>CM029643.1:28210596-28625596 GCA_017311315.1 Dendrocalamus latiflorus | reverse complement strand
TGACCATGGCGGATTTTGATCATGGCAAACTACGACCAAGGAATATAGACTACTGTAGTTCAACCACGTTCGACTTCGACCACGACAAAATAACCATTAAAGGTAATCGTAGCTATAGTACCTTTCATGGTCGTAGCTACAGTATTTTTCATGGTTGTAGTTACAGCACCTAGTCAGTACTCAATAGTCGTAGATTTTACTGGTCGATAGTCTTAGGCTTTGTAGTTGATCGTTGTAGACTTTGCGGACTGCTGTTATGGTCATTGAATTTGTGGATTGCTGTTATGGTTGTATACTTCGCAGTCTTATTTTCATAGTCGTAAACTTTGCAGTCTGCTGTTGTTGTCTTCGGTAGTCGAAGGCTTTGTGATCGGTTGTTGTAGGCTTCACGGTCGGTATGAGTACTTTAATTCCTGTGATCTTCGAGTACCTCGAGTACTCGTGTTGGGTCAGTGGTTGACTGATCTGGTTAGAGCAGTTGTCGATGATACTCAGTGCTCGGTGATCCATGGTGTGGTGATTGGTTGATGATTGGCAGTCGTAGACTTGGCACTCGGTACTCGGTAGTTTTGGTTGGTAGCGATGAGTGGTATCTTTGAGTGTTTGGAGCGGGGCGATAGTATTGCCCAAGTACTTGTGGTTTTCGAGTACTCGTACTCGTTGAGCTAGCAGTCGTAAGAAGTTGTTTGGAGTTGATTTGCAGTAAGCGATGGAATGTGTGGTCATAGATGACCTGGTTGATGGTCGTGGATGGTTTTGTTCATGTCTATGGATGGACAAAGGTGGTGTGAGGTTGTGTGTTGATGACGGTCAAGTTGTGGAGAACTTGTGTCGGGAAATATTTTTTGGTCTTTGCATGTGCAGGATAGCGTGGAGACAATCATGATCAGTGACGTGGAGGACTGAGACTAGGATGAGGAGATCTGAGGTCCAGACGGCTGAGGATGTCACACGAGCTAACGCTGGAATACATGGAGATCAAAGGTGGTGATGTGTGAAGAAGCTATGGATGGTGCGGTCCTAGAGGCCTCTACACGAAGGTTGATGATAGGAGATGGAGTTATAGGAGGTGCGTTCCTAGAGGTTTCATCACATGGTGAAATTAGAAACGTTATGGAAGTAGTCCGTAATGGGAGAGATTAGAGATTTGGTAAAGCCCATGTTAGGAAGGGTTTCGAGTCCCTTGATTTGAGGAAGGGATAGGATTTCGTGTTTGTGTTTGAGTCGAACATAATTTAGAGCTCTAGCATATAAAAGCATAGAGAGGCCAAGTGTTTTGGCCATGGCTTTGCTAGGCTCTTTTGTGCTAGGGTTTTTAGGGGTGCTTGTGAATGCACTTTGTAACTCCATGAAAATTCAGCAATAAAGAACATCTTGAATTAATCTGGTTCATGATTTCTGGTGATTGCTGTTTGCGCGACACGTACGACTACTAACAAAGCTAAGCATTAAGTGTTCGTTCGAGCGGTCAGATTCTTCATCAACTACGTAGAGATTTCAAGAAATAGAGATAATTATTCATCACTTCTGGTTGTGTCATACGATCCGACGTCCTCCATACTGGGAACGGGGGGAGAGAAGCACGTACATGGCTCATGCATGCACGAGACAATTGCACATGGGTGTGTTCCTTTGTTTGCATATACATGCACATGAACTAACTTATGCTAGTATAACTCATTTTGTCCATATGGCAGGTCAGAAGTGGAAGGCCGTCGCGGCAGCCTTGGTGACTAGGCTGGAAAGATTGGTAGGTGTTGATGACGATGGTGGCAATGACTCAGAAGTAGGAAATTAAAGCGTGTGTAGAATCCTCGAGACGAGGAAGAGCTATAGGATTGGAGGACCTGGTGGCGTGGGCAGCAACATGCATGGTCGCCCTTTCTTCTCGTTTATTCATAAGTCGACGGTGGCCGGGGTTGTGACGTTGGCGCTGTGCAGCACGCTTCGCCGAATCAGACATGGCCGACTAGTTCAGCAGCTCAGCGCCGGGTCTCGATCCCTATGATCAAACCTATGATTTGACTGCGTTGTGCTTACCTCCTTTGAGCCCTGCCTTCCATCTAAATATGATATGATGAGGATATGGTGAGGGAAATGCTTTTATTCATTGGAGATCTGCAGAAATTCTTCCATCCAAAGAAGATACGGCAAGGTATCTTTCCATTTTACCATAATATGTTCATTTCATTCCAGCCGGTCGTGCTCGCGTCTGGCCGACGGCTCCAGGCGTAAGTGCGCCGATCTACTGATACACGTTAATGTGTTTTGATGAATCAACTTTGATAGTGTTGTTTGCATGCATCTCTACAATTAGTAACATGTGCGAATAACCAAACCCTTAAGCACGCAGTAGGATGCTAAATGCAAATTAGTACTTGGCGTACGCAAAACAACCTAGTCTTATCTATGTGGCGCTTGTCGTTGCATGCATGACAAAAAAAAATTCTTGCCTCCAGGATCACATGCACAAGCATTATAGAACTTGCACTTGTATGTATCCATTGTTTGCCAATTTTTTTAAAAAATTCTATACAAAATATCATCAAACAAATGCCTCCTCGCCAAGTGGAGTTCGAGTGTGCAGAGAGAGATCGAACTCTACTTGGTGAAACTATTTGCCGTTGCTAGGAAGGCGCTTGATCTTTTCATAGCAGCCTTAGTTTAGTTTCCTAGCAGGAGTTATTTCCTGTTGACAAATCCACTCAAGCTAGCTCCTTGTTGATTTTGTTCGCATTATGTTGGAAAGTACTGTATGCATCATTGCATATTTCCTTTTACCAACAATGTCAAAGTTGGGTATGTTTGTCTTGATACAGAAGTCCATGCCATATAATTATGTTGAGGTGGAAGATCGTGCCATGTAATTGTGTTGAGGCGGAAGTTTGTGCCATAGAGCAAATGGTTTTCCAGACCATTGATAGTGACTTGTACCAGGTCCAAAAATAAGAAGGCAACCGTTGATGCCACATGATTATCTGTTGCAGTGTCGGTGGTGATGGGACCAACTCTAGTCATATTTAATTTGTGGTGAAAGCTCCTACCATGTCCTAAAGGAGTTTTATCAACTTAGTAATGACCGTGTAGCTGTTACGGTAATTGCCGACTAGGTGGAAGGGTCTCATAGATTCGCACTGGCCGCACTGGCGTGCTACACTGCTCCCATATATTAGATGCAAATCAGTGTGAAGGATAAGGTGCCAGGACACCATCGGCACTGAAGTAATTTGATGTTGATGATGAGACATCGGAATATCCTCGACGAAGTCCTTGCAACTTTTGCCTTTCGCGATGGTTACATTAACTGTGGAGATTAGTACAATATTAACAATTAAAAATTCTAAAAGATCACCTGTTTTATTTTTAACATCCATTTGATTGATTAGAATTTGGGTGTCGTGACGAATGCTGATGTGACCACGCCACCAACACATACGACCATAGCGGTTAATATCAAGATTGAACTAAACGTGAATTTGTTTCTTCAACTTCAACACATTTTAAATGAGAATATGATGCCACCTAATGATGAAAATATATATATTTATAGCACCACATCACTTTGGAACCAATTGAAGCAAGGGTTCAAGTTGGATAGATTTTGGAATCCAATTCGGCTTCCAGATCAATTCGGATTCAGCCTGACAAGCCAATTTCAAATGTGCATAATTTTTTATCCAGAAGGCGTCTCAGGACTCGTGAGTACTCGTTGGAAAGCTCTTGGAGTCTACTTTCAGATGGATCTGGTCTCACCTTCAAACTCCATCCGAGCAGATCAGAAACTGCGAAACAAGTCACATCATTTTTCCAGTCCGAGACAAAGTGGGCCGAGTGCCTTGTAACTTAGGCTAATTGGGCCAATATTGTTCACATAAATAGTACCACAGCCACGTGAACAATAACCGCGAATAGTACCGCACCCTTTTCATTAGATAAGTGCGGCTTTCTTCTTCCCTATTTAAGAAGGTCACACCCCTTTAGTTTTCCTTGGGTTTTTCTTAAGAGATTATTTTGCTTAGCAGTTTCACCGTATTGTTCGGTTGAGGAACCCAACTTGTGAACTTAATCTTTATTCGCAATACAATTTCAGATTACATCTTGAACTCTCTTGCTTGTGTTCTCGGTTCGCTTGCAGGAGATAGCCTTCTTGGCGAGGTCAGCCGTATTCGGCACGGTTGATAACCAACGGAGCAGTGGTAGTGATTGCAAGGGGTTCGATCTGTTTTGGTCGGAGCCTTTGGATCATCAACGTCGAGTTCTCCACAATCGACTTATCAGTACCTCTCAGAAGATCGGGCCATCGTCACATTAGTTGGTATCAGAGCAACGGTTGCCCGTGAGGTAATTCTTGTATCCTAGTTAGTAGATTAGTTTTTATTTCCTATAGTCCACAAAAAAATTGCCCCACAAAAAGAATTAATTCCGCTGTCCAAACCCGTTGTGCCTTTCAATCTGTTAGTTTTGGTTTGCTAAATTGAATTTCTATCCTTGGCATTGTCTAGTTACTGGTCATATCTTTGTTCCATAAAATCTAAACAAAAGAAAAAATTCCCCACCCCAAACCCTAATTCCAATTCGGCTGATTTCCTTTCTCTACACCGCCACCAAAAACGCCATAACTTTTGATTCCAAGATTATTTTTAGTGAGACCACTGCCATTAGATTCAAAAATTCTTATCCATCTATCTGTAAAATTTCACACATTCCAGCAAGGCAGTTAAGAGATATATGCGGTGAAAGTTGACCCAATTATCTGTTTTGAATCTGCAACAGTCAGCAGTTGTGATTTTTGTGCGAATTTCTGTGTCGGGTTTCGGAAGTTGGTCCCAAAAAAATCTGTAGAAAAAGCTGTCAGAAAACAAGAAAAAAAGAATCATGAAAAAGAGGCATCTGACAAAAAGTTACGGCCAAATACCGACGTGCTGTCCAGTGGACAGAAATTTCAGTTTTCAGTTTTGGTCATCCTTATGTTCTTCAATTCCAATTGCATTGGACTGAATTATCTTCTATTTACCACTCCTATATATTGTCATACACTTATTTTTAGCCTTCTTCCATTCTTGGTTGATCACAACATGGCTAAATGCTAGATACAAACTATAATTCAATTCTATGCAATTTCTGAAATTAACTGATTGTTCTCCATTGCTACATATTGTGCCTTCCAAGCTCCACATACTCTTGATCAGAACAGGTTCCCTCTTGCAATCGTACCCACGCTCGACATGGTATCACGAACCAGCCACCGGTTGTACCACTGCTGCATTGGTAAGAACACTTGTAAGAGTGTGGTAAGACGCTTGAAATGTATGATTCCACCTTCCACCACCTAGTAGTTGATAGGGATAATACCTTTGTTTGTCTTTTGTTTTCTACTAACATGACAGGTGAGTCGTCTGATGATCAAGTTGTTTAAAGGGAGAGTTCATGAAGCTCTTGGATGAACCACGCATCGATAGGAAGCTGGATACATTGCAGCGCTCCATCAATGAAGTATTGTAGCACTCACTGCACGCATCGAAAGAATGGTCAATCGGCCAAACAATGGACGAGTATGATCACGATGTGGCCACGATCGTGAGGAGGGAGATGATAATGAGAGACAAAACCGCGACGCCAGTGCTTCATTTGCTGTCCAAGATGCACGCCCACGACACCGCCTACATCAACCGTCACGGTATGGGAGGTAATAATTTTCAGCACACAATGCTCGTGCTAATGATGACCATTTGCTAAAGTTAAATTTACCATACCATCTTTTGCGGGGTTTATGATGCTGAAACTTATATAGATTGGAGATACAGTTGAACAAAAATTTAATACCCATCTATTCCTGAAGTGCATAGAGTCAGACAAGCTACTAGTGAATTTAAAGATTTGCTATCATTTGGTGGACTCAAGTAGTTAATTCTGGTTTAGCACCTGATACATGGGATAGATTAAAGGACTATGCGTGCTAGATTTGTTCCTCCTGCTTTTAAACATGAAATGCGTAAGAAATTGCAGTGCTTAGACCAAGGTAATAAATCGTCGAGGAATATTATCAAGAACTACAAATAGCATGTTGCGTTGTAATGTTGTAGGATGAGGAGGATAAGATGGCTCATTTTTATGGGGGATTAAGGCGTGAAATTCAGGCATAATTGATTACAAAGAGTATAATGATATCAATAGATTGTTCCAGCTTGCTTGTTTGGCAGAAAAAGAATTGCAGGGTAGGCAACAAAGGACAAGGAGCAACTTTGGAAGTACGTCTACATCAAGATCGACGCCTGGGCAAGCCAAGACAGCCCCACCTCCTGTTTTTCGAGCTGCTGCCCCTCTGTGAGTAGGGCGCGTTCAGCAGCACCACCGCACCATCATGCGCACCCGAGATGAGCAAATCTACTAGTGTGCAAGCACCAGCACAGAGCTCTTCATCGGTTGCTTCCACGGGTCATACGACAGGCATTGTGTGCCACCGTTGTAAAGGGATGGGCCACGTCATGAGAGATTGCCCAAGTCAGCGGGCGTACATTGCGACAGAAGATGGTGGTTATGTAAGTGCTAGTGATGTTGAGGATGAATATGCTCTTGCAGCTAACCTTGCAGGCAATGGTGATGATCATGAGAACAAACTGTGTTTGTGCCCTTTTCTGTGACTAACAACTTGCAGGTAGTTGAGAACCATGCCGAAGAGGAGCATGATTGATTGAATCACTGATCCATGGTTGAGAATGAAGATAAGGAGATGGATGCACTTACATCATCTGAGGAGAGCCAAAAAGGTAAAGAACATGGTGCTATCATCGCTACGGTACTGATTTGGTGCTACAACAAGACATAGAGCAACCTTGTGAGTATATACCTGCTGTAGTGCAATCTTTTGATATTCCTTGTGTTGACTTAAATGAACATGTGCTAATATAAATTCTCATAATTTGCACATGTCGAATTAATAACACATAAAGAAGTTTTGACTAGAATTTCTCCTGCTAATTCATTGTGTTACATCATGTTAGATCTACCTATGAAATTGTCACATGCTATGGAGAAAGTTTCTGAACTTGCATGTTCGAAATTCTTATTTAGTGCCTACACCTCTGGATATAAGTTTAATTTGATTGGAGATTATGGTGTGGAAAATCAATTTCTTGTATATCGAATATGCATAACTTGCGATCAATGGATGAATTGAAACTTGCTGTTTGGGACAACAATTTTGTATGCTGAATCATGTTCAATGTGAGAGGGAAGTAAAATTTAGTACTCATCCAATACCTATGTGTTCACTCTTTTTGCACCATCTAGTATGGACAATCTGAATAAAGATGATGAATTATGGCAGAACATACAAATCTCTTCACCCTGGCTAGATGAATTTGCTATTGTTCGATTGAGATATGATTATATGGATGAACTTTGCTTGATTCCAAAAGTTGTAGTTTTGCCCATATGTGCCACCACTACAAGTTTACAAATTCAAAGATTTGAATTGCATAAATGCTTCACTTACATTTGCAAAACAAGTTGCAATAATTACTGTGTGAGAAATTTGAATTGCTCATTAACATATATGATTACTCTTGGGTTAATAATACAATGAGCTTTTATGATCATTGCTGTTTTATAACATTAATTGTGCAACAACGAAGAACTGTTAAAACGGATGACATATACATATACCATGCATACACCTTGGCTTCTTTGTTACCATATTTTCAGCTTATCAAAAGCCGAGGACGGCTTTGTTTGCAAGAAGGGGAGGATGATAAGAACATGTACCCTATGGATACAACCATATTTGCTATACTTGTTGTTCCAATTACAGAGCTCTACGCATCACTTAAATTATGAGGTGAGCTCGTTTCAAAGAGATTTTACTTTTTTGATAAAGAACTTATGATATTACATAATGAGATTTGTTGCGTTTGTTATCATGTACCAAGATTTATGATAAGATCATGCAATACGTGACACTACACCTATGTTAAAACCGAGGACGGTTTTCTGTCAGAAGGGGAGGATGATGTGACCACGCCACCAAACATACGACCATAGCGGCTAATATCAAGATTGAACTAAAGGTGAATTGTTTCTTCAACTTCAACACATTTTAAATGAGAATATGATGCTACCTAATGATGAAAATATATATTTGTAGCACCACATCACTTTGGAACCAATTGAAGCAAGGGTTCAAGTTGATAGTTTTGGAATCCAATTCGGCCTCCAGATCAATTCAGATTCAGCCTGACAAGCCAACTTCAAATGTGCATAACTTTTATCCAGAAGGCTTCTCGAGGCCCGTGAGTACTCGTTGGAAAGATCTTGGAGTCTACTTTCAGATGGATCTGGTCTCACCTCCAAACTCCATCCGAGCAGATCAAAAACTACACTCTAAGTCATTATCAACCGTGCCAAGAACGCGGTTGACCTGACCACGAAGGTCTATTCCTGCATGCAACTGAAGAACACACAAGAACAAGATAACAAACAATCCAAAATTGCAAATATATAAATTAAGTTAAAAAAAGGTGGTATTTCTACAGAGGTTCTTATAGTTGGCCTGGTCGACATAAGTGAAGAACAAGAGTTATCACCATGAAAAAACTAAACAAACGAAATTCAGGGTGCAGCCTCCTTAAAATAGGGGAGGAAAAGCAGCGCAAAACTAAAAAAATAAGGAGTGGTACTATTCATGGTACTGTTCACATAACAGTTTGAGCATAAATAGTACGGGCCAAGAGATGGGGGTGCCTTCCTCTTGGTCCAAGAATTACAAGGTCCAATTTGGCCTAAACAGACGAAGTAGCACCTTATTTTGATGATTATAGTGTGCATAGAAGAAATGGGAGGTAAGATTAGTTCCGTTCGAAAGAAGACGAGAAAAGCTTTCCAACAAGTACTTGTAGACCTCAAACGGAATTCGTATGTGAAAGTTAGAAGTTGGGCCTGTCAAACTGAATCCGAATTGATCTGCAGGCCAAATTGGATTCCAAAAACATGTCCAACTTGAAATCTTGCTTCAATTGGTGCAAAAGTGATGTTGTGCTACAAAAATATATTTTTTATCATTAGGTAGCATCATATTCTTATTTAAAATATATTGAACCTGAAGAAACGAATTCATCTTTAGTTCAATCTTAATATTGGGCGCTATGGTTGTATGTGTTTGTGGCGTAGTCACATCATCCTCTCCTTCTTGACTAAAAACCGTCCTCAGTTTTAACAGATGTGTAGCCTCATATATTGCATGATCTTGATCATAAATCTTGGTACATGACAACAAACGCAATAGACTCTCATTATGTAATATCATAAGTTCTTTATCAAACAAAGTGAAACCTATTTGAAACGAACTCACCTGATAATTTAAGTGATGCGTAGGAGCTCTTGTAATTGGAACAACAAGCATAGCAAATATAGTTGTATCCATAGCCCAAAGGGTACATGTTCTCATCATCCTCCGCTTCTTAAAAATAAAGTCGTCCTCGGCTTTTGATAAGCTGAAAGTATGGTAACAAAGAAGCCAAGGTGTATGCATGGTATATATGTATGTTATCCATTTTAACAGTTCTTCGTTGTTGCACAATTAATATTATAAAAATGAGAGACCATGTGGATGTGACCCATGCTTGCGATGAGTAATTGACAAGTTTTCTGAAAAGTTTGAGTTTGGTTCGGGTTTGGTTAGTCGGACTTGAGGCGTATTCTTCTTCCGTTTAAGCTTTTGGGCCATTTTATGCTTGAGTACGATCCATTGATGCTAATCATAATTACATGTTTCGAGCGGTGCTATGTGATGTGTTTTTGTCTATGATGGCTGCAGGATGTCGAGGCAGAATCGTGACGAGGCACGGGATGACCGGACTAGGCGCAGGCGGTGCCGAGGTCAGAACGGTCGAGGTGTGTCGAAAACGGCGAGGACTCGAGATGTTTGCAAGGCTTGGAAGGCAAGGAATGAGAAAGCTTTCCGGAAGGTGTACGAGGGGCGTTTTGGTGAATATGCAAGGCTACACTAAAGGAAGTGGACTATGGATAAAGCATTGGAGTTGTTGAGGCTTAATGGGCAAAGCAAATTGATAGTGGAAGACTATATAAAAGGAGGGGTGTCTCCTGCATGTAGCATGTTTTTGGAGAGAGGGTTGAGTTTGTTTTGCTTTGTGCTTTAGTTGTTGAGAGTGGATAAGAGCAGGAGAGGTGGTTTTGGCTATTGACCATGTTCTCCCGTGTGATTTTTGGCTTGGGTTGTTTTTGTGAGCTTTGAGATTGTGAGAGAGAGGGGATGAGTTGATACTCCATGTAATCATTCCTCTGTATTCAATCTTTCATGGGGATGAATCGATTTGGCTAGTGTTTTGTCTCTCTGTGATGTCTTTTTCAGAGTTTGCACTCTCTGTTCTTCCTCTTTTCTTTTTGATGTGAGTGTTGATTTCTTCTCAAGAATGCACAAATGAGATGCTCTATGAAGGGAAAAGACTCTAGACCACTTGGTCATTCCATTTCCTAGAGCAAATGATGGATTCAATGTCCTTTGTGATTTCTAGAATCTTAGTCATGTGCTCCTCTGCTTCCTGAGTTCTAGGGTTTTCAAGCAGGGGTTGTTGGAATCTTTTAATTTCCTTTGGGAAATGGTTTGAGACTTTTGTTTGTGAGTCCTGAGTTCATTGCTAATCTGTTTGCAAAAGATCTGGAGCAGAGGATGGATGAATCATGAGCAATCTGGATTTTTCCTCTCACACCATCCTATTTTCAGATTTTAGGGAAATTCCTTAATTCTTTGCTTTGAGGTGGATTCTCTTGGTTCCCTAAGCTCCTTTGGTTATTTAGGATGTTATCTCTCTATTCTGGGCTGAGAAATCCAGAGATAAACCTCTAATTCTCTTGTTGTGTGGAGACTTGATCTTGCTATCTGAATTTTTCAGTCTTACTGCGCTCTGAATTCGACAGGACGGTAAGACCGGCTAATAGAGGGCGGTAAGACCGATTAAAGGCCGGCGGTCAGACCGCCCCTGAGCGGTCAGACCGGCTTAGGCCAGGCGATCAGACCGACCCAGCCAGGGTGGTCAGACCGGCCCAGCCGACGCGGTCAGACCGGCCCAGCCAGAACGGTCTGACCGGCTAGGTGTTTTCCTCTTGAGCAATTTCTTGCAGTTGCTGTTGTTGATTTATTTGCCTCTGTGTTTTCTTTGCAAGTTGAAGGTTCCAGTAGGTAGCATAACTTCTTCTTCATAGCATTGGTTGCTATCGGAGAAAGCTTTAAGTGGGTACTTCGGGGGAAATTTAAAAGGGCGACATTCACCCCCCCTCTATCGCCGATTTCGATCCATTATAAAACATCAGCGATCATAAAAGCTCATCGTATAATTAACCCTAGAGTAATCGTATATGTTAATAAGCAAATCAAAGTTTCTCACACAGCAATTATTGTAACTAGTTTTGCAAATGTAATTGAAGTATTTATGCAATTCAAATCTCTGGAGTTGTAAACTTGCAATGGTGGCACATATGAGCAGAGCTACAACTTTTTCAATCAAGCAAAGTTCAGCCATATAATCAGATTTCGATTGAGCAATAGCAAATTCTTCTTGCAAGGGTGAAGAGATTTGTAAGGTATTCATCATCTTTAATCAGATTGTCCATACTAGATGGTGCAAAAAGAGATGAATACATAGACAATGGATGAGTACTAAAATTCTCATATTGAACAAGATTCAGCACACAAAAATTGCTGTCTAAAATAGCAAGTTTCAATTCATCCATGTGATCACATGTTATTCATATTCAATATACAAGAAATTAATTTTCTACACCATAATCTTCAATAAAATTAAACTTATACCTAGGGATGTAGGCACTAAACAAGGATTTTGAATATGTGAGTTCAGAAACTTTCTCTATAGCACGCGACAATTTCATAGGTAGATCCAACATGATGTAATATAATGAATTAGCAAGAGAAAGTCTAGTCAAAACATCTTTATATTTAACCAAAGCCACATGATCATTGTATGCGATTAATTCATCCCATGAATCACTCAAAATAGCAGGCAGTTTATTTATTTTATGACATGGTGCACTCAAGTCAATGCAGTCTGAATTCTCTACTTAAAACATGTGCGTGTCAAAATTGTTTTCTACTAAGTTTTGCTCTAAAATAGCATGAATAGTGGATAATTGTACTCCCTCAGAAGCATACTCACCGTGAGTGATGACAACACCACGTTTTTTTAACTTTTTAGCTCTCCTCAGATGATGTAAGTACATCTATCTCCTCATCTTCATTCTCAACCAATGGAGTCAGTGGTTCAATCAGCTCATGCTCCTCTTCAGAATGGTTCTTAACTACCTGCAAATTGTTAGCACAGAAAAAGGCACAAACACGGGTTTGTTCGCATGTTTTTTATCATCAAGCACTCTTAATTTTTCCTCAATCTAACTTTCAACCTTACAAGTAAGTATAAACAAATGAGGGAGAGAATTATATTCTTCGTGAATAAGAAGGTCCTGAATTTCTTTATTAAGCCCACGTAAGAATCTATTCTCGGTAGCTTTAACATGTTCCTCTAAGCCACAACGTAATAAACGAGTTTTTAATTCATAATAATATTCTCTTACAGTTCTACTTCGTTGTTTTAAATGTTGCAATCTAGCTAGCAAATAATCATCATGGTTTTTAGGAACGAAATCATCCCTCATAAGTTTTTTTAATTTATTCCAAGTTTGAGGCACTTGACCATGTCTACCAAAATACTTCCACCAAAATATTACATCATCAATAAAAAATATTAGTGGCAGCTCTAATCTTTTGCCTATCAGACCAATCATAACATTCAAATTCTTTATCTAGTGTTATCTCCCAGTCAATATAGGCATCAAGATCAAATTTACCAACAAAGGATGGTAAAGTGATTTTAGTTTTATTGGACGTAATATCATGACCATATACCTCCCGTGGTGAAGAAGCTTGTCTCGAGCATGCATCTTCCTCATGAATTTTCTTGAGCTCCCATTCAATGGCTCGAAGAAGATGTGCATCTATTTTGTAATCATCCCATGAACCTTCCATGGTTAATAGAAAACAAGGAAACAAATCACAAGTATATGTTCCTATCAACTACTAGGATTCGAAGGCTTAAAGTCGCTTACACTCAAGTTCTTACCTTGCTCTGGCATGTTCTTACCAATGCAAACAGGTGGTACAACCGATAGCTGGTTCGTGATAAACTTGACTCAAGTGATGAGTAAAGTGATTGCAAGGGACGGCTCGACGTGATATGCTCGGTTAGTATAAGGTATAGCTTGGAAGGTAGCAATGGAGAACAATCGGTTAATTTCAAAAATTGCACATAATTGAATTATAGTTCGTATCTAGCTCTTATCCTATGTTGCTGATCAACCAAGGGTGTAAGAAGGCTAAAATAAGTGTATAGCAATGTATAGGAGTGCTAAACACAAGATAATTCAATTGAATGCAATCTAGAATTGAAGAACACAAGGATTGACCCAAAACTGAAAACTGAAGATTTTTGTCCACTGGACAGCACAGCGGTATTTTGGTCGTAACTTATTTTTCGTTGCCTTTTTCAATGATTCTTTTTTTATCCATTTACCGATGGTTTTTTCTACAACTTTTGATTTGGGGCCAAGTTCTGAAAACTGACTAAAAAAATTGGCACAAAAATCACAAGTGCCAACTATTGCAGATTCAATTCAGAAATTTGGATCAAATTTCACCACAGATATCTTTTAACTTCCTTGTGGAAATGGAGCAAAATTTTTTGGACAGATGGATAAGGAAGTTATCTGTCTAATGGCGCCAGTTTCACATAAAAAGGATCTCAGAATCAAAAGTTATGGCATTTTTGGTGGCAGCTGCAGAGAAAGGAAAAGATCAGCCGAATTGGAATTGGGCTTTGGAGTGGGGCAATTTTGTTTTGTTTGGATTTTATAGGAACCAAGATATGACCAGCAACTAGACAATGCTAAAACGGACACAAATTCAATTTCGCAAACCAAAACTAACAGATGAAAGGCACAACGAGGTTTAGATAGCGGGAATTAACTCTTTTTGTGGGGTAATTTTTCTGTACTATAGGAAATAAAAACCAATCTACTGACTAGGGATACAAGAAATTCTTACCGGTCAACTGAACCTGTGATACCACTAGATGAGGCATGGGGTTCCGATCTTCCGATAGGATGATAACTTCGATTTGGAGGAGAACGACTTTGACGATGCAGACTTCTAACCGGCCACGACCCGAACATCAAGCAATTGCTAAACCACACTCTAAATCATTATCAACCGTGCCAAGAACACGGTTGACCTGACCATGAAGGTCTATTCCTGCATACAATCGAAGAACACGCAAGAACAAGATAACAAGCAATCTGAAATTGCAAATATATAAATTAAGTTTGAAAAGGTGAGATTTCGTAGAGGTTCTTTACGGTTGGTCTATTCAACACAAACGAAGAACAAGAATTTTCACAATGGAAAAATTAAGCAAACAAAATCAAAAAAACTAGAAGGGTACAGCCTTCTTAAATAGGGGAGGAAAAGCCGCACAAAACTAAGAAATAAGGGGTGGTACTATTTATGGTACTGTTTACACGAACAGTACAGCTGTGAATAGTACGAGCCAAGAGAGGGGGCGCCTTCTCCTTGGGCCCAAGCATTACAAGGCCCAATTTGGTTCAAACAGGTGATATAACACTTTCTTTTAATAATTAGAGTGTGCATAGAAGGAATTTAGAGGTAAGATTAGATTCATTGGAAAGAGGACGAGGAAAAACTTTCCAACAAGTACTCGTGGACCTCAAACGGACTCCGTATGTGAAAGTTATGTACATTTGAAGTTGGGCCGTCAAGCTGAATCCGAATTGATCTGGAAGCCAAATTGGATTCTAAAACGTGTCCAACTTGAAATCTGGTTTAAATTAGTGCAAAAGTGATGTTGTGCTACAAAAATATATTTTTTCATTATTAGGTAGCATCATATTCTCATTTAAAATATGTTGAAGCTGAAGAAATGAATTCACCTTTAGTTCAATCTTGATATTGGGCGCTATGGTTGTATGTGTTTATGGCGTGGTCATATCACCTTCCCCTTCTTGACCGAAAACTGTACTCGGTTTTAACAGATGTGTAGCCTCAAACATTTATCAAACAAATTGAAACCTGTTTGAAATAAACTCACCTAATAATTTAAGTAATACATAGGAGCTCTTGTAATTAGAACAACAAGTATAGCAAATATGGTTGTATCCATAGGGGTCATGTCCTCATCACCTCCTAGGTATGTTTGAACACTAGTGACCAGATGAAAGGCCATCAAGTAGCTAAAAGGTCACCAAAGAAAAAACTCGTCAAAACTTGCGCACCTCCTTGATGCCTGTACAACTTCCACCAAAACAGTCATAACTTTTGACACACACCTCCAAATAATGCACCGTTTGAAATGTGTGAAACTAGACTTGATAAGCTTTTCAATGATGTATAGTGATGTGATGAAGACATCCATATTAATACAGACTTGGCTTGGAACTTGTTGAATAGATCAATAGGTTGATTGTACTATGAGTTAGTGCCACCTCCTCTCTTGCCTCATCAATTATTTTTCATGTCATATTCATTGAGGGCTTCCTTGAACTTGTTTGTATGAAATGTTGTTATGGGACCGCTTGGTAGGTTGAGTGGATCCATTTTTAGTCATGTGTTGTGTCACTTTCCTTTGGTGTAGCACCAATGCTTGGCTGCTCCGCATCAAGTAGGTCACGTCCCACAGTTATTTGCCTGTGGGCAGATTAGAATAGAATGGTTAAACCCTAAGAACTTATTTTAAATAACCAGTAATTTTAAAAAACTTTGCTTACCCTTACCTCTCAATCCTTTCTCATCTTTATGTCATTACTTAAAAATTTATTTCTAACTCTTCCCTTGTTCAAAACAACTATAGATAGACAACGATTGGGATTCATTGACTCTGCCACCACTTCAATCTTCGTCTTAAAGGATCAAGCTTTGTATCTCGAGAGCCATGAAGGATCATATCAAGATGACCCTTACCATTTTGGTTAAGCTATTAAGCTACCCATTTCAAGTAAACGATGTTGTGATCTATCATTTTTTTTCTTTTGTTGGTATCTGTGATAACTATTATTTGTTATTTTCTTAATCAATGTTTTGGTAAGTTGGTATTTCATGTTGGATTGTGCAAAGTTTTGGTAAGTTGCCTTCTCTTCTATTCTCTCCTAACCCTTGAAAGCATTAAGCAAATGATGAACACAAGGAGCAAGGGTAACCTCCTCAACAACAACAATGAAGCCCAAGGGAATCAATCTGCTCTCATTCCTCCACTACCACCCGCTAATGAACCTGACTAGGCTCGGATGACGGCCAATTAGTATTAGCTAATTCAACTGCTGGTACAGACCATCAACAACTCCGCTCAACCTGCTCCTCCACCAGCACCAACCCAGGCTCCACAATCAATACTGTCGGAGTTCATGAGGATGCATCCTCCAACTTTTTCTAGTAGCACTAAACTTATGGATGCAGACGATTGGCTCAGATCCATTGGGAAAAAATTATACATTTCCCAATATCGGGAGAGAGTTCTGTTTGTTTCTTACCAGCTGAATGGACCTACTTTGGAGTGGTGGCACAACTTCACTGCCGCTCACGCCAATGCATAAGCCATCATTTGGAATGAGTTTGTGCCAAAGGAAGCAAGGCTCACGTTCCCAACTGCACAATCACTCTAAAGAAGAGGTTATTCCGAGCCCTGCGACATGGAAGACGTGCGGTGAATAAGTATCTTTAGAAGTTCAATCAGCTAGTGCGTTATGCCCCATGATGTGGCCATCGATGAGGCCAAGCAGGAGAGGTTTTTGGAAGGCCTCAATGATAACGGTAGGTCAACCAAGAGAGCTCGGTAGACCGGTGGGCCCTGCCGGCCCCTATACGGGTGCCTCTCATACTGAGCTCACCTCGCCTGCCGTGCTACTATACCCATGTCTTGCCAAGCTGTAGTGGTGCAGCAAGAGCCAAATGTCACCTGCTGCGTCTACCGAGTTCAAAGACAAGGCTATTTTTACAAAAAAAATACAGATGTCTATGAGACAAATTTGAAAAAAAAAGTGGTTACAGTGCCAAAAGTGTAAACAGTTCCATACTTCTGGCCACTGTTTGGCTAAGTGTCATATGTACTAGTGAGTTGTAAGGTGATGCGAAAAGCACCTTGTGTGTGTATGCACATGGATAATGGACCGAGGAGGCACGATAGCTTTTGGTCATCAATTTGTTCTCCTCTTGTTAAAGTTAACAGTCCCGATCGGATATTCGGATGGGACAGAAAAAAAAAGGAAAAGAAGAGATAAGGCAGAGTTTCAGTTAATAGTTTTACTATTAAGCTATCAATTCAATCAATCTCAGCAAGATATATAGAGATGCTTATTCTTTAAAAAGAAAATATATAGAGACTGTGCAGTTGTTGTGATTAATCATTACTGATGTTGTAGCTAACCTAAAGACTAACTTGCCTGACCATTTGATCTGAGAAAGGTACGGAAGCGGACATCATACACATGTTTTACTGCTTGCTCGACTTAATCACATTGTTGGATCTGTGAGGATATGCAAAATGATAGCTCAGCTGTTAAGACTGATGTTCGCGCTCAAGAGATATATGCCAGAGCTGGAACAGTCTGTGCGTAGTCGCTCTGTCATGACAGACAATTACAAGAGATTTAGAAGAACAAATGGATCTCTCTGGCTACAAGGCATTATAGTCGTTATATTAGGACAGAAACCTTCTTCACATGTGTACAGTTTGCGTCCATGTACGAACGTACGATGTACACCTAATGCAACGCGATTCTGATCTTGTTGGAGCAAGTTAGATGAGTACTGAAGCATTCGAGGCTCAAAATTATTAGGCTGCAGATTTATATCAATATGAGTTGTTAGTTTGGTCTTTGTGATGATATCGGTCTTGGCTTACAGACAGTGGCGGACGCAGAAATTTTGGAATGGGTGTTCGAAGTTATAAAAATATTTTTCAGTACAAAACATAAAAATCTACAGTAGTAATAGTTAACATACCATCGAGGTGGACGCTATCTTCTGTGTCTTTCTAGCTCTCTCCTACAAAGATCTCATATTTGTAGACTTCTTCATTTTTTAAAACTCAAATATCTACAAAATCATAAAATACAAGTGTTACAAGATTCATTAAAACTATCAGTTCGACAGCGGGCAATGTGTGATCATTGATGAATAATATGAAGCACATAAAGACATGATCACATACAAGCATAAAAAGCATTGCTCATTTTCATTTTTCAACACATAACAACAATCTGTATATGCATGAAAAAATCAATGAGCACCACATGATACAAGCCATATATGCATGAAAAAATTGCCTACAGCTCAATATTTATTATCTTTCCGCAACTACATTGCTTGTGTTAGCTAATCATAAAGCAATCAATATAAGAGGAGCGGTGAACTAAACACGCTCATTAGCAGGTACATTACTACTCTCGTTCTCCTCCAATTCCCACAAAAGATTGTTGATTCCGATGTCGCAACCACAACGACAATCTTAGACATACTCTGATACTCACATACAAGCATAAAAGCATTGCTCATTTTCATTTTTCAACATCATGCTCGTCTTTACACATACATTACAGATTTACAGCATTAACATTTAACAGCAACAGCAGTACAGCACAGTCGCACAGAGCCACAGAAGACAGATCACAGTCTCACAAAAGTACTCACCGAGGCAGCTGCTAGTTGCTGGACGGCGGTGCCGGCGTCAGTGTGCCGCAGAGGCAGAGCGGAGGCGACGAGGCGTGGCCGCGCTCGAGTCGGCGGGCTGCTGGCGGAGGCGCGGAGCGGATGGCCGAACCGCCGAAGGCGCGCCCGGAGAGCCTTGATCTAGCCGGAGCCCGGAGGGCCGGAGGGCGGAGGCGGCGGGGCGCGGTCGCCGGCGGAGTGGAGGGCGGAGGCGGCGACTGGCGAGGCGGAGGGCGGCGGCGGCGAAGAGAAGGGCGGAGGCGGCGACTAGAGAGGCGGAGCGGAGGCGGAGTGCGGAGGCGGCGAGGCGGTCGCCGGCAGAGGGCGGCGGCCGCGAGGCGGAGGGCGGCGGCGGCGAGGCGTAGCGGAGGCGGAGGGCGGCGGCGGCGAGGCGGTCGCCGGCGGAGCGGAGGGCGGAGGCGCCGAGGCGGACCGGAGGCGGCGACGCTAGGGTTAGGATCCGGGCGAACGCAAATGCCAGTGGGGATCGGCCGATCGCGGGGAGGGGGGTCAAGGCAGGCCGCGCGGACAGAAATGGGCTGGGCCGGCTTCGCGCGCGGTCGCCGTGGGCTGCTGCATTTTTCTCGGCCTCAGGTCGAATTGTGGCTATAAACAGTGGATTTTAGCCCAACTACATATATATACATGTATTATACCTTATATATACTAGGTTTTTTGTCAAAAAATTTGGGTGTTCAGCTGAACACCCATAACCCACTGTAGATCCGCCCCTGCTTACAGATAGATACACACCACAAGCTTTTTGGATGACTTCCCATGCTACAAGTCGATGGAGAGATAAGGCAGATCTAGCCCAGGTCAGCGAGATTTTGGTTTCATATATGCACGTTGTACGTCTTCAAGATTTTGTCAGTCTTGAAGATTTTGTCGTAACATCATCACATGGAGATAGATGCTTGGCCCCATGCACTGGATATACATTGGGAAGATTCAACTCTTTGCGATGTCACTTGGTAAGATTCGACTCATGTGCATTGTCACTCATAATTTTTGAGTGTGTATAGGTATTATTTGAATATTTTATTTCTAATAATTATTCAAATTTCGGATCGTCGGATTAGAGATCCAACAGCCTCTTATTTTTGGAGGGGGCGGGGCGAATTCGTGACTGTTGAATCTCTAATCCAATGATCACAAATCTGAATGATAGTTAGAAAAAGAACATCCGAATGATGTTTATCAATACCTATTTTTTTAACATCCTTCAAGATACTGCGTGGAAATTTCAAAGTAGGTTGCGCAAACACCACAAATTACGGAAGCAAACAAGATTAATTAACACGCATGTGCCGACCTTGAAGTCAGCACTCCTGTAATTTTAAGTAATTTGCTTTATCTTTACATGAACTGAACATTGCATATGTACTAGGGAACAGAATAGTCGAAGTCTAGGGACTATATATAGAAACACAAAGACGGTATATACACTGTTCACAGCATTAAAAACCAGATGCATGCATGTTTCCCCTGTAAGGAGGAAATGTTTCTTCACTTAAAACTTTTACTTATGGAGTGACATGCAAGACATGTTTGTTGATTCCTGAGTAGTGTTGTCGTGACATGAGCATCGCACCCGGATAAGCACGTAGAGAGAAGTCAACACAGCTACTTGGAGAGTTGTAGTTCTAGATATATAGACTGAGGCAGCTGAGCTGCCTGACACAGAAGGTCTTGTATATATATCAACCCCTTATTCCATCCGTACACAATAGGACCGTGTAAAGGTGCATAGCTACGTATCCGTCTGTGCTCATGCCTCATGGTAAGTTCCTATCTTTGCTCCTCACTAGCTGACACTACCTCGGATACTTCGCACTACATATGGTACATGCCATAGACTGTTTGTCAGCTAGTGAGAAGTACAGATGGACACATCATTGTACACAGGCAGGTTGCACTCGACAGAAAGACGATGAAGACAACACGACTCTTGATGCAGCTTTGGACTCCTCTACGTAAAGCATAACATGCATAAGCCGAATCAAGCAGTCTTTGGCGCCGCTGCACAGCCGTCGAGGAAGCGGCTCACGACCCGGATCAACTCGCCGGTCGTCGCGGAGCCCGGGTCCAGCGTGAAGAACCCGTGGGGCTCGTCGGCGAACTCGACGAGCTCCACCGGCTTGCCCATCGCCGCCAGCCGCTCGGCGTAGTCGACGACGCGGTCGCGCATCATGTCGAGGCCGCCGGCGACCACGAGGACAGGCCGGAAGTCCACGGGGTCCAGGCCGGGGCTGTCCGGCCCGAAAGGGTTCGCCATCGGGTGGTCCCTGGTGGCGCCCACCGGCAGCGACAGCCGCCAGAACCGGTCGAACAGGTCCAGGTTCAGGAACACGTCCGCCGGGCACTCGGCCTCCGACGGCGTCCGGCGGACTCCGCCGAAGAACGGCATTAGCAGGATGTAGCCTTTGATCGCGACAGGGTCGAGCTCGCCGAGCTTTGACGGGGCCGAGTCGGCGCGCACGGCGAGGTGGTGCGCTATGGTGCCCCCCGCCGAGTCGCCGGTGACGAACACGCGGCCGAAGTCGGCGGCCTCGGTGAGCCAACCGTCGGCAGCGTTCACGGACTGTTCGCGGACCCAGCGGAGGAACCCCGCCGCGTCGTCGACCGCTGCGGGGAGGCGGTGCTCGGGGGCGAGGCGGTACCCGGCGGAGAGCACGACGGCGCCAGCCTCCGCGGCGAGGCGGAGGCAGAACGAGTGGACGTTGGCCCACGTGCACGAGCCGAGGCAGAAGCCGCCGCCGTGGAAGTGGACGAGCACCGGCAGATTCCTGGCCTGCTCGCCGCCGGCCTCGGCCGGGGACGGCTTGTACATGCGGACATGCAGGTTCTTGGCCTTGTCGTAGACGGCCTCCTTCCATTGCACGGACGGGTGGTCCCCGGGGAAGGTGGTAGGGCAGAACACCGGGTCTGCAGACCGGAGGATGGTGCCGTCGCTGAGGACGCGGAGGAACCCATGGAGGTCCTCGACAACGTTCCCGGGAGGAGCGGCGGCGCCGGTGGCCGCCACGACGGCCGGCATGGTTGGCATGTCTGTGTACAAGAGAGGAGAGAAATGCAGGTAGCTAGGTAGGGTTAACTTATAAGAGGAAAGGGAAGGCTATGTTGATGAGATCTTTATAGCGGCCTTGAGCCGTCTTATATAGCCATCCCATTTCAACAGTAATACTTCGAGTGTGTGTGATTGTCACAGAAACCTACATTCATAGGCATAAAACAATGGTTCATTTTGATATGCATATGTCTCCATCGTGCATGTAGAGCAGCCATGGTGAAAGCTTTTACGGTTTTGCTATTGTACAGGTAATTGAAATTTTTTTATCTTTCAATTCACTCTCAATCAATTGAAGTTGTAACCCCTCAAAAAAAACACTTGCAACTTCAGATGATTCAGAGTGCAAATAAAGTTGCACTTTCAATCAACTGAAGTTGCAGCAGCCCCCCTCCAAAAAAAAATACATGCAACTTCAGATAATTGAGAGTGCAACTTCAAGTGACTGAAATATAAAAAAAAATCAGTTGCCTATACAATATTCACTCCCAAACTTTTATGGATCAACCATCCTCACATAACAGAAGTAGGAGACCTAGTACCGACCGTTTGATCGCACGATGAGCCTGATCGAACGGTTAGTATATATCCAAATGTCGCAGCTCCCCAATCCCCTGATGCATGGTTGCTTCTGGTGTATGCTTGCTCCCTGAGGCATCAAAAGCACAGATATACTGGCGAAGGTGCTGTAAGTTACTAGTCTTTTTGTGGTCATGGTCCTTGTTATTATCAACATAATTGAGTAGGACCGGTCAAAGAGGCTATGCCCCTATCACCTTTTGCTTCTTTTGGGATTGATAATGGGCAACTTGTGTGGTGGCCTTTGAGTCGGCATTGGACAAAACCTGTCCATTAGATCACGCACTAATGACAACTGGCGTACTAATGTGCCATATCAACTTAATTAGCATGTCATGCTTTAGATGATAGCAACGTTGAGTTGCAAGCAATTGGGGATTGATGAGCAATTAGTCGATGGCCTGGTCATGCGTTAGCTTTGATGTGCTAATAAGTAAATAAGAACTAGTTAGTGGAGACTGGTAATTGGGAAGTGTGGTGTTCATTGGCACGTAGTGGAGCGGTGCTGAGCGAACTGCAACACAGTGTTTCTTGGGCCCTTTTTTTTTGTCTCAAGTCACTGGATTTATCCGTACAACGTCGTCTAGTTGTTCGTGCTTTCTTCCGATCATGGTGTCCTTGCCTCTTCTCTCTCTTTTTCTAAGTTGGTGCTTGTGCCTCCTTAAATCTCTTTTGGCCGGTGGCTTCTCCACTCGAGACAAGACAGTCATGCTATGCTACTCAAAATTAAGGTACGTACTTTCTATATGGGAACCACCTTTTTTTTATGTGTAGTAGAGTTGTGAGTGTACGATTTTATTCACTAGTATTCAAATCCTAGTATCTATCTTTACGTACACGTTCCTACGACTTAGGAGGAATTTTGTGAGAAAGCATATTTATCCCGACATCCGTTTTTCTGGTCGTGTGCTAAGGAGACATACTCACGCGTATGTGTGTGTGTGCGCGCACGCGTGGTGTGCATGCGTGTCCGTCTTCATTGTAATCGTAAAAAATATTTTTTCTATATATTAATTGAATAAACTATTTTATTAAATTAGTCACTTTTTTTGGGCCGTTGGATTGATCCAATAACCCAATATCTCCCACTCTCCCACATATTTCCCCTCCTGCACTACTCATTTCGAAACCACCAAAGGCTGCGATTACGGGCATGTTCTTTTCAGCTTTTAAAAGTTACTTTTCAGCTTTTCTACAGTAACTAGCTTTTAAACGGAATACCTTTTTAAGATAGGGTCTACTAGTTAATTATAGTACATACTGTACCGACTTTATGTATATCGGCAAAAACCGTATGTAAGTTTTTGTTACTCTGTAATCTCTCACACAAACAGTCCAAAAACCACAAGTCACAGCCAAAAGCTATAAGTTTTAGCCAAAAAGAATATGCCTATATGATGGCTAGGCTAGCCGGAGTCACACGAAGCTTCAAGCACATCCAAGGATGGAAAGTTTTGACTGAAATCACACAAAATTTTAGTTGAGTATTACGCAAGAAATTCAAATATTAAGACAGATCATGTAAAGATAACAACGCTGCAATTGTCTCAAGCAAGCAGCCACAGAACTTGAATGTGTCAGACCTGATTCAATGTTTAATTGCAGCCTGATCTGAAAAGGAACAAGTATAAAGGAGCCGATAACTCTAGTTTGGTCAGATGAGATCCCTCGACAGAAAAGAGAGGTCAGAATAACTCGGATAGGCATAGGTATCTCTCTCGATGACAAGGGCCAAATCTTTCAGGGAAATCTGGGTGACAACTGACAACGACATATCTCAAGGAAAAGTCACAGAAAATTGACTGGGTGAAGTGTACAAATTAAAGTCTGCCTCAAACACAGTAAATCACTTGACGATCAATTCATTTATTCACGCATGATGGAAATGAGAACATTCAAATGAGACAAATCTTCACCAATCAACACACACATGTTTGTATTTCGTGATATCAAAGACTGGACTGTTCGGTGGCTCCACTGGAATGAGGAGAGGGAAGAGATGGCAACGTTGACAGAGACGGAAGGAGGAAGAAACGTCATGAACTTATCCGAGAGAGAGAGAGAGAGAGAGAGAGAGAGAGAGAGAGAGAGTGATGGATCATTGGATCATGAGATGATCACAATTACATCAATGGGGAATGGTAAAAATGAGCCCTTGACGCTGAACATGGATGGTGTAACAGCCAAAATTGGCTTCCAAATAAAACTTGCATAATTTTCATGAGTTTCAAAGTTTTTGGTGCATGTTAAAAAATTTTCCAAAAGCCTTGCTTCAATTTAAAATTTTAAAATAAATTTCCTTAGACCAAAAATCAAGTTTGAAAATTTCTAACAGTTATTGCTGTGCTAAGCAAATTTTCAAAAAAAACTCTACATGCAAAAACCTTCAATAGTTTAAATCCAAATTTAAAATAAAATTTAAAATCTTTTCTTTTCCTCCCTCGCCTTCGAGCTGAATCCCAACCACTGGCCTAGCCTATTTTCCTTTTTCTCTCCGCTGGTCCGTTCTTCCTTTCCTCTCTTTTTTCCTTCCCACGGCCCAGCCGGCCAGCACGTCGCGCACATCACCAGCCAGGCCTCCCTTTCTCTCCTCGTTTCACTGACAAGTAGGCCCTGACCCCACCTATGACCGCAAAGAGAAGCATTGTGCTTCTTCACGCTCTCTCTCTCTCTCTCTCTCGCTCTCTCTCTCCCTCTCTCTCTCGTGGCCGTCCGTGCTGCTGTACACACACACCGCTCACTTCAAAGCCACGCCAACTCTGCTATCCCGATCCTTGTGTCGCCGCCAGGGTTTCAAAAATCGAACGAAAATTGGTCAAAAATAAAAAAAACCAGACTTACTAGACCCCTCCGGTCAAAACCCATACCTGGCAAAAAAAAAACTCAACCCAATTTAAATACAAGCCTAGCCCAAACAGGCCCCTTCAGTCTCCTCTAGTCTTTGCCCTAGGTCACAGTAGCAAACACATTGATCCCCTCATCCTGGCGGCTCGAATCTTCTCTGCTCCTTTGCCCCTCTTCCTGATGTCTGCTTCTTGAATTAGGAGCGTGTATCGCCATGGTTGGGAGCACATTGAATGATCGTTTCACGGCGCATGAACAGAAGATGAATGACTTGATGATTGATCTGAACACCACCTTGCGAGATACGGGAGCACGTCTACCGCTGCAAGGGGGAAGGGGTGCACGAGTAGCTCCTCAGCCAGCAGCCAACACTCGTACAAAAAAGGTTATCCTGGACGCCTCATCATAAACGGTTCAACACAAATCGTCAGTGATGAAGTTACCACATACGATTTTATAAGATGAACCGTCTAAGTTAATCGTGATAGAAAGAACCGTCTGTGATGACCTACTTATCACAGACGGTTCTTTATCTAGAACCGTCTGTAATAATATTTCAACTTACCCGCTCTCGCCAAATTTGAATTTCCCGCTTATCTCGCTGGATTTGCTCTTTAAATAGAAGGCTCGGGTATTCTTCTCCTCAACTCCTCTTCTCTCTTCTCACTTCTCCACTCTCCACTTCTCTCTTCTCCTCCACTTCTCTTCGCTAAATCTTCCTTAAAAATAGAAGGCTCAGTTGGCTCTTCTTCTGCTCATCTCCTCTTCTCTCTTCTCTCCTTCCCCACATCTTATTCAATCACATCCATCTGGTTTTGCTATAACTTAGTGCCCAAAATTTTGACTAAATCTGGATTTTTACGGTAAAAATCCAAACTTAGCCAAATCTTGGGCAACCAAGCTATGGTGAAAATCCAAGCCATGATAAAATTACCACTTTTTAAGCTCTAATATAGCTATTATAGATACTTTTTACCAAGAACAGTCTGTGATAACTGACTATTATAGATTGTTCTAGTTTTGAACCATCTGTGATAACAGACAATCACAGACAGTTCTAGTTCCGAACCATCTGTGATACAGATTTCACAAACGGTTCAAAAATCGTCTGTGAATAACCCCTATTATCACTGACTCATGAAGTCAGACCATTCAAGGAACCATCTGTGATGATGGTTTCGAACCATCTATGATGAATTTTTATGTGGTAGTGCAACCAACACGTTGTGCACCGCAATGGTGGTGAATTCTATGGAGTTGATAAAGATGATGAGTTCTCCGATGGCACCGGAGGCTATCCACGCATGCCACGACGTGTTCCTAACCAACGGTGAGGTGTTGGACATGGCCGGTACCAAGGAGGAGGTGGGGGACATGACAACGATGGTATTGGTAAGCTTAAACTAACCATACCAACATTTTAATGGCAAATCTGATCTGAAGGTTTATTGGAGTGGGAGATGCGTGTCAATCAGATTTTTGATAATCATAACTACTCCAAAGAGAAGAAGGTCCGTGCCACTTCAATTGAGTTCGCTGAATATACTTTGATTTGGTGGGACCAATTGAACCGAAGTGGAAGGCATCCTTATACTTGGGCAGACATGAAGCAAATCATGAGGAGGTTCGTTCTAGCCTACTGCACTAGGACATTGCAGATGAAGTTACAACAACTTCGCCAAGGTACATCTATTGTTGATGAATATTTTAAGGAGATGGAAATACTTATGATACATACCAGAGTAAATGAGTCCAAGGAGGCTACTATGGCTCATTTCTTCACTGGATTAAATGAAGATGTGCAATACCAAGTTGACATGATGCAATACGGCAATATGCAAGAGTTAGTTTACCAAGCTAAGCGTGCTGAACAGCGAGTCAAGGTGAAGCAATCTAGTGGTGTATGAACCAACTATAATGGTTGGAGGTACTCCAACATGCAAGAAGATAAGGTTGGCTCAAGTTCTAAGCCGGTTGCATCTAATAAACCAGTTGGAACACCATTCAAAGAAACATCTAAGATGGCAAGTGCAGCAAGCAAGGAGGTGTCTAAATCTGATTCTAGTGCCATCTCTACCGCTAGAACAAGTCAAATTGAGTGCTTCAAGTGCAAGGGGCAGGGGATCTGATGAAGGATTGTCCAAATACAAAAAAGGTGTGGTTCATAAAGGAGGGATATGCTACGAAGAGTGATAGTGCCGAATCTGATCATGATAAAGCACACTCCAAAGATTCACCTTGCATTGAGTATTGCAAACCCGCAGATGGTTATTCGAGCTTGATGGTTCAAAAGGTTCAATGTGACAGCATGCCAATTGTGGAGAAATAACAACGACGTGGTGTATTCCAAACACAATCATAGTTGTATTCCAAACACAATCATGATCAAAGGGCAAACAATGCAAGCTTATGATCGATGAAGAAAGCTACAACAATGTGATAAGCAAGGATGTGGTTTATGCACTATCATTGACTATATAGCGTCATCTTAAGCCATACTATATGCAATGGCACAATGTTGGTAAACTCAGGTACACATAAAGTTTCTATTCCATTTTTAATTGATGGTTATGAAGACTGGAGTGCGACATCGTGACAATGCATGTGTCACATCTTGTTGGGGCATTCATGGCAGTTTGATCGTAATGTTGCACACCAAGGAAGAGTTAGTCGCTTCACTTCGATGCATAGAGGTGTGTTTCAATCTTTGCTGCCCAAAAGAGATGAAGAGATCACTTCTAAAATTGATATTAAGAGCAAGGAGCTTGTGAAGAATACCCTGAAACCAAGGACAATTGCGCTTGTTGGGGGAGGGGATGATGTGACCAAGAGTGCTAAAGCTACTTTGATTTGTGTTTCATCAATGCAAACTGAAGTTATAAAGCATTGTAATGTTGAATTAAGCATTGCAAAGGAGAAATCATGTGAGGCCGATTATGGGAGGAAGAAGGGAGAAACCCTAGTTCGTACAGCTACTTATGTGATTCCTATTTTATGCAATGCAAATAAGATGGCAGCGCATGGAATTGGAGGTGTGGACGGTGAAAAAAGAAAGCTAGTTCGGCTCAAGAGGAGGACACAAGATCGATCAAGTTTTAGTGCTCACGGTTCTATCTATGAAGTTCATGAAAGTTTTGGTGCCAATTCTAAGGTTTTTAATGCCAATTCTAAGGTTTTTGTTAGACCATGTGGCTAGATCTGGGATATTTTGGTGATGAATAATTGACAATGGTTAATTTATTATGATGAATAATTAGTGATTTTGTTTAGCATTGTTATGCGAGTTGTGTTGCGTGTGTGCGGATTGATGTTGGTCAAGTTTGAACGAACTTGTGCTGGAAGAATGTTCTTTGGTCTTTGCATGTGCAGGTTAAGCATGGAGACGATCATGGTCGGTGACGAGGTGGACCGGGACTAGGATAGGGAGATCCAAGGTTCAGACGGTCAAGGAAGTCACGAGATGATCGGGCTCATGCTTGGAGTGCATGGAGATCAGAGATGGATGATACATGTTGGAGCTACGAAGGTGCGGTCCGGAGGCTACGACATGTGGTGGATCATGCCTGGAGAAGCTACGGGAGGTGCGGTCTTGGAGGCTTCAACGCGCGTGTTAGAAAAGTTGGAATTTTAGAAAACCTGTGTTAGGAAGAGTTTCGGGTCCCTTATTTGTTAGAATTGGATTAGAACTCGTGGGCTTAGGATAAGCCCAGGTTTTAGGCCCTAGACTATAAATGAGGTGGGGTTGGAGACTAACTCCGTGGCTTTTGGAGAAGTTAATTTCGAGCTATGGTTTAAGGGTGTCTAAAAGGGCACTTTGTAGCCATCTTGACTCAGGAAAATGTTTAGACTAATTTCAAAAAAAACAGCACATCCTCTGCAGCGCACTCGAGCCGCCAATCTCCTCGCGGGATAGTGCATGTCATCGCATTGATTTTAGTCTTCGGACGGCATCTCAATTCGTGGCGTGTTTTTCTTCTTGGATCGTACGCCGACACCTCAATCAAATAGGCACGTCCGAGGCTTGATCGACGCTTCTCTCGTGGCTTGGTGCGTGTGCATGAGCTTCGTGTGTGCGTGCGTCACCGAGTCCGTTCACTGTGTTCAAGTTGTGGCTGTTTTGATCTGCATGGAGGTATGATTTTTGTTTCCCTCGTGATTGCATTGGAGGCTTGCAATTAATTAGCGGCCGGCCGGACGGACATCATTAGAGGGAATTAATTAGGGGTACTAATTAGAGTGCAGATGGTTGCATACGTGGTGCATTGTGGCCATGACTTTTGAGATTAAAAAGTGGCTGTCGTGACTTTTGTGCGTGAGGTGAGAGGAAAAATAGATTAGAGAGGTGATTAGTGAACTAATTAAACGTGAAGCGGCTGCATGCATGTTATTTTGTACCGTTAGTTTGAGAGAGATTTAAGTCTTGCAGAATTGGAGCAATTGATCAGACGTCATAATACATCCATATATGTTTTTTTGTTCCTTTTTTTTGTGTCTTCGCTATTATTGCAGGTAAAGAAATAAATAAATCTTAAAAATAAAAAAAAAACTTCAGCTAGGCGTTGCAATCATTCACCCCCCAATTGCCGTTGACGATCCTACAGTTTTTAATGTGTACAAAATATATATTTGGAAAGCTAATAAAGTCTACATTCCAAAGGATCAAACGGGGCTTGATTGGGGCTTTCTACACAAAGTTATGGTAAGATCATTGGATATTGCATGGGCTGTCCAAAGAGGCGCGAGAGATGCCAAACATAAGGAGTGTGTATTGCAAGGCAAGTGTGGATAATATCCGGCCATAACTTGACTTTCCAAAGATTGAGAATGTTTCCTTTTCATGTCTCAATCGGACTTGAAAGCCCCCTAAATCCGGAAAGGAAAGATATAAAGATTTGATGTCAATTTGTACTCGGTTCGGGATAGCCAGCAAGACCAATATTAAAACGCTCATAACTTTCACAAACAGAGTCTGATTTAGGTGTTCTTGGACTCATTGGAAAGCTAACTTGAAGCCCCATATAATGCATAAGGTGCTAGCCTCAAAAACCTCATGGTAACATCGCAAATTCAGAAACAATCCGATGGCTATAGTTTAGGTACTACCTTTTTAGTTCATATTGGAGTCTAATTTTGTTATATAAGCCCATGTACATGTCCCATACGCCACATTAGATAGGATACATATAATATGTTCTATACTTATGAAATAAAGAAGAAAATCGCCATGATGGTTGTTGGCGGCCAGATTGTGTGATTTCGTCGAGGTTTTCTTGTTTGAGGTTTGTTGGAGTTGGCGCAAGGCAAGAACTGTTTAGTCTTAAGATTGCCCACAGAATCTACATGATTCTTCTAAATTCATGATCACAATTGTGATTCACGATTTGGAAGATTTCGTCGAGGTGCTTCTACTTCGGATTGCTAGTATAGTGAATTCGTCGATCGAATAAGGGTTTCTCCTCTCAATCGAAACCCTAATTTTCTACTTAGCCATGAAGAAGAAAAGAAGATTTTGCTATTATCCATACCGTAAAGATCAGGTCACCCTATGCATCAACTAACCTACTAGTTGAGGTGCATCAGGAATTGGAGGTAGTGCGGGAGTGGGGAATTTTTTGTACGAATATTCAATTTTTTATTCAAAATTACATAAATATACCCGCGGTAATATTTTTTACACAAATAGACTCCAGTCGACTAACGGTGGGTGGCTGGAGCCAATCGCCCAACGAGGGGCGACACATGGGCAATATAGTAACCGTTGGGCAAATAATTGCTATCGCACAACGGGCGGACGACTGGAGCTCCAATCGCCGAATGGTTGGGCGACTGGAGCTCCAGTTGCCCAACAGGGGGCGACTGGGGAGTTAAAAGGCCCGCACGCTCGGCCATCGCCGCCCCCACACGCACACTGTTTTCATTTGCGTTGCGCTCGGCCGAGAGGAGAAGAAGAAAAGAGAGAAGAGGAGAGGAAGGAGAGGGAGAAGAGGAGAGGAGAGGGAGAAGAGGAGGGGGAGAGGAGGAAGAACCAGATCCAGGTTTTCTTTTTATTTGTAATGTTGTATTTGCAGTATATTTTTTATTTAGTATTAGTGTTAGTAAAAATTGTAGATGTAGATATAAGTAGTTCAATTTTTAGTATAGAAAATTTACTTAACGTAGTTATAGGAAATTAGCAGCCGTAGGAACGGAGAGGAGAGGAAGATGCAACAGTAGGTGTAGATGTAGATGGAAACATTGTATACGGTTGTTATTGTTAGAAAATTGTAGACGTAGATAGAAATAGTTAAATTTTTGGTATAAAAAATTTAGTTAAAATGTAGTTTTAGAAAATTAGCAGCTGTAGAAGCGTGTAGTTATGTATAAATTAGGAAACATAGTTTTAGAAAATTAGCATCATTATGAAATTTGCATGCGTACGAAATTGTAGTTGTAGAAAATTTAGTCACCGTACCGTACAAATTAATCATCCCCTAAATTTGTACATATTAAAAAATTCAGTAAATAGTTTTATTAGAATTTAATTAATTTGTATGTACAAACGTTGGAAAAATGTTGGAAAAATCGACAGGAAGTTCATAGTACGCGTTTATTGTAGTGGGTTACGACATGCGAATGATCGGCGAAATGTGAATTGCAGTACGTTGGTGCTTTGGTATTGTGCGATCCAATTTGACATGTTGCAAAATTAAAACATATATGCAGGCCGATATCAGCAATGCCAATAGCCACTACATTGAGAGTGCATTACGGTGCTGAAACCGTTCGTGAAGGTCCGAATAGTGTGAATTTGAGCGGTTTTCCTCAAGCCACTCTAGTACATCCAAATGGTGAGAATGCTCAAATCTCAGATGTGATGCATTGGCTGACTTGAAGTTTTTCGTTGGACCCTGAGGTGTGCAGCAACGTTGTGCAAGGGCTTTAGATCCGGTCTTCCACGGACATCAGATGGGAGTTGAGGACATTGCTGCGTACTACTGCGTGGAAGGGGTTTGTGCAAGGGTGTTGGCATCGTGGATACGAGTGTGTGCTGCTTGTGCAATTGTGCTCATTAGAAGCTGTGCAAGGTCGTGCGTACGGCCTTGCTCCGGGAGGTGCTAGCAGCTTGGGCAAGCCGCATGTTGGCGAAGAGAATCAAGTTGCTCGTGATGAAGCCGATGCGGTACATGGGAGAGAGATACAAAGGTCAAGCCATGGAAAGGGAACAGGACAAGCCGATGAAGGGGAGCATATTGACTACATCGTGCAGCAGATGGACTGTTATGACTAGACGGCATGGGCTGAAGAGGAAGCTGTACGAGACGACAACGAGGATAGTTTGGATGAGGATGAAGCACCCGTCCCGTAGGAATGGAACCGATTTAATGCTGAGGGTGTTTCCGCACATGATGAGCATGAATCATCGTGGGAGTATCATGAGACTGGGGTTCGGTTGTATTATATATTTGCTGACAAGGCAACGCTACAGGATGCCATCAAGTTGCGGGCCCGTTCAATGCAACGGACTTTTCGGGTCATGAAATCTAGCCAGGAGCAGTACACCGTGAAGTGCGAGCAGGCCGGCTATCCTTGGAGGGTGTACGCACGTAGACCCAATATGAAACTCACTGGATTGTATCGAAGGTGGAGCCACACTCTTGCATTCTCAGCAGTGTTTTGGCGAGGCATCATAACCTAATGTCCGCCTTTATAGCCAATTTGATGTACGGAGAGATAGTGGAGAAGAAAGACATGGAGGCCACGCGTATCGTGGTAGCTATCAAGAAGAAATTCAAGTACAAGATTAGCTACACGAAGGCGTGGTGTGCCAAACAGAAGGCATTGAAAAAACGTTTCGGGTCTTTCGAGGTGGCATTCGACAATCTTCCTCGTATGCTTAAGGTATTGCAGGATAGGAACCCAGGCACGTATATCGCTGTGCAGGACAAGCCGTCCACAAGTCTACCAGGATATGCGATGTTGCAGAGAACCTTGTTAGCATTTGGTGCTTGCATCAAGGCATTCAAGCATATGCTACCAGTGATCTCAGTTGACGGGACATTTTTGACAGAAAAATACAAGGGGCAGATCCTGACGGCCATAGGCATTGACAGCAATAACCAAATATTGCCGCTGGTCATCGCATTCGTGGAAAGTCAGAATTATGAAAGCTAGTTGTGGTTTCTCAGACATGTCAGGGTTGGAGCTGTCGGCGCTCGTCCTGGTGTGTGTGTGTAATCCATGATCACCACGTTGGGATTGTAAAGGCTATAAAAAAACTTCAAGAAGACCCCGAGGAGCCCTTTTCTTGGCCGAACATGAGGAACGGGTGGTGCATTCGTCACTTAGGGGCGAATATTTTCAAGCAGTTCCCCAAACAATCGTTGATGAAGCTATTCAAGAGGCTGGCTACGCAGAACCAGCGGAGAAAATTTGATGCTTTGTGGGCATTGTTGGATGAGCACAGCAGGAAGCACGTCGACGAGAGGAGCAAGGGGCTGGTCATGCCTGAGGTGGCACAACCGAAATGCTTGCCAGCACTCGATGAACCTAACCTAGCTGGTCCAAGAAGGAAGAGCTCACAAAATATCAAGTGCTTCTCGCAGTGGATCGAGGGAGAACCATTGGAGAAGTAGTCGTTGTTGCATGACACGAACAGCGCAAGGTACGGCATAATGACGACTAACCTTGCCAAGGTGTACAATTAGGTTCTCAAGGGCCTCTGTTCTTAGCCCCTTGTCACCATCGTCGAGGTGTTCTTCATAGCACAATTGGCTACTTCAGGGAGAGGCACGCGAATGACGCACTTCATGCGGCCAATCCCCGAGCATTGTATTCATCGAAAATTACGACAAACATAGATATGAATGCACAGAAGGGTCAATTACACACAGTGCATGTCATGGGAAACAGGGAGCATCGTTTTGATGTGGTATTCTATGATAGAGCTGGATTTGGGACGGCTCGTTCCCTTGTTACCCACGAGGTATGCACATGCAACAAGCTAAAGCTGTTACACAAGTCATGCTCTCATGTCCACGCTACATGCGGAACCGTGGGCATGGATCCTTCAAACTTCATGTCAGAGTACTTCTTCAAGGAGAGAGTACTGCCTGCGTTGTGTGGGGAGCTACGGGGGTTCAGGGTTGTAGGAAACTTCACCACCTTGGACATTGCAGGGAGGAACTGGATTCCAGATGTTAACGTGCTAAAGGGTGGGAAGGGTCGGCGACAGAGCCGGCGTATTTGAAATGATATGGACGAATCGCAAGTCGAAGCATCTGGTGCACGTTGCGGGCGGTGCGGTCAGGAGGGGCACACAGCTAGACGATGCAACGCATGTGCTGATCAGTAGGTAGAGCGGCATGGTGTGTACTTCTAGTTGTTGGAGACTAAAAATAAATTTACATTGTAAACTGTGTTTGGTTAATACGCACTTATGACATGCAGAATGTTGTACTAAATGTATCATATATTTTATGTACCATTTGTACAACTGCTATGTTACATCCCCATTTTCAGTAATGTAGTTGGTGTTGTGCTGGTAGCGTAGTATTACTCTGTTTATTTACTTGCAAGTTTAATTTACTGTTACTTTACATGCGATATTTTTTGGTTCCTTATAAGTGCTAACTTGGACTCTTTTTGTAGGTATGGCTCATGATCTTCGTGAGTCGGTCTGGCGGTACCCCTGTTGGACGAGCACGTGGACCGCCTGCATCGTGCTTCCCGTCGTGTCCCGCCTACGGGGAGTGCGGACAATCCAGCTGAGCTGGAGTGGTCCGGACACGCACACCTCGCGTGGCCTGGAGACTCGACCCCCATTGGACAGTCAGGCTTGCACTTCGCCAGCGTTTTAGTGTTTCCGTAAGTATGTTCCGTGTTGACCTTCACTTTGTTTGCAGGCTACGGGATGCCGGGTACTCCCTCTCGCCCAGATGGTACAGGCCACTGATAAGAACGAATCCACCGTGGTCGCGGGCAGGGACATCGTGGAGCAATCACGACACTTCCTATTTGACCGTTCCCTGCTGACGGCTTTGGTGGACCGTTGGCGGCCCAAGACGCACACTTTTCACCTCCCATTTTAGGAGATGACGCCTACCCTGCAGGATGTGTCCCTACTGCTTGGCCTTCCGATCGCGGGAGCCGCTGCCTTCCTACCGGAGGCTTCAACCGAGTGGCGCACTGACCTGCTCGTGAGATTCGAGGGGGTCCTTTCGACGGGTGTTGTGGATGACTACTACATCTTCCTGATGAGTCAGAGACACGGGTATTGAGTTACTGGGGTTGCACAAACTACTCCAATAACTACCCCGACCACCGTCTAAACACCGCAACCTATCGGCAGCTGGTAAGGACTAGGTGCACCATTTTCCCCCTAACTTTTCTCCTTCACAGCACACACTAACAACCTCTCTCTGTATTTACAGTCCTCGGAAACCCTATATGACTACCGCAAATGGATCGATCTTGAGATCCACCTAGAGGACCAGTGAGCCCTTGACTTCGAGGAGTGGAATGTCGTAGGGTTATCAAAGATTCGGGAGGAGTGCCGTAAGAACGAGCAAATCCTGTGTATAAAACGTGAGAAGACAGCTCATCTCGGGGCATGCATGCGTAGGGAGCGGGAGACTCGCGAGAGGGAGCACGAGAGAACGAGTGAAATAGCGACCAAGGCAAAAGGGCCTGCCGAGGATTTCAACGCCGAGCTGGCAAAGAAGAGAAAATGACCCCGGTCCATACAGTAGGTCGTACGAGCAATTAGGTGGATTAGTCGTACATGATGCTATATGTTATGCATGTAATCAAAAAGTACGCGGCATATTACTCCTAACTGTATTATAAAGTCTATTTAAATTCAAACAAGCTTATTATCTCATTTTTTTGCATTCAATTATTCATATAGCAAGTCATCTAACAATATTAACATACCGGTTTTCTTCGTATACGAATTCCCAGTAACATCACAATATCACTTACCATCGTATTCACCATCATTCTAAGGTCAATCGTTCTAAAAAAATTCCCAAATTTTGTTACGCACCTATAACATACAATGACTATAAATTTTTATTACAAATCCAGCAGATTATTTTCCAGTTATAATCTATAAAATTGACAAAATGTACAAAATTCACGGGAGACTGAAACTAGCCGCCCAAAGGTCTGACGACGGCTGTTGCCTAGCCGTTGGGTGATTGGCTCCCCCCGCCCCCCCAACCCACCCCAGGTGGGAGGTCAAAGGGTGACACTTCGTTTTCAAATGCTTTGCAATCAGCTTTCGTTTTCAAATGCTTTGCAATCAGCGACTAAGCGCACGAATCACGAGAGTCGGCAGCTCGCGTGCCGCCAATACCGGTTCTCGAATTATTCCATCAAGATTTAGCGGTATGATTTTACATCAACACAGTACAATCTAAAATCATCCAACTTAATTTCTATGGTTACCTGTCATTTAGTAGCTTATAATCGTTAAAATAATATCAGGAGAAAAATGTTTTTGCACCTTTATTTTAAACACATGAGCCCGTCCGGCTCTTTATTACAGATCATGTGTAGTTTCCATGAACACGTGCATAACAGTTCTGAGCAGTTGAAAACTTGCATGCATGTAGTTGGCGACACCCGCGACATGCCTTGGCTTGGACAACCAAACCCACTCGTGGAAGCCCTCGAATCAGGCAGCCACTTGGGGCGTCATATGCAGACATGAGGTGGAATCAGCTTCCCTGGATTCATAATGTTGTTGGGATCCAACGCAGCCTTTATTCTTTTCATGGTCCTTAGTGACTCAATGCCCAGCTCCTTCTCTAGGTACTGCCGATGCGGAGAAAAGTAATCATCAATAATGCGGGCAAGAAAGTAACGTCTCATGCGGAAATTCAGAACAAACTACAACTTGATAACTTGCAGGGTTGCAAAAGGAGGCAATCACCGATCAGGCAAGTAAAATATTTAAAAGGTACACTCTGTTGGACTTAACCACCTACAGATGTTACAGTAGTCTTAGTCGTACTGCATTAGCGCGTTAAGAGAATTAGTGCGTGCGTTTTGTAACTTCATGAATGTCATGACTCATGAATAGCTTGGACGTGGGATGGCGCTGGGCGTGGCAGGTACGTTGGGTCAGTTATTTCTTTTTCGCAGTATAAACGATCAACGGAGAAAACACCGCAAACCAATTCCAAGCGGCATAAAAACACTATTGTCTTGTGAGTTCACTGTTCTCGAGCGAGTCCAACCATCCGCGAGTGTTGAGTCTTCTGATCGTCACTCGCTTCGAGTACGTTCCTTCGTGATTATAACTCGTTTCGAGTACATTTCTTCATAATCGTAACTCATTTCGAGTACGAGTTACTTCGTGGTCATAAGATTACTATTCAAGTACTGTAGCAAAGCACTATTCTATGAGTATTGTAGCAAAACACTGTTCATCCGAGCAGTTCTTCTGAGTACTCACGGTCGAAGCTTCCGAGTACTCACAGTCGGAGTCTTTCGAGTACTCACAGTCAATGCTTCTGGGTACTAATGATTGAGACTTTCACAAATCTTCCGACCACATTGTGTGCTTCGACTTGCCGCAACAAGTGGTATCAGAGCGAGCATAATGGTTGATCCTGCCACGATGTCGAAGCATGAATCAAGATCTCCAACACGGACACCACCACCGAGAGCCCGCGTCCACGAAGACAGCAATGGGAGCGGGAGCGTGTGGTGAAGGAGATGGGTGTCATGGTGGTCTACCATATGCTGACACACACAAACTACGGCAACTGATCCCTCTTGATGAGGGTCAATTTGCAGGCACAAGGACTCTGACAGGTGATTGAGCCTGAAGACACCGTCGACTACGCGACGACCGCTTAGTGTTGTAGACAATCTTGCGTGCCACGCCGCCCGAGATGTTGACAACTCTTGTCGTCAAGAACACGGCGAAACAGGCGTGGGACGCCGTGAAGGTAATGCGCATGGGCGCTAAGCGTGTGCACAAAGCCAAAGCACAAACGTTGCACTCGGAGTTCGAGTCCCATGAAGTTTCTTCATGTTGTTCCCTCACGGTACTCGCAATTTCCATCGAGACGCTTGTCGACCTCAAGACAATCTCTATTGATGAGCTGACGGGACGGCTCAAGGTCGTGGAGGAACACTACGACCTGGAGGGTGAAGCCGGCGTCCAAGGAGGGTGCCTACAACCCACGGAGGAGTTACTCACGCACCGCCAGAAGGAGCACGGCGAAGCTCTTCTAGTGGCGAGAAGAACCGAGGTGGCGGCAGTGATCAACGTCATGGCAAGCAACGTGATCATGGGTGCGACAACGATAGCCGCGACAGCAGAGATTCTATGTCATCTGCTGGAGGCCGTGACATGATGAAGGTCAAGTGTTACAATTGTAACAACTACGGGCATTTCTTGAAGGACTACCGCAAGCCACATCGTGAGCGCAAGGAAACGGCGAACCTAGCTCAGGTGCAGGACGACTCACCGGCACTGCTGATGGCTGAGCATTGCGAGCTTGCTCAATAGCCATCGATACAACGCAAGCTGTGTACCTCAACGAAGAGAAGGTGGTGCCATTCGATTCAAACGACAAGCGGTATCTCGACACGGGTGTGAGTAACCACATGACTACATCCTAAGAAAGATGCTATACTTAACACTTTTAATAACTGCATGGGCTTATAAAGCACTGGAAATGGAACTATTGAGACTACCACAGCTGTAAACATGTTCACTTCGCTGGATGATCACGTGAAAGGCAAGGTGAAATTCAGTGATGGCTAACCGGTGGACATCTGCGAAAAAGGCTCCGTGTTGTTTCAGTGCAAAAACCAGGAGCATCGAGCGCTCACGAAAGTATACTACATCCCTCGACTACGGTCTAACATCTTTAGTCTTGGCCAACATGAGGGTGGATGCAAAATTGTAATCGAAGATGGCAAGTTAAGTAGATGGCTCACCGGTGGACATCTGCGAAAAAGGCTCCGTATTGTTTCAATGCAAAAACCAGGAGCATCGAGCGCTCACGAAAGTATACTACATCCCTCGACTACGGTCTAACATCATTAGTCTTGGCCAACTTGAGGAAGGTGGATGCAAAATTGTAATCGAAGACAGCAAGCTAAGCATCTTCGACCAGGAATGAGTGTTGTTGGCACGGGTGCGTCGGTCAAGAAATAGGTTGTACACTTTTGGCCTGAATCTAACCGCACCCGTATGCCTGCTGTCAAAGGCGAACGAGGTGGCGTGGCGCTGGCATGTGCGCTACGGTCATCTCAGTTTTTGCGCCCTGCACGACCTGAGCGCCAAGAAGATGGTCAAGGGCCCTTCATCGAACGACTGGAATAATTCTGTGACGGATGCGCACTCGGCAAGCAGCACCGAATACCGTTCCCATAGCCTCAACGTATCGTGCCGAGAATGGCCTTGAGCTGGCTCACGGCGACTTGTACGGCCCGATTACACCAGCCCGTTTCATGTGGCTCAAGGTGATCAAGACGAAGGACGAAGCATTCAAGTTCTTCAAGATCAAGGCCATCGCCGAGAACGAGATCTACTTCAAGCTGAAGGCGTTTCGAATCAATCGTGGAGGGGGGTTCAACTCCATTGACTTCAATGCCTACTGCGACGAAATGGGCATCAAGCGGTATACGACTGCGCCATACTCGCCGAAACAAAATGGTATCGTGGAGCGCCGGAACCAAACAGTTGTAGAGATGGCTCGCAGTATGATGAAGAGCATAGCGATGCCTACCATGTTTTGGGGCGAGGCAGTACAAGAGGAGGCCTAAAGTCCACTATTTCCGAACATTCAGATGTGTGACACGTGTTAAGAAGGTTAGCCCTGATGTCACCAAGCTCTCCGATCACTCCACGCCAATGGTGTTCATCGGATACGAGGGCTCAAAGGCTTAATTGTGTCTACGAAGCGATCACAAAGAAGCTTCATGTGACACATGATGTCGTATTCGAAGAAGAGAAGCAATGGGACTAGACAATGTCATCTTCATCGATGGGCGTCAGCAAACTCGTTATGTTCACTGTCGAATACGACGTCACGAGTAACACTTTGGTGGACGTCGATCGCACTACGTCTTCAACAACGACAAATACACCTATGACACCACAGGCGACGAAATCGTCTGGAGCTACAATGCAGTAGACAACACCACCGACTAGCGGATCGCGTGATTCTAAAGGTATGTCGCTGAGGTATCGCACAGTGTCATATCTATGGCACAACTGAAGCGGTGCAAATCGACGACACCAAGCCTGCTGATGAACGAAGAGTTGAAGTCCATTGGGAGTCTGCCGCACTCCCTACTAGTCATCGAGCAATCGGGCTCAAATGGGTCTTCAAGGTGAAAAAAGATCATCAATGTAACCATTGTTAAACATAATGCTCGCTTGGTTGCAAAAGGATATGCACAGCGACAAGGAGTGGACTTCGACGAAGTATTTGCACCGGTGGCTCGCATTGAGACAATGCGAGTGCTGATCATAATGGCAACGCACGGCGGCTGGCAAATACATCATATGGATGTAAAGTCCGCATTCTTGAATGGTGATCTAGTCGAGGAGCTGTACGTTCAATAGCCTCCAAGGTACGTCGATAACAAGCACAAAAACGATGTGCTAACAATGCCTTATACGGGCTGCAGTAGGCGCTGCGAGCCTAGAACTTGAAGCTGGACACCACTTTGGTGTCACTTAGGTTCACGAGAAGTCCACTCGAGCATGCGGTATACCGACGGGAAAAAGTAACACATTCTTGCTCGTGGGGGTATACGTCGACAACCTCATCATCACCGGCTCAAATGTCGACGGCATCGCCGCGTTCAAGGCCCAGATGAAGGAACTATTCAACATGACCAATCTTGGTTTGCTAAGTTACTACTTAGGCATCGAGGTCAAGCAAGAAGACAAGAGGATCACGCTATCACAGAGTAACTATGCATGCAAGATTTTGGAAGCAACGAGAATGGCGCGGTGTAATCCGTGCTCAACGCCGATAGAGAACCGGCTGAATTTGAGCAAGAAAATGGCAGTGCCGCCATCAATGCCATTCAATACCGCAGTATTGTCGGAAGTCTTCACTACCTTGTGAACACGATGCCAAACATTGCTTATGCTGTGGGCATTGTGAGTAGATACATGGAGACACCAACATCACAACATTTGGCCACGGTGAAGCATATACTTTTATATGAGCAGCACAACTGGATTCGGGTGCTGCTACTTGAGGGCAAGTACGTCGGGTCCTGATCTTGTCGGCTATAGCGTAGTGACTTGGCAAGCGACACTAACGACCACAAGAGCACCACAGGTATGGCATTTTTCCTTGATGCAAGTTTCATCATTTGGGTGTCACAGAAGTAGAAGATTGTAGCGCTGTCCTCATACGAAGCGGAGTACATCGCGGTAGCAACTGCAACATGCCAAGCAGTCTAGTTAATGCGGCTCCTCGGAGACCTGATAGGTGTGGAGTCGAAGGCAAAGCTACTCGTTGACAATAAGTCGGAATTGCTTTGTGCAAGAATCCTGTGTTCCATGATCGCAGCAAACACATTGATACATGTTATCATTTCATTCGTGAATGCATTGAAGATGGCAAAGTAGATGTGGAGCACGTCAGCACAAATGAGCAACTGGCTGACATTCTTACGAAGGCCCTCGATCGCGTCAAGTTCATCGAACTGAGGCAAAAGATCAAGGTGGTCGAGGTAAAGCTAGTGCATCATGGTTAGGGGTTGATTTGTCAGACTTATCCATGTCGCAACTACAGACGTTATAGTAATCTTAGTCGTACTGCATTAGTGCGTACGTTAAGTGAGTTAGTGCGTGTTAAGAGTATTAGTGCGTGCATTTTGTAACTTCATGAATGTCATGAAAAACTCAGACGTGGGATGGCGCATCATGAAGAGCTGGACGTGGCGGGTATATCAGGTCAATTATTTCTTTTTCACAGTATAAAAGATCAACGGAGAAAACACCGCAAACCAATTCCAGGTGGCACAAAACACCGTTATCTCGTGAGTTCACTGTTTTCCAGCAAATCCAGCCATCCGCGATTGTCGAGTTTTCGTGATCATCATTCGCTTCAAGTACATCCATTCATGGTCGTAACTCGTTTAGGATACATTCCTTCGTGGTCATAACTCCCTTCGAGTATAAGTTACTTCGCGAACGTAAGATTACTGTTCACCGAGTACTATAGCAGAGACTGTTCTACAAGTACTGTAACAGAGCACTGTTCATCCGAGTAGTTCTTCCTCACGGTTTAGGGCACGCCCTATATTTGATGAGATTTATAGGCATTTCAACCATGATGAATGTACTAGTAAATCATCTTTGTAATGTTCCTACCAAGGTGCGGAACATTCACACCAACCAAACCGTTAACTACCAATGAGTAGCCAACTCGTCTGGTAGTCTGGAACCATATCCCAACAGCCCATACTTAGCAGATACGAAGTGAGGAGTTGGTTAATTGAGGATTTGAAATGATCTTAACCAAGTTTGTAATTACTTTTGCAACTACACTATTACCTAATAATGTTCTACATTTGGAAAAATAAACTTTAATATTTTTCAATACCAGCCGTTTCAAGCTAGGCTTCAAGACAAAACTACACCAAGTTTGAAGTTTTGAGACTAATCAATTCTAAACCAAGTGCAGCTGGTGCCTGGATGAAAACCAACCACCTATACTTGATTGACCAAGTGCAGCTGATACAGATTTCTGGAACCCAGGTTCCAATACTTTTCCTTATAAACCTAGGCTCCAATATTTAAGATCACAATTTACCCATATAAACTAGAAGACTACATGGTCAATCAGGTAACATCTGTAACACCGCATTCCTATCTTAATTCTTAACGCACTAGTTGGTTGGCCATTCTCATGCCACCACTTTGGGGAAAATATCAGCAACATAACCAAGCTTTTGCATCTGGGAACAGAAATAATTATTTAAAAAGAAAAGAACAGGTGACAGACACTTGCCTTCATTTTCCCTGTACCAACACCGTGCTCTCCTGTACATGTACCTGTTCAGTATCACAGTCACCATTAATCTTTTCAAGCAGTTCAAGTTGATGCAGTGAAACAGACACACAACTTGTGTATGTTATGATTGCTGTCTAAAAATGTGAATATTCATAGATCAGACAAGCAGTTCTTTAGTTCATGACAACAATCCAATCTGTGTGTGCAAGTGGCCGCATAGTCCATAAAAAGAAGCAAGTGGTCTACGTAGTTTATAATCTTGCTTTGCTTAGTAGATCACTTGTTTCATAATCTTAGTTATAGATGAGAGGGAGTAGACTATTGCTTTTACATGTTGCTTTGCTTAGCTTTTAGTTTGTACCTTCCATAGAAAGAGCAGTATGAACCATGAAATGGTTTAGTCTCTCTGCTTCTCGTCGTTGGTCCTCCTGACTAGGGTCAAATAGGATAATTGTGTGGAAATTTCCATCACCAGCATGAGCGATAACCAAACTGGAAACATATATAGATCAGAGGTAAGGTCTTCATAAATGATAAAAAGCATAGCTTACTGTCTTACAGGAGCTACAGTAAGATAATGCCATGCTAATTTATGCAGAGTTTGAATTTTCAAACATCCTTTCCTACATTTTCAATTTTGAAAGAGGCAGCCATGTCTTGTATGAGGCTATGAGCTACGAGCCTACGAATGAGAACAGAGCTTGGTAGAATAGCTTTGCATAAGAGAGAATGTGTACCAAGTCAATGGCGATGCATCAAGCTGTTGCTTTGATACAGATATGCATTCTGCAAGTCTAGACAAAGGAACACAAACATCCTGCATGAACAACACATAGGGTAGCATTAGAAGACTTAATACAGTTCATCCACTGAAAATTGATAGCTCATAAGGCTACCATGATCCTAATGACCTTTGGATGATTTATGTAAGCATATGAGATAAAAATTATGGTGCTGACAAGATCTGCATCTAGCTCCTTGCTAATGATAAAAAAGCCTATCTTGTTTCAAACATAGAGATGAGAGTCTATTATCCTTGCGTAACTGAGAGCATACTTGGTTGCTAACTACCCTCTACCTTGAATGCGGCACTTATTTTGATTCCATATTTTTGCCCATATTTATGAAGAGAAAGATAACTACATAGGGAGATCCTGACAAGACTCACAACTAAGGAAGCGAACACAAGGCACATGATGCGCAACACAACAGTAGGCCAACTATGTCTACCAAACAAGTAGAGATATCAATATGTATTGACAAGCTGTAAGGAAACAAACCGTTATCATAGCTTCATGACCAGGTTTCATGGCAAAACCAGCCCAAAGTGCCTCCTTCCTGATCTGCACATAAAGGAGTAAAATGTCATTACAAATACGTTTTAAGAACAAATATCATATATACTGCAGTACTACCTCTATTATCCAGAAACAGGTGGATGCAAAATCATACTGTACGATACTGCGATTGCATGGCGTGTGTAGATCATGTAGTAGCACAAACAAACATCTATACATTAGCTACTAGAAAATGTACAGCAGTTCAGATGAACTGACCTTCCATAGTTCCTCTTTAGCTTCTGGTTCCTCTACGAATAAAAAATCAGAACCATGGTGTTCTGCAGCAATCTTTTGAACCAACAGAGTTTGTTCAAGTGCATATGCTTCTGGATATTTGCAATGGAAGGAGATTAAAAAAGAAAAAGAAAAATAATCAGTACTTGACATGTAAGCTGAAAGAATGGTTGCAGCTTAAGAAGTTTCATCCAACAAGAGGTTTTAACTTTTAAGTAAAATTGTACCAGCAAGTGAATGACCAGCAGAAACCAATAAGTATATTACTGGATGTATGCTGGTTATGCCCCCTAAGCTAAGGAACACCATAAGCTCAAGCTATGGATTTCACTTCATGAAACCAAACCTGACTACATATCCACTCCAATTTTCTCATATATACAGCTCTGAAAGTTGTCTTGAGAAGTAGCATGCACAAAGTAAATTTAATTTTATCACAGATTTCAAGAGGCATCAGCACACCAGAAATTATATTGCAAGAGTTAGCCTTTCTAAATGATAACCTAGAGTACAGAAACAACATATTGCAGGGACAGTAGCTCTGTTATATTTTATTACCCATTGTTGTCGCACAACAATCAAATATAAAGTATTGACAGTGAAAATATGTAACTGTGGAACCGAATCTGTCAATTACAGCATCAAAATAGCCAGAGAACATGCTTACAACTAAGCTATTTTTATGCCCATTTTTCTCTTTCGTATTACTATGTTTTGAAGTGTGCCAAGAAGTGTGACGATAATTTTTTTGTATGGTTGGCTGGTTGCATGTAGGAAACTTTAAAACATGGTGGCTACTTGCACAACTCCTTGAGTATATTATTTGACTGTGTTCATCTGACCTTGTTCATAATCCAGAATTCCAGATATTATGTAAAGATTTTGTTCATATTCCAGCTTTTATTTAAATTTTAAACAAATAAACCTAACAGAACTCAGTACTGCCACCATAGATGCATAATACAGTATAAACTGCTTAAATAATAAGCTAGGTTACCTGTCCCTATGAATTCAAACATCAAGGTCGGTACTTCAGGTAAGGCTTTACCATTTGCCATGTTTATTGCCCTTATCTGAACCTCATCCAACAATTCCACTCTCGAGACCTAGTCAAGCAGACAACAGAAGTATCAGTAACCTGCAACAACCTTACTGAGTTGCCCATTGATACACCTACAGAAATATAAGTTCTACCAAAGCATTCCAATTAAAGTTAACCTAACACCTACTATAGCCCAACCAAATATAAAAGACAAGATCAGTGACCAATTAACTAGCAACAATCAAATTATGTTACGTGCACAAACATGAGCATGGAGACATGCACATTCACTCCATATGAAACACACGAGATCACTTATTTCGTATCTGAGATTCAAGTGGTCATTGACATGAAATAAAATCAGAAGAAAAATGACAAACCTGTATGCCAGAAAGCATTGTTGCAATAGCAACATCGGCGGCATCCTTAATTGTTTGAAAATTGCACATTGCAACCTGAATAAAAGAGCATTTATGAGGAATGTCTTCACCAGTAAAATGAGGAGAAAGAAAAGGAGACAGATAGTAGCAAACAAAGAAGTCGATGAAGCAAAAGAACAATATAGTGCTCTATGTATGTGCTAGCATAACTCTTTCACAAGTTTGAATATTCAAATGGAACATGGTTTGCTATTTGAAATAGCCATACAAGATGACTATCATGGCTTGTTCAGTAATCAGTTGCTCCCTCTGTTACTAAATTTGATGATAATATATGTAAATACCAAGAATGGCCATATGTAGATAATACTGGTAGATTTGTCACAAAGAATACTTTCATAATATTATATTTTAATAGCTTTCTAATACATATTGTGATAAAAAAAAACTCTGGTCAAAGTTGTATCCCATAGAACGTTAAGCCAACAAAAACTCAAATTTAGGAACATAGGGAGAGCCTCACATAGAAAGGTTTCAGATCATGTTATCGTCCAGTGCAGAACACAGAGCATGTGATTAGTAGAGAATATTTTTTATTCATACAATCATACAAATGTCATTTCCATTTTCCAAGATGCAAGAAAACAGTTGTATGTCATGACATGACAAAATGTGTTTCTCCAAAGACAGCAGCAAGTTAATCAAAATAATCCATGTGCTACATAAAGGGTGTATATCCTACACACAGCAATATGTTGTTTTTTTTAAGACTAGCAATATGTTGAGTTGTTGACATTCAAGTCTACACAAGTCAGTACACACTGGTAGCAAAACATTATTTCGATTGTGACTAAATCGAAACAAAATACCTACCACAGAATGAGAAGGAAGCTTTTGAAGTCGCAAAGTCACTTCTGTAATTACCCCCAAAGTTCCTTCACTTCCAATGATCAAACGAGCAAGGTCGTATCTGACATTCAACAAGATGGAAGGTAAAGAAAGTTGCCAACATTGATGGCAAGAATAAATGTGAATGATCATATCTATTTAAGACATTTATGGCAAAGCAAGGAGTGAGACTATGATTCACTTCCAAAAAGACAACTTTTTACTCTTAAGAATCAGGAGGGGATCTTGTATACCCAGCTGCACTCTTTCGAGCCCGGGAACCGGTCTTGACAATATCACCATTTGGTAGAACGGCCTGCAGTACCAAGAAATATTTACTATTTGTATGCGAAGTCAATGCAAAATAGTTTTCTTGAGAATAGAGGGATAGGCAAAGGGACCTGAAGATTAATCACATTGTCCCGCATTGTTCCATACCTACAAACTAATAAGAAAATCATCAAAGCCATTTAACAGTAATATGATAAAGTTAACCAATAAATGGATGCACTATCATAGGGGTTATTGTTGTACTTTTTTTTGTGGAGATTGTAGGAAGATAGAGTTGGGTGGAATTGGATGTCTTGCATTGAGCCTCTCGGGCGGTATATATAGAGGTACAAGACTTGGGGGGCAAGAAGGTACAAGGGATTGTAATCCCAATGGACTCTAACCTACCAAATACATTGTACTCTAACATCCCCCCGCAGTCATAACCGTGGATGCGGCGCGCATGCTGTGACTGGAGCAGGAACCGACGAGTAACTCAAGCAAGGCGATAGCCCTTTGTGCCGATGTCGAGGTAGCCGAGCGCGAGGACGGAATAGTCGTGGTCGAGGATGCCGTGCTGGAGATGGCCGTGGTCGACGTAGTCGTGGTCGGGTTACCAATGTCGAGGCAGTCGCTCATGAAGCCGCGGGCGCAAAAGAGGCACCATGATGATGACGGAGACGCGTCGAGGCAGTCGTCGTGGAAGGGGGGCGATGCCGAAGTCGACACAGTCAGGGCCGTCGAGGATGTAGACGAAAAACGGCGATGCAATCGAGGCAGACGGGACGGGAACGGGAGGGTCGATGCCGAAGTCGATGCAGTCAAGCCGCCCAGAGCCGAGGCGTGTGCCAGGTTTGCCAGACCCGGCAACGCGTCGGGGATGAAAGCACGCACCGGTGTTGCCAATACCGGACGTACAAGGTAGAGGGCCCCAACCAGGAGTGGTTGTGCTGGACGAAGAAGGAGCAGTGCGGGAGCGGACGCTTCTACCCGAAGGCAAGCAGTCCGGGCGGACGCTCTAGCGTGAAGGCGAGCAATCCTGACGCAAGGTACGGCGGCGGCGGTAGCGCTCGATGTCGGCGAGGAAGGCCCGAGCAGTATGACGAAGACCATGTGCAGACAAATGGCGCACAAGAGGTTGCGCAGCACAGTCGTCGATGCACAGGGGACGGCGATGTAGATGCAACGGCGAGGGGACACGTGCGGCGGTGCTGCAGCCCGAGGAGGCGACACAGCAGCAGCCCTGTTGCTCGGAGAAGATGCGCGTAGTACTCGACGACGGACGTCACGGGAGCCGGGTGGATCGCGCATAATCGGCTGATCAGACCGAGTACGCGCGAGGCGGGACGACGATGAAAGAAGTCGGTGGAGGCGTCCCGATCTGTGGTGGCGATGACGAACCGGCGATGAAGACGTGCGGACGGGATGACCGAGACGCGACGCGCGAAGGCGTCCCCTCGGCATCGCGTGCCCGACCTGGCCGCACAGTCGAAGAGGTAGAGGCCGGTGTAATCGACGCCGATGTCGGAGTAGATACGTGCGAGGTCGACGGGCGGTGGGCAACTCAACCCCGATCAGTGATCGGGAAAAAAGGAAAAAGATACAGCAGCAGCAGAATGGACTGGGATCCTCCATGTAACTTCACCGGGTACACCTAGCTTGATCCTCCTCCCCCGATTTTTTTTTTTTTTGTGGTTAAATCTCACCACTCACCGGTTGGACTAATCCAATCGGCACCCCCTGTGCGGCTTCTGCGGTCTGCCCGAGAAGGGCGGCGATGTTGCAGGAGCCGACCGGCTCGAACGGCGGGCGGGCGGAGGGCGTCGGCCGGCCGGGTGGAGGACGGCGAGCGAAGCCGGCGGTCGGAAGCCCGACGGGTGGAGAGCCGGAGGGCGGCCGACGACGGAGAGGCGGCTTGGCTGGCGGAGAGACGGCTCGGCGGCGTCGCGGTCGAGGGTGGAGAGGCGGCTCGGCCGGCGTGGGGGGCGGATCTGAATGGATCCGGAGCGGCGGCCCGGGAGAAGGTCGGCGGCTTGCGCGGCCGAGAGGAGGCGGCGGCCTGCCGACGGAGAAGCGGCCCGGGGGAAGGTCGGCGACGGCTGTGGCCAGCGATCGACAAGGCGGCGCCGAGCGGAGCAGCACCAGCGGCAGGAGGCGGCGGCCGGGGGGCTGGATCCAGACGGATCCGAGCGCAGGAAGCACCGATCCGGCGCGGGGAGGCCGGATCTGGCGTTGGTCAGGTGGCGGCGGCGGCGTCCGAGTGGAGGAGGCGGTGGCGGCCCGGCATGGAGGGAGACGCGGTCGGCGGTGGCGTCCCTGCCAGGAGGGAGACGCGAAGCAGCGGCCTGAGGGGGGAGCAACGGCGGCTGTGCGGAGGTCGCGCAGTAACCCGGCGGAGGAGCGGCGCAGGAGGCGTCCCGATCTGCTGATCTGCTGCTTGACACGACGATGATGGCAGCCGGATCAATAGGATCCGCCGCCTAAACGGTGGCGCTGCCCCCGGCGGAGATAGATCTCCCCGGGGGCGCGCGGTGCGGAAGCGAGCGGCGGCTAGGGTTAGGGGCTAAACCTAGAGCTCTGATACCATGTAGGAAGATAGAGTTGGGTGGAATTGGATGTCTTGCATTGAGTCTCTCGGGCGGTATATATAGAGGTACAAGACTTGGGGGGCAAGAAGGTACAAGGGATTGTAATCCCAATGGACTCTAACCTACCAAATACATTGTACTCTAACAGAGATGAGGTGTTACAGTTGTACTGTAGAAAATTGAAAGTAGCCTGAAAATATAAGGAGAATTACCTCACAGCTAATGAACCAGAACAGCGAGTTGCACACATTCCTCCAATAGTGGCACCAGGACCTGCAAATCAGACCAATGTATTTGACGTCAAGCACCGAGCTAGTGCCAAATCATGCTGCCTGTCATGCTATTTTATGCCCACAAGTATGGGTGAAGTCGGAAGCAAGTACTCAGTTTTAAAAGCATGCAGAATTCATCTCCCTGGGACAAAAAATGTTAATATCACCTAAATGTCTAGAGGATGCAACAAAGTTATACAAATCAATCGGAAACTAAAGCTGATCAACTGCAACAAAGTTAAATTCAATATAATTCCGTACCGAGTTATGTCAATATGGGTCTCTTAAAAAAGTCGATCAACAAAATAAATTATAAGCAAACAAGAAACAAAGGACTTTCCTGGGTCAAGAGGGAAAAAAAGGCCGTAAGGTTTCAGGTATTCATTCAGCTCAATCCATCCAGTTCCTGGTTCAACAACTACATCCATATCCTCAACATGCAGGGATTTGATTTTCTGTAATGAATTCATGACATATTAGAAGGAAAAGGAAAATTAACAGGTAGTGAGCTTCTATCCTGCATCTATAGCTCAATTCTAAGAAACTATTTGCCTGCTTGGCATGTCAAACCACAGTAAAGAAAAATGACTGCCCAAATAATGTAGCACTTTTTAAGGATTAGAATAAAAAGTTTAATTAATTCGCAAATATTTCAGTTCCATATCATTATGAGCGTTTACAATCATATGGTTTTTAATTATGTTGCTCAATATTACCGTCATCAAAGACATGTCAATGCAAACGCCACCATGAGGCGCCAATGTGTGACCCTCAATTGACGTAGCACCACCATATGGTACAATTGGCACCTGATTCCAAGAAAAATACCATTTAGTTCTACAATGGAAACTGTATACAAGACAATAGTCATCATGCAAAATTAGTCTCTATTTTCTAAACAGGATCCTGTGGCAGTGGCACCCTATAAAAAGCATGTAAGAATTGCAACATGCTAAACTTGAGAAAGATTAGCTAGGGTACATATATATGATTAGCAAGCACTTGGCAGCACCAAAGTCATGTACACGTACTGAGGCAGCAAATATGACTAGTCTAAAATATAATCAACAGCAGCTTAAAGATGGAAACCAGATTGTCACGGGAACCAGTGGTACAAGGCACTTAGCAGCACAAAAGTCATTAGTCATGTGCACTGAAACAGCAAACACAGCTGGTCTGAAATACAATCAACAGCTAGCTTAATGATGGAAACAAGTGGTGCAAGGTACAATCTAATTCGGTAACTCACGCTAATGAGAGAAGAGTACCATACCTCGTACTTGTTACAAGTCATCACAATCTTTTGTACCTCATCCTGTGACCTGCAAATTGATGATGGGGGCATTACGACATCTGGAACAAGTTTGGCAGATAACCCCACCGAATGAAATTTCAGAGCCTCGGTATCCAATGTTGTAGGTCAGATTACCTCGGGAACACGACGACGTCGGGCACGTTGACGGACTTGTGGAAGCTGTTCTGCGGCTTCCCGTGGAAGCACCTCTCCTCGTAGTCCACCGTCAGGTTCTCCTGCAAGATAGCAACCCACCTAGTCAGCCGGTCGGTCGGTCACCCGCCAGCCTAAACATCAAACACTAGGCGCGCGTCATCGCCGCCCACAGACAACAGCGACAGCCCGGACTCGAACCCACCCCGAGGAAGGATGCGAGCTCGTCGAAAAACTCCCGCGGCACGCGCTTGCGCTCCCCGCGCACCACCAGCTCTGTGCTCTCCTTGCCCCCGACCCTGAACCAAAGCAAACAGACAAGGCGCGGGTCAGCTCAACCCCGATGCGGCAAGTAACGGAAGCATCAATCAAACGATTGGGTCGAGTCGGGACGGACCGGTGGTCGAGGCCGGGGTCGCAGAGGGCGACGGTTGTTGTCCCGGCGGCGGCGGCGGCGGCGAGGAAGGAGAGGAAGGCGGGGAGGCGGCGGGCGCAGGAGGGGGTTTGGGAGTGGGGTTGGGGTTGGGTGGAGATCGGGAGGCGGAGGGAGGAGAGGGGGAGGAGGGCGCGGCGGGAGAGGGGGAGGCGGAGGGAGGCGGCCATGGCGGAGCGGGGACCGGAGAGTGGTGGTGGCATATGATACAAGCAAAGTAGGAGACGGCTCTTCTTAGCTGTTTATGGTTTTTTTAAGTAGCTTATAATTTTTAAATTGTTTGTAAAACAGTATATAGTAATAAAAATTTATGTGTGGCTTTAATTGATATAAATAAAATTATTATAGTATCTACTACAACAAAACGTCATCTTAAAAGAACACTTCCTTTAAAAACTAGCTACAGTAAGAAAAATGAAAAATAGTTTGTAAAAATTGAAAAGAAAAACCCGCTAAGTTAAATCCATCGCTTCTCTCTCCAAGTAACCATCCTCTCTGCATCACCATTAGCCATTTTTTTTTTGAACGCTTAGCAATTTAGCATCACTTGTTAGTGTGAGGTTAGATATTAAGCTAAAAAAGTTCAACTTTTCTGCAATACAATTCAAACTTAGCATCCACTCATTCGTCCGATAACGTAAGTGCTAAGAAATTTCTGTCGCACCAAATATTAACTTAGCACCTCCAGATAAACGTGCTCTTATAATAGAACAATTGTCGTCTCCTCTCGTCGTTGTCACCATCCTCTCATGGCAGTGGGCCAGTGGTTCGGGTGGACACCGCACGGGATTCTCTGACTTTACGCGATCAACGGCTCAGATTAATCTAACATTTTTTGTTTTTTTTTACTTCTAATTTTTAGCTTTTTTATTTTTATCTTTTTCTAACTTTTTTCTTTTTTCTTATATTTCTTTATATTATCTGTGTTAAAATAACTTTTTTATTTTTATTTTTTTCTAGCTTTTTTTTCTTTTTTTTTCTTATATTTCTTTATATTATCTGTGTTAAAATAACCTATTAAACTAGAAAAAGATAAAAATAAAAAAGCTAAAAACTAGAAGTGAAAAAATCAAAAAATGCTAGATTAATCTAGGCCGTTGATCGCTGGATGAAGGGACTTCACGGTGACTTTACTTCATAAAGTCAGAGAAGCTGCGCCGGGTGGACACGAGGGCTGCGCCTGCGTGGGCAGCAGGGGGATATGGCCGACGACGACAAGGACGATGCAAAGATTCTGGGAGATGCTGCGTCCAAAACATAGTAATTAGTACAAAGAAGGATAATTTTCCAAGAAGGCGTTTGTAGTCCAACGGTTAGGATAATTGCCTTCCAAGCAATAGACCCGGGTTCGACTCCCGGCAAACGCAAACTCTAATTATTTTCTCCCTTTTTATTTTAATCTATCTCATTATTTCGAGAAAATTGTTTTCATCTTTCGAATGTCTATAGTTCTAGTTTTGTGTAAACGAATAGAGGTTGAACACCAACACATTGGCTACAAGGTGCTAAAAAAAATATCTACCCTGTTTGGGAGGAGTTGGCCATCATGTATCAAGGTGCCCAACCATTCAACCTTGTTTACGTCCAACGTTGATGCAAAACAACATAGCGAATTCAAGGTCTCAGGTGTAACTAGTTTTAGTGTTATCCATTGTAAAATGTTTGAGTATGGTAGAGACGATAGTATTTGCTCTAACAGGCAACAAGCACTCTAGCCTTAACTAAAAAGCGCCCTCGAAACCTGTCTAAAATGCCATACTGGACATTTTGTTGCCTTATGAATTCAACCTTTTTGAACCGTGTAAGTCAAACTATTTTGTGTGCCTCGCTTTTGTTGCAGATATGGAACCTTACGCTTGCTTTAATGAAAGTATGATGCAAAATAGCACCTTGTGATTGGGGCACTTGAAGAAATCGCAGTCTGGGTTTCCTTTGGTTCAAAAGCGAACCTCGCAACTAGAGATGGCAATGGGTACCCGATACCCGAATACCCGACGGGTTTTACCCGATAAAGAGACGGGTATGGAAAATTTTATGTACCCGTGGGTACGTTATTGGGCGAAATCCTCTACCCGCCGGGTAGGCGGGTGCGGGTGTGGGTATATACTACCCATACCCGCCTACCCGCGGGTAATGAATACCCGCATTAGCCAACTAGACATCCCACTCAAATGTTAATTTTATTATCTACTTGTTATTGATTGTTTATTTGTTTGTCATATGTTGATATGGTCATGTCAAGTATGTTTATGTGATGTACTAATTTTGATCATTAGACGCTTTTGTGCTTGGCATGTATGATTAATGAATGTCTAAATTGATGATATTCTTATGTGTTGAACCGGGTATGTTTGCGGGTACGGGTTACCCGTTGGGTAGTAATACCTGCACGGGTACGGGTATGGGTAAATTTTCCTACCCGCCTGCGGATACGGGTAACCCGACGGGTAAATTTACACCTAGCGGGTACGGGTATGGAATGGCAATACCCGATGGGTATTTACCCGTTGCCATCTCTACTCGCAACCTCCTTCCAACCACAGCAGGGGCAAAGGACTAGCGGAAGCGATCATCTCCTTATCCTTCAAGATGAGCTCGTTGAGCTGGATGCACCAGCCATGAATGTGTGTAAAGCAAGGGCAAGAAGACAAGGGAAAGTTGGAGTGGAGAGAGGGTTTGGCCGGATGCAATTGAGTGGGATTAAATGGCTCACCTACCGTGCCTAATAAAAACACTTCTTAGCTAGACCTTATGCAAAAATGGACCCTCCCCAGCCACAATGGACAAGAACAACATGCTAACTCAACAATTTTATCTGTTCTGGTTGAATTGGACTCTAGGTGAACCACTTAACAAATTTAGAGATTTAGGGCCTGTTTGGGAGAGCTCCACCAGCTCCAGATCCACGAAAAACAGCTCCACTCCACGAAATTTTACCCAAACGCTCCAGCTCCGCGAAATCTGGATCCACCAAAATCCTGGATCTGAGGACCAGATCCATGGATTTCATGGAGCTCCTCAAGGGGTGCTCCATCGTGGAGTTGGGTGGTAATTACCCACCAATGCCACTGGTTACACACAAAAGTGGCCATTCCCACCAAAACCTCAATTTCGTGGATCTGGAGCTGCTGTACAAGCCAAACACTCCATGGTGAGATCTCAGATCCACGGTGGAGCTACTCCATGGTGGAGCTGCTGCTCCAGATCCATGTTTTCAATGGTGGAGTTCTCCCAAACAGGTCCTTAAGGTGTACCATTCATAAGTTTAGGGATCTACTTGACCGCTCGGGACAAATTTAAAGATGTAGAACGTATTTTATTAAAAACCTATTTGTGTCATGGTTGTAACATCGCTCGATGATATATTGATTCAATTCTACGGTTACGATAAAGGCTTGACAAGTGTTGTAAGGTGAAAGTTGATGCAACACTGTAGGTGGATCAGCATCAAGGATTCAAAAATGTTAAGGGTATTAGTGTCATTTCCTTATTCCAAGGTTGTGTCTCTTGTACTATATATATGCCCCTTTGGGCTATGGAATAGAGCTAACCTTCATGCCATTCATCCCTTCCTCTATGCATATTAACATGGTAGCAGAGCTAAGGTTCAAACCCTAACATTTGTTCTTTTTTCGCTACCCTCAGAAGGATCAATCTCCACTCCCGGGGATGGCCACGTCGTCGCCTACTCACGCCTCTTTAGGTTGCCACCGTCCTCTTCAAGGGCGGCCACGACACCGTCTTGCGCTCTTCGGGCCATCCACTGCCTCTGCTAGATCCAGCCATCGACAGCCTATCCGACCGGCCAATTTGCTACCATCGGCTCATGATTGGCCTCTCGGATCCGTGCCACTACTCTTCGGGCCACTGACGGCTCATGCTCATCACACGCACCATCGTCAGATGCCATCTCCATCCCGGTCGGATCCTTGCTCACCACTACATGGAGCTCTGCCACCTAGAGCCATCATTGTCATCCTTCCCGGGCCGTAGCTGCTCTTCCTGGCCCGCTACCACCTTTGGGTCACTGTTGCTCTTCCCGGGCCATCGCCATCCTTGGGTCGCCGTCGTCTCCTCCCACCACCAGATCTGGCCTACATCGCCCGGATCCAGCCACCACCGACGCCTTCAGCGCCTTCACTAGCTTGTCGTCAGCGCTTCTGGATCCAACCGCTACTGCCTCTCTCAGATCAGGCCACTACCGCTGCTTTTTGAGCGAGATGGAGATGAACGGGTTCTTGCCCACCGTGGTGACATATGGAGCTATTATAAACTAACTGGGCAGGAAAGGTGATACAAAGAAGATTGGTCTGCATCATAGGAATAGTGGATAATTACAATACTTGTGTATTGGTCCGAGCATTGTTTTATCTCTAGATCGAGTCTTTTTCTTTTAATCTTCCGTTGTCACCCAACTAAATCCAAAATCTCCATCTTTTTCAGTACATTCAAGCCATGCTAGCAACGGTCCATCCTCTTGGTTCGAGTGTGGTGCCTTTCTTCTTTGGGAAAATTTGTTCTGTAGCACTGAAAGTTCACTGCTTCTGGAAAATACCACCGAAAGAACCGGGTTCCAGAAATTACCACCAAAAGATTCACCTCGCTTTGGGATTTAGCAGTCTGTTAGTTTTTCATGTTGACGGTGTTAACTGAGACAAAAATGCCCTTACCTGTTTGTTTGGACCATAGATGCTGGAGACCCAATCCAAGTCATCAGCAGTGCAAAACCAGAATCCTCTTACAAGTGCGATGGTTTGGCTTGGAGCCGATGCACTATATAGTCCAAGCCATCAAGCACGCTTCAACAAAAACATCACCAGTGCAACATCACAGAACAAAACCAAGCCATCACAGGCCTTCTCAAAACCAAGCCATCACAGGCCTTCTCAAAACCAAGCCATCACAGGCCATCTCAAGCAGATAACCAAAAACTTCCTGCGTCAAATCACAAGCTTCCCCAGCAAGTATTTTGGAGTGCCATTGTCGGACGGTAGACTGAGAGTTGACTACCAACCAATCCTCGACAAGTTCATGAAACAGCTAACAGGCTGGAAATCCAGAATGATTTCGACTGGCGTCTGTAATACTGATCTAGTTTGTTCTATCTGTGATCATCTCCAGTCTACCAAATGACGTCCATCTCTCCTACCAAACAAGAGATTGGGACTGAAAGCAAACTCCATGCCCAATCCCACTACAAATTCCCTCCTCTAAACTCCCAATCCCCATCCCAATTTTTACCGGGGTCAACATTTGACTTGGGGAATGGATGGAACTTACATTTAAGCCGGGTGCGAGATGCACACGCACGGACAATGCTCCGGCCCTGGCTCCAGTCGCTGTCGCGACTGCCACAAGCTGTGCGTCGATCCCCTGGAACCAACGAACGCAGCAAAGTCAGCATGGAGATTTCAGAACAAAACCCAAAGCCCTAGATATTAGGACTTACCACGGCGGCGGCGGAGGGCTGCGCGTTCTGCGCAACCATCAGCGCGACGGCCTTCACACCCGCGGCGGCTCCGGATGCGGTCGCACTCTCCACATTGGTGAGGTCGGAGATGAAGCACTGGCCAAAGCAGGCAAACCTGCTCGCCGATGGCCTCAAGTCGCGCTTCATGTCTGAGATTCCTCATCTGGCGCCGTCGGCGGCAGCCCTCTGCGCGTCCACCAGCGGCAGCATGCCAGCGACCCGAGCGGCCGGTGGATCCTCCAGGGCGGCGTCCTCGAGTCCTCCTCCCGCTTCCGCTTCCGCTGCGGCCGCCAACGCCCAACGAACCTCCGCCTCGACTGCCTGGCTGGCCCCCGCCGCTGCAGCATCGGAGATCACGGCAGAGGCAGCCACCTCCTGTAGCTCCTCACCGAATGGGGATTTGGGGTCGGGATTGCGGACTGGCCGAGGGCCTGAGTGGGCAAGGGCGCTGGCTTCAGATTTTTCCCCGCGGGTCTCAAGTCATGAGGGGCAAAAATGACATTACACATTCGTCATCTGAAGAAAAATGAGAGTTACACGAACGGAAACTAACAGACTGCTAAATCCCGAAGCGAGGTGAATCTTTTGGTGGTAATTTCCGGAACCTGGTTCTTTCGGTGGTATTTTCCGGAAACAGTGAACTTTCAGTGCTACAGAACAAATTTTCCCTTCTTTTTACATGGCTGCAGTCGCCGCTCTTCTCTTTGAGGCACCACCTTGAGTTTCCAAGGCCGCCGCGCTTCTCTTCCACACTGCCACCATCTCGGACTTCGATCTGCGTCGCTATGCTTTTATCTCTCCATCTCTCTCTCTCTCTCTTTGGTTTGATTTGACAGCTTTCTCCACTTGTGTCACTTTCCACATACTTATATTTTATGTAAATTCTTTTTACCTTTTTAATTAGGTTTCGCTATATAACAGCTCTCCTAATTCTCCTTAGGTCTCAACCTACGGTCAAGCAAGCCTGCTCTGATATCACTCTGTAACGCCCCCATTTCTGAAGGCACTATGAAACCCCACAACCGTACAAAAATGAACAGTCGCGGAGTGAAGAATCAGAGTGCGCACCACAGCAGCACAAGCTTACAGCATAAGAGCCAAACTTTTATTACAGACATAAGGTTTAACAATCAGTTTTAACATAATGGGCGAGAGAGCCCAAAATTATCTTACATCACAAAATATTCCCCAGGCGGCCTGAGCACAACTGAGATCTAAAACCACTCATCCTCCTGGAAGAATGGCTCCTCAGAAACATCACCTTCAGCTTGAAAATCCTGAATTCCTAGGTCTTCTGTTTGTTGTTTAGCAAGTCATGAGTACAACCGTACCCTAATTTACTACTTGCAAGGATAATCAAGGGTGGAGATATACTGGTTTTATTACATTGAGTGGATGCAGTTTTGTTTGCAAACAAATAAAGTTAAAACAGTTCTTCTTAAGATCAGGGGGTTTTCTGTTATCAGCCAAAATTCACAATTACCCAATTTAACAACATCATAAACTATACTTATGCCTCGTTGTTGGAATCACCCAATTAACACAGCTTCATTAACTGGAAGCACAGCGTATTCAAATACCATTTAGTTTCACTCTGCAAAGCTGCTCAGCTTTACCCACACGATTTCTTAACCCTCATGACTGAGTTAAGAAAACCAGGTCGTTTTACTGCTCAATTCATTATATAGGCTCTACCCGGTAGAATCACTCAGACACGGCCAAAACTAAATCTAAACTCCCCTTGCCGCTTTGAGTGACCTCTACTGTTGTTAGGTACCCTCGGCATACCTAACTCCCTGGTATCCTGTCATCTTACATCCTGTAGAGTTTCAATCGAGTTGATCAGCTACTAAACCAGTGTTGACAAGTCAACTCCTGTGGTTGAGCGTTCACTGTGTCTTTTACTTATCATAAGGTTCTTGTCCTTATATTTTTCACTTGAGGCACCAACCACAACTTCCATTGTGCTCAACAGCACCACCACCACCATTCCAACCAGCCTCCACCCTAGTGTAAGGTCGTGGACGGAGATCACATCGTGATTTTCCACAGCACACCCTTACCCTAGTACTAGTTTTCAAATCCTACCGGCCAACGACCAAGTTACTTAGTAGTATAAAATGTTGAATGAGATGATTTATGAATATTTATATAATATTTTAATTGTTACTAAGGTTGTCAAGGTGAATGTGGCCACAAATTAAACAGGGCATTTATCAGTAGTAGGATGTATCTAAATAGCATGTCATTCTAAACATTTATTTTACACAATTAACATTTCACAATTATCAATAATGGAAATACATTAATTAAGTACTGTAAAATTCATGGGCTTCAATATGATCAAAAACTTGCAACTTGCCTTGCGGCTCGGAAATCTCGACAACCTCGTAACCTTCAGTGCTCGGGTTGGAATCTTGGACTGCTGCCTCGGAGAAGTTGGAAGCTAGCGCAAACACAAAAAATAACAATAAGTCCGCACTTGAATCTAATCAAGCTAGGGAAAATAAGCTAATTAAAAAGGAGTAAATTGCATAAAATTCAAATGGAAGGATTTGAATTTATTGGAGATGATTTTGGTAGAAAGGAGGTCAAATATGAATCCAGGGTGTCGAGATGATCAAAATGGTATATTTTTGGGATTTTTGGGGTTTTTGGAATTTTCTGGGATTTTGAATGATTTTTCTGAATTTTCTAAAACAAGTGAACAGTGTAGCTACAGTAGCTACAGTACTGGGCCAGCCCGTTTGAAACAGTTCATGCGCGTGCTTTTTAATTTCAAAAATGGCCCACGGGCCGTTCAACTCGACCCAGCGACGCCCGGCCACAGCAGCCCATACGCCCACGCGTAGATACCCGATGGTTGACACGCAGGCGATCGAGATCTAGTCACGTCGTGCCTTCGTCTACCTCCGGCCGTCTCCCTCGGGGGAAAACAGAGGCGTCGCCCCCACTGCGATTCGGCACTATCTGAGCTCTCTGGCGAGGGTGGGTGGTACAGACGGCTTCCTGGGACATTAGTGGTTCCATTTTGGAGCTTTGGGGAGTATGGAGATGGGTGGTGGCGGCCGGCGGCAGGGAAGAAGCTTACGGTCCTCCAAGCGGAGTTAGGGTTTTCCAGGGATTATCTAGCAAGGTTGGCGGTGGTTTGACCATCTAGGGCTCACAAGAAACACGAGAGTGGCGGCAATTTGAGTTGAGAAGTTCCCTATAGGGCTGTCCACGGGAAGGTGTTTTTAGCCGGTGGTAGACTTCGTCGGCGGGATTATCGAGTAATGTTCATGTCCGATTGAGTTTACCAGTGTGTTTGGCATGCAAAGGAGGTGCTATGGCTGAATGCAATTGAAGTATGGTGGTTGAAAGAGGGAGATTGGGTGAGCGGCTTACCGGGCTTAGGGGAAAGAGGAGAAGGAGCTGCGGTGAGAAAGAGCTCAATTGGATGGTTCTGAGGAGTAGTGGGGAGTGGTGCGAAGCTTTCAGTGTAAGTAATCAAGCTCTAGGGGTGAATTGAGGTGGTGGGAAGCGATAAGGCGGTTCGGGCAGTGCTTGCGCGCGAAGGGAAGAACTGCGGGTCAACCGGCACTTTGCACGAGGGAGGAGCAGGAGAGGATGGCTGATGAGTGGGACCGCCGCTGTCAGCTCGGTGTGAACCAGGGCGCGAGCGCAGCCGCAAATCCGAGCGGCGAGAGCTCGACACGTGCGCCAGTGAGTAGGGAGAGGCGGTAGGGAGGCGGTGACGCACGGAGGTGCCAGCACAGGGAGGAGGTGGAAATGCCAAATAGGGAAGGCAGATTTTTTAGGAGCTTGCCAAATTGGGAAGGAAAAGAAATTCAAGCAAAAATTCAATTAAAATTCAAAAACTTTGAATTTTTGGGGTGTTTTAATCAAGCAAAAGCCTTGCCTCCCCCTACCTAGTTTCCTCCTCTCTAGTCCTCCATTCTAGCCCCGTCTCCTAACTCCGGTCGCCAGTTTCTCGCCGGCGACGAGTGGAGAGGAGGTTCCACCCTCTATTTCCCTGCTAATAGTCGTATATTAGGCCTCTTTATTTCTTAGTGAGGACAAGTTTCTCCATCCGTGGGCGTTGGTGGTGGTGAGCCAAGCCAGATCTCGGTGTCCGGCTTGATGATGGCTCTCCCTGTGCTAGAGCTACCTAACCTGCGTGAGCACGGGTGATGTCGGTGGGCGTGCTTAGCGGCTTCTTCTCCTAGGCTGGTACAGCTTGATTCTGTGCTCGGGTCTGTGGGTAGTAGTACCGTATGTGTTGTACAATAATACTGCAGAGTGGTATGACCGTATTTGATTCCGTGCTTAGGCAAGTCAATCTTTTATCATTTTTGCATGGCTTTTCTATGACGTCAACAAACTTCGGGACTAAACCTTTCGATCATCTTAATAAACATGTTAGTCGCTTTAAGTATTGTCGTCGGTAATTACTAAAATTATTTTTAAGGGTCTAGATGCTTCACCCTTTCTGTCGTGTGTAACCACGGTCACTACCCCCTTCCCCCTCTGTTGCACGCTGGCACGACCATGCCCTCTCCGTCGCAATCAGTCTAAGCCCTATCATCCTGCCCTAACTGCCACAGTCACTACCTATTATGCATGAGATATCAAATTTATGTCATAGCAGTGCGACAGCTCCACCAATTGGTGACTATGTCCCTGGTAACAAGGCTTGCACTAGCCTATGGTTCATATTTTTGCAAGTTGAAAATGCTTGTTATCTTTTCCAGTTCATGCTGGTCTGATACCAATGCTGATTTTTTGTTGATTGATTCTTTTTGTTGATGCCATCTCATGGTGAGGTTGCCCCTGCTTTCCTTTTAATTTCACTATTCCCTCTCACAACTTGGCAGATTGGCGGCCACCTGGCAATCGGCAACTCCCTTCTCTAATGACTGGCAGTCCCTTTCTCCAACGATCTTCCTTTACTTTTTATCATCTACAAGATGCATCATATCTGTAATTAGTTCCTTATTTTCTTCAAGTATTTGGATGTTGCTGCGAGATTCCATTGGGGTTTGAATCCAATAATTGAGCGATTAGTAGGAAATATCTCGATTTTTCTCTGTTAACCATCACAGGAGGAATAGATGTATACTACAATTCTATTTGTTGGTATAAGATATAGGTTGGTATTGTGCGTAAAGGATAAATGATACAGACGAGGGAAACTACCTTAATTTCTATTTGGGATATAAGTTTGGCTTCCTTCCGTAAATATCAAAATGATATATTTCAAAGTAATTATTTCTGCACATCTTAAGAACAACTATGCATGCTCTGCCAACGCACCACATGTTCTCCATATGTATGAGCAAGCAATGTGTTTACACTGCACGTATGACATTGTTCTATTATGAAGATGAATACTTGTCATAATTAAATTTCTGAATTACATCAAATTTGTGGTCATGGGCGTATGCATGCGGAATGGTTTTACAACCTATCATATAACCTTTTTTTATTATAGTTCACATGCTATAAAGTATGTCCATATAGGAACTTTTAGCATTTGCCCTTATGATAGTTATGCATGTTGCAGGGAAGACAAGTGCATGAGTAAGACTATTTTTTTTCTTAAATGCATTGCATATCTTCACCACGGATTTGTAACATATGACTGAGTTTGACAATTATTGGAATAGGGCCATTAGACATATGCTATCAGGAGATAGAAACTTTATCAGCTGAGATACAAACTTTATCAGCAATATTGTCCTAGAGTTTTATGTGTGATAAATTATTATGTAAAGCAAAAAAATACACATGATATTTAATTTTCTCTTGCAATGCACACACCTTAAGAGAGAATGAGGGAGAAACACAGAGAGAGGGAGAGAAATAGAGAAATAGGGGAGGCGGCGGCGCATGGTGCTAGGGCCTTGCCGGCGGTGAAAGGGCTACAGAAAGGAGTCGGTGACCTCAAAAATAGATCTCTGAGAGGAAGAGGAGGCTAGGGGTGGCGGTGTTGCGGGTAGCAACATTTGGGCTTAACTCGCGGGGCTACGCGTGGTGTCTGAAAATGGAGAAAAGGGGCAACAGCATAGGAGGGGGAGAGGAAGGAAAGTGGGTGCGCAAGGGCATCTACAGGACAAGGGTGTCTCACCGGTGTGGACGATGGGGGTAGAGACGAGCCAAGGCGGGCTAGTGGCAGAGACCCAGGGTGTGCGGGGAGCTCGCCGTGGCGATGGTGATCTAGATATGGATACCTTAAATTAGCATTTGGGTAAGATGTAGGGATGCTCTAGGATAAGGGAATCGAAGAGGGCTCCCACCGGATGATGAACGGCGGTGGTGGCGGCAGATTTATGACAATTTATAGCAAGAGCAACACACCAAATCAACTGTATTACCAAGCGAAATTTAGTAGCTGCAAAACACGCGAGAATCAAAGTACTTAAAAAAGAGTATTTAATATACAGAAAAGGGGTGGACCTCAGTAACTCGATAGTCTAAAGAGACTTATTGATCGGAGATTGCCAATAGCTACAGAGATGCCAGAGATGGTATTATTAAATTTAGGCTTCCGATTCTAAAGCACCAAATAAGAGATAATTCATAGCAAGACCAACACACCAAATCAATATTCTTCTCCCTCCATGAACAACCACCACTACTAAATGTGGACTTCTCTGTTCGATTTAATTTCTTTACGAATTTGTGTCCGATTTAATTTCTTTACGAATTTGTACATATATATTTTACTTGATATGTGCCTAAGGTAAAAATGATGTAGGTTATAAGGTTTAAAATTATGTTTAATTATATATATACCATGATGTCTGCACACCAAGCCTCCCTACCTTTGGTTTGTTTTTAGATATGTGCAAGTGCAATGATATATAATATATCAGGATGAAAAGTCTTAATCATGGATAGAAAGTCTCAATCATGAATGAAAAGTCTTAATCATGGATTGAAAGTCTCAGTTATAGAGCCTGGGCACCATGATACCCCTGTTATTTATACTATATATACATACATATACATATATATAGTATAAATAACAGAGGCACCATGGTGCCTAAGCTCTATGATTAAAATTTTTCATCTATAATTAAGACTTTCCATCCATGATTGAGACTTTTCATCCATGATTAAGACTTTTCATTCTGATATATTATATATCATTGCACTTGCACGCATCTAAAAGCAATCCAAAGACAAAGAGGCTTAGTGCCCAGACACCATAGTGCCCCATTTCAATGTCCTATATATATACATATATACACACATATATACATATACATGCATATACATACGTATACATACATATACATACGTATACATACACGTATACATATACATACATATACATACATACACATACATACATACATACACATACATACACATACATACATACATATACATACATACATACATACATACATACACATACATACATACATACACACACATGCATATATATACACACACATATGCATATATATATACACACACATATACGTACGTACGTACATACATACATATTCTGAGACATTGGCACATTGCAACGCATGAATACTTTACTAGTTACCTTATTTGGTAGGAAAAAAACAAGTACGTCAGTTGAAAGTAGTTTATTCCTGTTACCATTGGGAGTTTGGGACTATGGTTGTGAAAAGGGTGATTGAGTCCTGAGTAAGGGAGAAATGGTCATTCGCTGCTCCCTTAGTTTGGGAATTGGGTCAAATTCGATCAAGATACACATGAGTGGAGGCATAATCACTTACAGAGGTGGCAATATTTTATCACTGGAATTACAAATACCGTGTGACGGTCAACAAGAAAAAGATTGTTTACACTTAGCATCAATAATATACATGACATGGAACAAATAGACTAAAACCTCGGCTATTTTAACTGTATGAAGTTACCTAATGGAGCCTTATCTACTGAGACGATATCTCTGCACAACCTTATATATCCAGGGCAAAGCAGTGAAAGATGGGAAGCTGCCCCGATGATAAAAGCCTCCTCCGAAACCAGCTCCAACGAAAACCTGAGCAACCCGTCCTACCATCAATATGGTACACAATTTATTCAAGTTAGCACTTTCAGCCCCTTGCTTGGTGTTGGATGGCGGCACCGGCACGTCACTCATTTCTGACGACTGCCTAGTTATAGATTTTTACAGCTCTCTCAAATGAATGGCGGTTCTGCACAAAGAATATGCGATTAACAAACATTCGGCAGAAAAAAAGAAGATAAGAGGCATTATTAAGGCATTCAAGGACCATTTTCAACAATGTGTTAATGGTACCTGATTAATAGTGTATGCCTTCCTAGGAGCTGTGTCTGGATGCTCCAGTCCAAGATACTGCTCCCAAGCTCCATACATGTTTCTCTAAATGAGTGCAAAAAAAAAGTTCAAATGCGAACCAAATTAAGCGCTAAACAATAGTTGCTTCAGCAAGTAGATAACAAGCATGATTATACCTGAAATCTCGTAGCTACAGTATCTGAATCTTCAAAATAGTCTGGGCGACCAAGTGATACGTATGCAAATTTCCACTGTCCAAATAGGAGAGAACATTGGTTAGTAGTGCATGTGTACATTAAGCAACCAAATCACTCGAATCAACCGAACCAACACTAATCATTACTCATTAGGCATATTTACATTCAAGTTGGTAATGCCTTGCAATATGTCACCATTTCGCATGAAGAAAACCAACAGAAATAAAGAGAACACCCCAAGTCTTACAAAATTGTAAAATCGCTATTTGTTATAAACAAGTCAAAATTTCCATGGAATAGACACAATTTCTTAATCAATTTATATTTGATTTGCCTATCCTTTTCCCTCTTCAGAGTTGCCTGAGGAACTGAAAGTGATTTCTTTTTTCAATGCCTCCAAGGCAATTAATTAGGTCATGGATAAGAAAGCTGTCTACAGAGGAATTTATTACTAAGATTAGACCAGTACAGTGGCATTGTGTAATGTGTATGTCTGACAGGAACTCCAGACCAGTGAAGTGGCATTGTGAACATGTGATAGGAATTTATACACCAGTGCAGTGGAATTGTGTACGTGCCATAGGAAATTAGGAATCTCTCCGATCAAGGCTGCGTTGGAACTCTGATCAAACAGAAGTACCAGGGAAAATTTTGTTCTTGCCACTCAAAATGTGTATGCCATGAAGCATCTGCTAGACTGCTACTCGCTTTTGCCACTGCAAATTCCAATTACATGCTGTTTTTGCCACTACCGTCAGGTCCCGTGAGTTGAGTGTGCTTGTTTATCAGAGAAAACATAATTGAAGAGAAAGACCATATTACCCCAACCAGACATTGGGTTACCCTGTCAGTAGAGGGAACGAGTTGGGTTTGTGCGGACCCTTATTATCCGCCGCTCTTCTAATCATTAAATTTTGAAAGAATTTATATTTCTTTTCTGAAAAGAAAAAATGTTTTACTTAAAACATTTTTCTTTAGTGAATTTAGTGAGATTGAATATTTCTGTGCAAAAAGAAGTGCTTTAAAATTAAAAAAACGATTGAGGAGGAGCGCAGCAGGGCACTGGTGCCCTCCCCCACAAGCCCAACCCTGGCATCTCGGGGCCCTCGGCAATGACCACAGGATTTGGGGACAGCAGTACTGTCGTTTCTCCTTTGAGATTACAGTGTAAGTGATTGCAGTCCCCTACTCAGATTGCCATGTTTCTTCGTGTTTTTCCCAAAGTTTCTTTCGTGTTTTTCTGATATTTCTTCATGGTCGTTCTCGGTTAGGTAGCACTGCAAGATACAGGCTGGATGTGAGGTATGCAGAATGTTGCCAAACCTATGCGGATGCCAGATGGTAGAACTCACTATGTGCCACGTGGACATTCAATTGGGGTTTTGAGTCTCAATTTATTCTGATGTATTGTTGATTTTGAGGAAATGATATTTATGAAGTATTATTGATTTTACAGTTATAAATTGTTTGGTGATTCACTATCAAGGCAGTGGAAATTTTAGTTAGTTTTCCGAAAACAAGGGCGCCATAAATTGTTCTGTACATCAGTGCTCGTTTCTCTCCAACAGTCAGCATTAGTGCTCAACGACAGCCCACAGGTGGCAAAAACAAAATAAATGAGACACGTGCACAACGGTCAATTCGCAGGCCCCATTAGGTCCAACAAGGGGTAAACTAACGGTAGTGGAAGTGGAAAAAGCAGCATGGAAGTGGAATTTGCAGTGGCAAAAATGAAAAGAGCAAATTCTTCATGGCAGAAACAAAATTGCACACATTTTGAGGGAAAAAGAAAACTTTTGTCCTATCCTCACAACTCAATCTAATCTTTCCTAAAGATAATGATAACCTTCCTAATATATAAGATCCTATCCTTACAATAACTGGGTAGCTAAAAAAGCCTAATTTAAGCCTTAATTGTGCCGGCCAAGGAAGCTTCCTGGCCACTGCCCGGTTACTACAGTACCCGCGAGTACTGTACACGTGCAGTAATTTCTGCACGTGGCAATTGGCTATCAGATAAATAAAAATGTAGGCATTCCGATTTATCCTTTTCATACCATATAATGAAAGTCAGTTAATGAACGAAAATGCAACTGAGTAAAGAATCACAAATAAGTCCTCAATGAGAAATAGGGCTAGAACATAGAAATGTCACTGAAAATTCAACTTGATGTTTTAACGGTGTTAAGATACTGACAACTGGCAAGAATACATATTCCAATAATGAAAAAACATATCACAAATGTACCTACAAATATGCAAACAATAGAGAGCATTACCTTCGAGAAATCCTCATCTGGAATCTTAAGCTTTTTCTGTGTACGCTCTTTAATAGAAGATAGGGTCTCATCCTCATGAATAACCATAAAAAACGGTTCTCCAAAGTTCTGAACTTGCTGCCGGAAGCAGGATAAATATGAGCATATGTTTAACTAGATATCCAAGTATGCTATTAGAATCAGAACAACAAAATCTGGCCTAGTAGTATTGCCTTCCCATCAGAATCATGATTTATGCTGTGCCGTGGAACACACCCATATCCAAAAGCTAATGATCAATTTATCATGTTATAAGTCCTAAACCATTTTTTTAAAAAATCATGTAGGCATCTTATAATGGCAAATATAAACATAGCATAGCACACAAAACATAAATTGTGATGTTCAAAAAGTAGCACTACAAGAACTTTACCCTACTTCCTACAAATATAGGAGTGTAGTATTTTGTAAGGATTCCTTTAATCATGTTGACAGCACATACTAATGGGATAATTTACTTGTAAGACACATTCAGTAAGAAAAAGATGCTGCTAATTGCCAATATATCATCTCTCTGCAACACCTCAAACAAAGGAAAAAAGACAGCATCTGCTCAAGAAACACACTACTACACTTATGTACATGGTGTCTAAAACATGTAGAGAACCTGCTAAAGTTTAGGATACGATAAACACTCAAAGAAACAAAGCACGACACAGTACAAAGTTCATCTGAAACAAAATGTGAAGGCACAGTACTGATGCAAAGAAAAAATTCAGACATTTCAGTATAAGAAACACAGCTAACCCAAATGCATTTCTTTCAGTGACTGACAAACTAACTTCAAACTTTAAGCAATACAATAACTAAAAATATGTACCACTGCATTACAGAATATATTTATAGAAGCCAGGCTGTATTTAAAAAAAACTACAGAACAAAAATTAACAGCTATAAATTATAATTGAGTCATTCAGACCAGGTATTAGCCAAACTTTCATTACCGTTTGGTTTTGAGTGTCTTTGGTAAAATGGTATACATGAATTAAGCGGTCAAAGGGACCAAGGTTTTTCTCCTCCTCCGGAACCTATAAAGAAGATAATGAGATAATGTCATCCGTCCAAGTATCCGGTACACAGTATGTTTTTTTTTTTGGGGAGGGGGGTATAACATACCTCCTCTGCACGTAGCGTCCAGTACTGATCATTGATATTTTCTATCTTTTCATTAGGTGCGAAGATCTGCAGGAAATAAAAGTTAAACAACAATGTTGCGTAGAATTAAATGCAGCTAAGAGGGTATGAAACTAGAATTTGTACCACCTTGTATATCTTATGATAGAAAACTTCAAGTAATCTAAGTTCAGCATTGGGATGAGAAGGTTCCACCTGATTTGACAATAACAGAAGAGATATAGGACATAGGTTAACTTCATAAAAGCAATGGTTCGAAACTTCGAATAATCAGAGTGGATTTGACAATAACAGAAGACATATAGGACATAAGTTAACTTCATAAAAGAAATGGTTCGAAACTTCGAATAAACAGAGTACATGGAATACTGACCATAAAATAAGGAATACGAAATATACCTTTGATTTGATATCATTGAGCACATCACCAACAGTGCTATTTTTTGGCAATCTGATACTGTGAACTGACACCTGATAAAACATGTTTAAGACTACTAAACATAAACAATCTACTGCTAAGATAAAAAGTGTCCAGCAAAATAACCTCATCTTTGGTGGCATAATGATATGTTACTTTCAACGTCTTCAACGCTTGTAATTCTGAAAGTGGTATATCCAATACTTCATAGTACAGAATATCAGAAGTCTGATACATGAAAAATCAATAGATATGTCACTCTTCACTTTCGTTGTTAAGTAACCAATGATCACATAGATGATAAGTCAAAGTAGCAACCTGATTATAGTGAATCAGCATGTCTAGTAGACGTTCAACACCTCTGAACTTAATTGGTTGAGGCTTAGGCTGTTGGGAATAACAATTATGAGATGTAAGCCGAATTTTCGATGGGTCATCAACACCAAGTTTTTGAGCCACTTTTTCCACAACGTCATTGTACGTGAAAATCTTGGACCTATACAGAAAGGGTGAAATAAAAAAAGTAATAATACAGAATATCAAGATTTGATAAGTACAGCATGTCCAAATGCTTACATCTCTAGGCAAAAATCATCCTCCTTGGGCTTCTCCAATGAACGAAAGTGGACCACCTAAAGAATCACAACAGAAATTATCGCATGCATAAATAGTATAATATAGGATGATGTCGAGATGTACATCACAGTGCAATAGTAGAGTACAGCAGTAGAGAAATGGTAAAAGAAATTGGGCAAAGAAGACAACAGAGAAAACCAGATAACAATGACAGAAATATTATACGTGTTCTTTTTTGGAGGAGAAATGTTGAACAATCAGTGCTGCCCCTTGTGATTAATCATCAACCGTTTAGTGTAAAGTCAAGAGGCAAGAATTTTCCTTAGTACAATGTTGCAGAAAGGAGAATGTGCATAAATATCAAATAGAATGGAATTTAGGAATATTAAGTGGGGCAATCTTAGGTACCTGTCGGTTACGTATATATACAAGAAAGGATGGGACGTCAGGGTATCTATATTGGTCAGCAGTATCTAGCTTTGGAGATTTTTGAAAACAAACAATGTCACCATCTTCAAGCTGTGAACACAAAAAATCCAGGTAAGACAGCATCACAGAAACAAGCATGGTATGAGTTCAAAAAACATTGGACCGTACCTGGCAAGATCGAAATAGAAGCCTATTATCGATATATTCACACATCACATTGGGCTCGAACTTAATTTCCTAATATTGGTGAAAGAAAAAAAAAGTAAGATACTCAACCAGAATGATATACATACATAAACATCAAACAATAGCTTCCTAAAAAGAAATAAACTAACCTCATAAAGTTCAATTTCCTCATCTTGCAAAAAACCAGCCATTTTCCTCAATTTTGACAGAATATCCTGTGGTCTTCCTGAAGCCTTCACAAAGTGCCTACCAACATACCTGAAGAATTCATTCAGCAGACAAGTAAGAATCTAATCAAAAATAAAGGATGACAGTATGATACAGACAGTTAGGAAGTATGAGAAGTACCGCAGCTGTTCCTTTTCAGGATCATAGAGTTTGAATAAAAGCAATATATCTTCTCTGGTCTTGTCTGGCAGCGGAAGAGGTTTACGGTCCTACATCACCCGTAAAAATTGAGAACAGATTTACCAATTTGAAAATAGATGAATAAGTTGGTGGACAAACATGAGAAAATGAACACAGGAAAATGCATTAAAGCAGACATGGAAGAAGCTATTACCAGTCCAAGTTCAACTTCCAAGAACAATTTCAGTTCTGCATTCTGGGCCTTGTTTGCAGCTTCCTTTAACTGTCCAACCTACATAAAATGCTTACCTTTAGAATTAGCATGTTTACCCATATGCAAAACTAGTATATGACTAAATATGTGCTGAAGAAAAGGCAAACAAGTATTAGTTTGACAAGAAACGAAATCCCACAAAAAATGAAGTTGCCTAAAATCCATACGAATTTTACAATGACTAGAACAGAAGCACGGGATCCTAATTGCCATGTCAAATCTAAATAAGTAAAATTTTGTTGACAGTAGAAGGAATGGTAAATTTTGACCGCCAAAGAAAAAAAGATATCAATTCACACAGCGGTTGCACAAAAGATGATACTTTTTTACCAAGAACTGTAAGAGAGGCCCCTACAGAAATTAATTAAATTATAAAAGGTTTATGTACAACAAACATTACAACCCCACTTGGGGGAACAAACAAAAGATGATACTAATGGGTGTTAGGCAGTCAGATGAACAAAATAGTGAAAATGCAAGCTAGCTGAATGCAAAATTTATGTATTCTATTTGCATAATTGATCATACATTCTCACCAGATAGCATTGACTAATGAATACTAATCAAACATAGAAAATCGACAGCTTGACATCCAAAAAAGCAAACTATGACAAATACAAACAGATTCCATTATGAACAGCATAAGATATCATGATGCAACAACAGTTTTATACAAAATAGTATGTATGCAGCTTTTCTGAACATGACATAAAGGACCCAACAAACCACAGGGTACCAAATTGGGAGTGACAGCATGTGTACAAGTCCATTCTGTATGGCATCCTATACACAAAGAGGAACTGGAAAACAAGAAATTCAACTATGTCTGAGCGTTATTTATACAATGCAATGTGTAATGAAACCATCTTACAGTTTGTGCTTCTTCTTGAGGAGTCAATGGTCGGTTGGGTCGGTAGGTATGGTTTTGCCGCTTGGCCCACAGCCAAAATCGTTGAAACTGAGTAGGAATACCGAACTCTCTTGCTACCTCATCCTGTAAAGCACTTCATAGATGAGTAATCAGTATGGCAACTGTGAAGCGTTACTCTTGTAAGTACTGGAAAGTTAGATATACCTAAATAGCAACGCACATGAGTTGTAGGAAGTAAGAAATATTCCTCCTTGTTATGATATTGGTAAATCCTCCTTGTTATGATATTGTTAAATCAGAAATATTATGCATGATTCACATGCTCAGCACATACACGACTATAGGCTAGACCAATCATCAAAATGATGTTTCTTAATAGGATGTGAGAAAAAAAAACATTTAAAGAAGCTGCTTAAAGACAAAATATGATTGCACCATTTTAAGCGTATGTTATGTGCACTTCTTACATCCCTTTTTTGAACTCTAAACAGCAACAGTCTATCCGAGATAGGCCCAAGTGTGATTTTTACCAAAACAGTACCATGCCACACTGGTGGGCCAACTAGTCCTTGAACCATCATCTTTGATCTTTATGGACAACCAAAAATAAGCAGCAGCCTGATGAGTTATTCCTATGATTGGAATATGCCAGGAGACACCACCATAGTTTTTGTCCCATGTAATTACCTTGAATTGAGTAAAAGGCATCTGCTTTTGGATACGGAAGCTTGGGACTTTATCATGATCAACAAGATCAAAATATATGTCTTTCCCTATCTGAGCAGTCAAGTCATCATCCCTTGCAACCTATACAATAGGAAAACATGTAAGATAAGTAAATGAAAAATAATGCAATTCTGCTGGAGAAAAAACAATTGATGATCTATGTCCGGCAGGTTGACTGAAATACCTTAATGATGGTATATAGGTGGGCCTCGGCTTTCTCTTTTTTCCGGCGCTCCTTTTCTTCACGGTCCTTTTCCAATCTAATCTGAGAGAAGATGGAAATATTAGACTACTAAAATAAAATATCCCAATAACAAGAAACCTTAGTTGACAGCTTACTCGGAGGTGCTCTGCTATGTCCTTCTCATCCACATTACAAATTATTTTGTCCTTGTCGCTTTCACGAATGTACACAAGCATGTATGCATTCGAATATTTAGTAAAGTTGAAAGGAGTGTTGTTTAAGCCAGGATTAGTCTGAGGTAGCTGCAAAAAGAAATTGATCGGCTCATTGTTTTTATGGCAACACATATAACTATATAAGTATTGTAGCATTGAATAACGGACCTCCTCACCACCATATTGCTCTTCCAATGCCCTCTTTGGATCTTCTTTTGTTACACGCTCATCATCAAACTTGAACCTAAAAAATTATAGTTCAACGAATAATTAAACATGAGCAAACCAACTAACCATCCAAGAAGCATATAATAAGTTTATAAACAGCAAAGGTAATTGTCATGAATGCTTACAGAGCAAGTACTAGTCCTTACTTACTACTCCGGATCCAGTCAGTTTAAGAGATAAGCTAACTTACACAATAAACTGAGCACAATTTTTTTAAAAGAATATTGCTGACTAAAGTGCACATTGCACTAATGAAATAAACACTTTTGAGGACCATTCCAAATTGTCCACAAGTCTGATAAGCCAGTTATGATCAGGATTCAAAAAACCGGCGGTTACCGGTAAACAAAAAACCAGCCAGGTTAATAGGTCTAGTGCATTTCATAGGTTGGTTTAGGGTCTTTTAGGCCTTTTTGGTTGTAGATTACCTATCATACGAGCTAAATATGTTTTAACTATTGTACTCCCAACTTCGTTTTTTCATTTTGTTAGCGGTTTTTCTGGTTACCGGAACGGCTACCGGTTTTCAAACCACCCAAATTCAAATTTTGATTCACGAATTTTCAACGGTTTTTTCCCTGGTTTTCCGGTTACCGGTACCGCCCGCCGGCCGGGATTCCCTCCGGTTCCGGCTTTTTAAACCTTGGTTATGATCAAGAAAAATATTGCATTTATCAATAGACTGAGCAAATTTGTTTATTAGCTACCAGTCATGGCCAAGTTGATCAGCTGCAAACAGCAACTGGCTGATTACAGCAACCGAGTAACAAAAGTTGACAAACCAAGCATGGGCAAGATGTTCCCAATTAATTCTTGGTTTTTGTGCAGAAACAAAGCCAATCATAAATAAAATTCAAAACAGCCGTACCACTGATCAGAAAGAGTAGGTCGTATGAAAGCATAGTAATGCCCACCATGAACACCGCCGCTATGGACAAGAACACTGCAAGAGATTAACTGTTATAAGATGCGTTGACATATCAATAATAACAGAAACACATCATTGCGAACTGTACTCATAAAAATAATAACAGAAATACACCCTTTACCTAGACCATCTTGTAAGATGAAGTGAGAAATGGATGAATAGTTAGTTGTATTGAACTCAGCCTGACGGGTTACATATAGAGTACATGAGACACACATCGCTAAACCCTAGAACACTAGGAAATACCACAAATACCTTTAACACTCCCCCCTCAAATGCAAAGCGTATGCAATAGCATTGCATTTGAAATGGTTGACACTAAAATAGGGAAAATCTAAAGTCCGGATCGTAATAATTTCGTCGCAGCGTGCGGCTCTTGGAAAATTGTGTCAAGTAACAAATGATCTTCTCCCATCAAGGTCGTGTGGCAACGCATAAAGCACAAAGTGCAGGGGCTGAGAAAACAGAGGCAAGCGGGAGCAAAATCGACCACGACAACACGACAAAAGATGATGATGACCGACACAAATAGAGAGAGAGCTGTCAAATCAAGCTGAAGAGGAACAGATAGAAGCATAGCGGCGCAAATTAAAGCCCGAGAGGGCGGCGGTGCGGAAGGGAAGCATGGCGATCTTAAAACTCAGGGCAGTGGCTCAGAGAGAAGCAGTTCTACGACCTGCAGCGGCTCAGAGAGGAGCGGCGGCTTCTACCATGCGAAAGGGAAGGAGAGGGCAACACTAGATCCAAAGGACGCATCGTGGCCAGAGAAGCAATCGGCTGACTAACAAGGAATTTGTGGACTAGCACAATTTTGGCAAACTGAAAGATAGATGATACGGACTTGGATGAATGCAACGGAAGACAAAAGAAAAAGACTCAAAAGCAGCAGATACTAGCAACAGCAAGACCAACACCAAAGATCCAGCCCTCGAACATATCCTCAGCTCAATCCAGCCACCCAACTCTGACAGTGAAAACGGACTGGATTACTACCCCGATGATACCCACACCAAGCCCCAACACGCACCACCGCACATGGTTGCTCGCACATCTCTCGCTCTCTCTCTCTCTCTCTCTCTCTCTCTCTCTCTCTCTACAAAGCCAACATGATAATCCAGCTTTAAATCGACCATTGAAATGGTCAGCAAAATTCACCCCACTTCCCTTGCATTGGGTGCATGCAAACAAGGCTTCTTGTCTTCTGATACTTCTTTGCAGCTGGAGAGGAGAGGAGAGGAGAGGGCTCAGAGGGATGCCCCAATGGAAAGAAAGAGAGGAGCCTCTGAGGTGCTGGGCAAGCCAATAGGACAGCGGAGCTCAGCAAAGACGGAGTCGAGCTCAATGGCTGCAGCGAGCTCGGGAGCCGACGACGGCCACAGGTGAGCGCAGCAGCGGTCTCGGAGAGCCCTTGTCTCCTACATGGGGGAACCGAGGTGGAGGTGCGGCGAGACCGGCGGCGTCCTGGCGCAGCCTAGCTCAAGGCGGCACAGTGATGGCTGGATCCAGGTGGGTCAAGGCAAGCGGCGACTGGATCCGAGCGACGTGGCAACGAGGCAATGAGGATCTAGATCGAGGCGACCAGATTTGACGATGGCGACCTCGAGGAGGCGATCCAGGTGAGGCGGCGTCAGGGAGGCCAAATCCGGTGACGAGAGGAGACGGCGGCGGCTAAGGCGGCGGTGGCCACAGGAGAGGGTGACAACAGCCTCAGAGAGCTCGCATCTCCTGCCCAGATACGGCGTCGGTAGGCTGTCGCCCGGCCAGAACCGGTGTCACTCACGTGGGGAGCCAAGGTGGAGACAACCGAAGACAGCTGATGTTGTTACCGATACTAGGAGGTGGCTGGAGTGATCGCTCCTCTCGGGGCAGCTGCAACGGAAGCTGAGCGGAGGGCTATATATAGAGTACATAAGACACATAAAATTAAACCCTAGAACACTAGGAAATAACACAAATACTCTTTAACACATCTAACATGTGTGTTCATATTTAGTTCATATAGAATATGAGGCATTAGAACGCAACTCTTCTACCATGATTGCTTGTCTGATCAACAAACATACATGGATTTAGCTCAATTTTATGGACACAATACAGGCTGTCAATACCAGGCAACACATATGACAACAGATAGAATAACTATGGTCTGGTCAGGATCTTCTAAGTGATTAGTAAAATTCAGGACAGGCGAAATGGTGAGGCCAGAAATTTATTTCCATAACTTTTGGCAATTCAGCCATGATATGAATACTTGGCATCTCCAACTATTGAAATTTGAAACCTTGAAGCATGAACTGAGCACAAGAAATAATTTGAGTATCTGACAGACCTGTGAAGAGTGTAAAGATTTCGCACAGTCCTGTCTGAGTCAGGAGACAAATACTTTCCATCATCTCTATCAAGATCCAACTGATGTGGGAACTCATAACGATCATTTATCTGCAGTTCACAAGAAATGGTAAGCATTCTTGACGGGCTAAAAAATAGAAGATAAAAAGATAAGACATTAAAATAAAGCAAAGGACAGGGATTTTTCTTAACTTAGGTGCATATGCACCCATTGTCATTTTGGTTTGTGTGTTTGTAAACCACAAAAAATCCATAAATGTATAACGTCAGAATGTGTGCACTTGCAAAAAAAGCCAAAAATATGATCACATGTGCATTGTCCCCCAAAAAAGAGCAAAACAGACTAATACTCAAAAAGATGTGATGCTATGAATAGCGCTTGTATTCATCATGAAGTCAATAGGCCAATATATATACAAATGCAGGTATAAAATATATGCAGGTAACCCTTTATACAACAGGGAAAATACACAGTTAATAATATACATCTAACACGCCCTAACTTACGGTGGATCAACAAAATGAAGTTTGGAGAGATAGAAGCTATGTTAGACTCTGGTATGTTTCTTTGTGAAGAAGTCTGCCAACTGAAACTCTAAAAGGCACATACTGAAAAGTAACAACCTGGCCTGCACCTATGTTCGTACGTAGGAAGCATCAACACCAATATGCTTTATAAGCTCATACTTCACTGCTAATAGTACCTGTACTGTCAGACAAAAGAGAAATCGGTGCAAAAATAAAAATATCAAAATCCTCAAGTAACCACCATAGCTAAATAACCTCCGCAGTCAACAAAACTATAGCTCGCAACTCAACCTTAGCACTCGAACGAGAAACTGTTGTCTGCTTCTTAATCTTCCAAGCAATGAGAAAACCACCAAGAAAAACACAGTAGGTAGAGAGAGACGACAATCAGAGTGATCAATAAGAGAATCACCATCAGTCGGCCGAAGATGAACATTAAGCTCCATGGGATTCTCAATTGTGCGCTTATCAATAAGACAAGCACAATCAAGAAGATCCTAGATATATTTTTCTTGGGACAGATAGAAACCCTCAGGCGTAGAAATAACCTCAACCACAAGAAAGTAGCGAAGAGGACCCAGATCAGACATGAGAAACTGCTCACTAAGACGCTCATTGACAAAAGTGATGTACTGAGAATCATCTTCAGTAATGATTATATCATCAACATATAAAAGAAGAAACGTCCGACCACAAGGCGAAGTGTGAATAAAAAGAGCAGGATCATGAGCACTAGCAGAGAAACCAGCCGCAATAACAACAGAAGATAAACGATTAAACCATGCATGAGAAGCTTGCTTGAGACCGTAAAGAGATCAGCGAAGGTGACAAACCATACACTCAAAAACAAAATACCCCGATGGTTGCTGCATATAAAGCTCCTCACGCAGTTCACCATTGAGAAATGTATTCTTGCATCAAGCTGAAAGATGGACCATATCCGAACAAACGCCACAGCAAAGAGTGCGAACAATGATCATGTGAGCCACAGAAGCAAAAGTCTGATCATAATCACGACCATACTCCTACTGAAAACCACATGCCACGAGACGAGTCTTGTAGCACTCAAGAGAACCATCAGAGCAAATCTTAACATTATAGACCCACTTACACATGATAGGAGTAACACACGCAGGAAAAGGGACAAGATCCCATGTGCCAATACGCTCAAGGGCAACGATCTCCTTTGCCATCGCATGCTACCACTCCTGATGAACAGCACATCACGATAAGAAGTCGGTTTGGCAAAGCAGCAGTAGCAAAACCAAAGCACTCAGGAGGCCGAATAGACTGGTGATCACGAAGAGCATATTGAGAAGCCGAAGATGACCCATCAAGAGACGATAGCGCATTAGAAGAATCATCAACTCGCGTACGACGAGTGTAGTAGAGAGGATAAGAAGTAACAAGGTCGGACCCCGTACGTCAGAATGAACAAGATCAAAAGGGCGTTGTTACACTGACTAACTAAAAGGATAGGGGAGTTGAAACTGTTTGCCAATCTTACAACAGAGATAATTCTGAAAAACATCACCAGATACAGACCCTAAAAGACCACGACAAACTAAAGAAGAGACGCGACCCACAAAGATGTCCTAAACGATGCCACATTAAAAGACATGGTGGAGAATGCAGCAGATGCAGAGGCAGTGGTGGAGACGGCGAGAATAGTAGGGGCAGCAGAAAGAAGATGAAGCTAGTCAAGCTCCCAAAATGGGAGGAGACGATGCCGACCGGCCGACGCACTGAAGAAAGAGGTGCCGGCGGAAGACCACTCTGTGGGTGACACCCGACAGGGATGGCAATGCTGACGGCTGCGGCAACCGTCGTCGATGGGCGACGACGTCCCCACCAGCAGAGATGACTACGGCACCGAGAAAATCACGAGCGAACGGGCGGCAGAAGGCCTGACGGCGGCGGCAGACTGAGAGGTGGCTAGCGTAGGAGGCGGATGGGCGATGGGCGATGGCGAACGTAGAGGTGGTGCCCTAAAGCGCAGTGACCAGTGGAGAGCGGCAAGCACGGTCGAGATGGCAAAGCCAAGTGGTGATTGGAGAGATGAACCAGCGTCGGCTTAACGACAAACCCTAGATTTACTCTGATACCATATTATGAATAGCGCTTGTATTCATAATGAGGCCAATGAACCAATATATATACAGGTACAGGTATGGCATATATGCAAGTAACTTTTTATACAACAAAGAAAATACACAGTTAATGATACACATCTAACATGTGCAAACTTGTATTTTTCGTACAGTGCACATATGGTCATATTTTTGCACAATTTTGTTGCATGTGCACATAATCTGACATGTTCTACATCGATTTTTTAGAATTTTCAAATGTAAAAATGCATTTAAAAAAAGGCATATGAACTAAAGTCAAATTTGCACTTCCCCAAAGGAAAATAGTGTTTAAATAAAGTTATATGGTTGACTTCTTGCACATCACTTCTTGATGTCATCTAAGTATATTTTAACTGTGGTACAAATATAACAATAATAGAAGCGAATTAAAGAGACTTGTTAGACATTATTCCAACGTTTGGCTAATTTGAACTCTAAATGTATTAACCAAATGCATATGTTAGTATTATGTTCACAGAGTTGCCTATGTTTGGCCCAATCAATGTCACAGTTGCATATGGCTTTATATAGTACATGTCTAGGAATCAATAATTACCATTCATGATACCTTTCGAACAAATAGCTTTGAGTCCAATGGATTGCAATAGATACCAAAAGAATTTTAAAACCAGAGAGTAGACCAGAATGCAAGAGATAAATTCAATGCCACCATGCAAACAAGCAAAAACGTAATGATATATTTTGGTATACATTGAAGTGAAGCCAGATATCTGTTAAAGCTAAATGCTAGTATTCTCATGGTAATCTATTGATAGGTTTCCGAAATATACAAACACTATCAGGGCAAAAAAAATTTCCTTCTACCACAAAACTATCATCTTCATAATACCAAACATGTGATAATGGAGGAAGAAAAATTTCTTAAGTGGATGGTACAGATACAAACCTTCACCATCGTGTCACGCATGAAATCATATTCAAAACGTTTGAGCTGCAGTTGCAGAACAGGAGGGAAGTCGATGAAAAGAACACCTTTCTTAGCATCCTGAAACAACATAGAATACATGATTAAAAAGCCCATACAATAAAATAGTTTTCTTTGGTGTCAGATATTTACACATCATGAGCCATAACTGGTTACCGCAGCTTACTGTATCTCTATCTCCACAGTTGGACTAGGCTGGTCAAAATTAACTTTGGGTGCGGTATGCGGTGTGTGCGTTGTGATTTAGTTTAAAGATTCCAAAATCAGAGTGTCAGGGGTGTGGGCCTTGGGCTCAAGACCTAGTCAGTTTATTATTAGGAATTAGAGATTGGTTTTTATTCGAGTAGAGATTAGATTCCTTGTGTTAGAGATATAGTTAGAGATATGGTAGTAGTTTCTATATTTGTTAGAGATATAATTGGAGTTAGATTCTATCTGTTAGGGGGAGCCCATCTATATAAGAGGGCTACCGTATGCTATTACAATCAATCAGAGATATCAAGTCTTCCTCGTCTATAGTCTCTCTCTCCCTCTACGCCGACGTCATCCGGCCATCTTCTTGGTGGTGTTTACCTCGGTTCATGACAACTCGGTATCAGAGCAATCGATCCCTTCCCACAACTTCTGCTACCATGGTTTCTGCAGAGCGCATGGATGACCAAGTGCGCTACAATCGGATGGTAACCTTAATGGACGATATCAGCAAGCAGGTGAATGAATTCAAGGAATCCTTTGAGAATATGAAGAAACTACAAGAGATAAAGAAGGCACGTCATCATCCAACACCAGATCCCCAACAACAACAAAATCAAGAACCACAGCCACCGCCAGATGCCGCCAACCACATCGCCGCAGCATCTACTCCGGCATCTCCGTCCAGCGCCACACCCGCCGTCGTCCGGCATCGGCCGCCGCCGCCGGCAACCCGATGTCGGCCGCAGCCCCCGCCTCCTCGCGCAGGCCGCCCTCACCAGCGGCGCCGACCACACGCGCTCTTGCTCCGCCTGCACTGGATCTGGCACCGACGTCAGAGGCCGCGGACGCCACGAGGCCTTCCCCTGCGCCCGAAGCCGTGCCGTCCGCTCTCTGCGTCGGTCACCGCCGTCCGGACCGCTGCCGCTCCACAGGCCGCCCCCGCTCGGGTCGCCGTCGCTTTTCATCGTCGCCACCGCGAGGCCCCCGGGCGCCCGAAGCCGCGCCGCTATCTCCGCCCGTGGCCGTCTCCTCCTGCGCCGCCGCCGTCGCCCAGGCCGTCCCCACCCGCGCCGCCGCCGTCCGTGCCTCCGCCAGTGTCGCAGCCGCCGCCGCTCGGTCCACCTCCACCCAAGCTGCCACCGCAGCCGTTCCGCCAGGCTACTACTCCGCCGGCCGCCGCTTTGCGTCGTCGACCGCCAGGCTGCTGCGCCACCGACAGCCGCTCCTTGCGGCTGCTCCGCCGGTCGCCAGTTCCGTGCTTGGAGACGCCCGACCGTCGCCGCTCCAGATCCGCCTCTGTCGGGCCACCTCCGTCGTGGCGCCGCCTGTTGCTTCACCCGGAACCGCCGCCGCCTCTGCGCCTTTAGTCGACGCTTCCGGCCGATGCGGTCATGGGGTGTCGGTCGGTTTAAAACCGACCGGTTAGGTAAGGCAAAAAAATCTAAAAAATTCAAAAAAAAAACTTCTTTTGCAGGTATCGTATAGCCGAAAGCGCTACACCTCGTTGACGTGGAACTGCAACCTTGGCCGCCGTCCAGCAGCTCGAGGACGAGCTACATGTCCGAGAGGGGTGTAGTGTCAGGGGTGTGGGCCTTGGGCTCAAGGCCTAGTCAGTTTATTATTAGGAATTAGATATTGGTTTCTATTCGAGTAGAGGTTAGATTCCTTGTGTTAGAGATATAGTTAGAGAAATGGTAATAGTTTATATATTTGTTAGAGATATAATTGGAGTTAGATTCTATCTGTTAGGGGGAGCTCATCTATATAAGAGGGCTACCACATGCTATTGCAATCAATCAAAGAAATATCAAGTCTTCCTCGTCTATCTCTCTCCCTCTATGCCAACGCCATCCGGCCATCTTCTTGGTGGTGTTTACCCTGGTTCATGACAGGGAGGGTGTGACATGGTAACCCACCTCAACTCAAGACCTACTTCTGACAGAAGACCTACTTCTGACAGCACTGGTCCTATTACCCAAGAAATCTAATAAATAACTTCTTACCAATACTCACATCATTGTTTTGAATCTGAAATTTTCCTAAAGCCTATGTACGAATATGAGAAATATGGCATTTCAGATCTTCCATGTTATGTCTGAGATGCATCCTGCTGCATAATGCCTTACCATAATTTCGTAGAATTTGAACGATTTGTGTTATTAAGCTGAGCGGTGTTCATTGAGTTGCTTTGAAACCATGTTTGTTATTAGCTGAACAAAGTAATTAAGATTCTAAAATTGTTACTAATTAAACCAAAGACAAGCTTAGGTAGGTTTAGTCTATGGGTTTTCACTGGCCCTAGGGTAATATGGTCATGCTGTCAAAACTCAACAGTGTTATTTTAGGGTAAGTGTAACATGGCACATAGGTGTGCACATGCGCGCATGCACACAAGTGAGCGAGAGAGAGAGATTGTCAAAGGGTTCATGTGCTCCATCGGTAAAATGGGTTGAGCTACCACAAGCTCCAGAAAACTAACCTGCAGGCCATGTTTTTCTGCGTGATACTTGTTATCACCTTCCAGGCGCTCCACCTCAACATACTTATCAAATGAAGTATAGACATCCTGACAACCTTTCACATCAAGCTGCAGATCTGCATTGGAATATACTACAATTAGGTTAAACAAGGGGACAGGTTTAAACTTTGTTACCAATGTGTCAATAACACCATCACTTGCCATAGAAGGACTCCTTTCTTGTTGATTTGAAATCCACATTGATACACTCGATATAATTCATGTGATGCCCTTCAAATAATTGTTGTATTGTGCCCTCCACGACAGTTCCCTTGGATCAACATTGTACAAGCATAATTCAGTCAGAGCTACATGATTCAATAAACAACGCTGGGGGATATAAAAGGAAAGACCTTACAGATGTCAAACCTTCATCTTATCTTCCAACTTCTCAGAAAGAACTCTATTTAGTTCTTGGACATCATGTTGCATAAATGAATCGTGCATGTCCCACCCAAAAGATTTTGTGAGCTCCTTTGTAGAGACACTGCTGTCATTATACTGCAACCTATAAAAGAGACTTTGAAGAGCTAATGGAATGCTTCCTGAGGGCATATCATTCTCAGTAGTGGGCATATGATAAACAGCCTGGCAAATAATATATATATAGTTAGCACAATCCAAATAGGTTGAGCTGAAAAGCAAATGATATGTGAATTTGTAGTTTGCACCTTTCTGAAATACGGAATGTGATAGAGAGTCTGAAGAAGAGAATTCATATAGCAAGTAGCACCTTGATTTTTAAGACCAACATAACCAGTTTCCTTTTTAGAGTCATAACTCCAATAATCAACAAACTTACACACAGCAACCTCTGCTTCTACTATACAAGTATCATTTACAAGATAACCTCTACTGGGGTTGTAGAGTTCACTCAAAGGCATGAATGAAGTGAAACCCCAATCACTTTCTCGAGCAGAGAATTGATGTTGTGTTTCTGCAAGAATTTCAATTCAATTACCTTCAGTGAAACCACTATAACTATAGATTAAGATATCAGGTCCATTTTTTGTCGGCTAATAGATTAAACAAAGAAGGGTATAGTAAAAGATGCACCTTTTCTTATTGTAAACTTGTTGTGAATTTGATTAACCACAGAGAGGCTGAACTGTGCATATCTAGTCCACCCATAGGGCAAGACTGCTGAATCGGCCACATCCAAATACATCGACAAGAATTCGACATTATTTCCCCTTGGGAAAATCAAAGTTCGCCTGCAAAACAGAAAGGGTGCCAGCAAACACCAACCGAAATTCCTTGAATGACCCCAGAGTTAACCAAATATGCTAATTCAGAGAAGAAGAGAAGTAGCCACTTACCACTTGTAGCCTCCAACAACAAAAATTTCAGAGTAGAGCTTCTTCGTGCTCACTCTTGATAGGTTCTCAATGGTCCAAGTAAATCTAGAGATTGGAGGATCCTCAATCTGTTGGTTTTCCACAGTAGCAGCTGGCTCAGCAGGCACAACTGGAGTGACAATAGAGTCAACGTGAATACCCCTAATCTCACATGCTTAATCACATAACAAAAGCAACAATAAAAAAACAGAGCAGTTTTAACTAGATGATGTATGAAGGCCCAAAACTGTAGCACAAAGCATGAACAAAGGGCACTATTGAACGCATTTACTTCGCCTACTGCATAAAGTGACAGAAAATGCAACCCAACAAAGCAATCAGAGAAGTTTTGATTGCACATAAAAACACAACCCAGGAAACCCTGCGATTACTATAGAACCACATTGGCATAAAGAAATCACCCGTGCGCGAGCACGCTAGCATAGTGTTAACACTTAACACAACTAAACTCCTCGAGGAACCTCAACACAACATATACATACCAAATTACCAATAACCCCATCAAAGGAAGGGAAAGTATGTGGCAAGTAAAGCAAGAATTTTCTAACTGAAAGAAGCACTGACGTGTATGTTATCTAATAGAAAAAAACTACAGATAACCATGATTACTTCGAATATAACACCAATAACAGATCACAATAATAAGCAAATGATGAATCATCATTCTGCACAATAAATAAGATACGCACTGGCAACCCTGAATACAGCAGCAATGACAAATCACACGAACAAGCAAATAATAAATCATTATTCTGTACAACAAATAAGACAGCAAAAGCAACCAATCAAGGCAGCTAATATACGTCGACAGTTGGGACACACCACAAGTCTGAGAACATTAACAACTGACTTTACTGATAAGCCGTAACACACAAGCATATGAACTAATCGCGAGGCGAGACGACCAAATCGAACCTTCCATTGGCTGCGTTCCGTTGGGCAGCTCCTGGTGCGGCACGAGCACCTCTTGTTCCTCCTGCTGTTGCTGCGGCTGCTGCTGCGCAAAAATCACAAGAGGGGCCTCAGATTCATCGCTCCAAACCCCAGGAATGCGACCAAAACCCCCAACTCCTAGAATTCCGTACCCCCCCCCCCCCCCCCACGCGGGCACGCCCAGCCCCATACACCACACCAGAACCCCGACCCAGGAACCAACCCAAAGACCTAGGGCAACGGAGCCCGCGCCGACTGGAGGCCGCGATGCCGATGCGGCGGCCAGGGCCCGCGCGAGGAGGAGGCAGGGGGAGCGGAGGCTGCGGGGGGACGAGTCCCCCCGCGCGCGTTTACCTCGGCGGGCGGCGGGGGAGGCGGCGAGGTCGTCATGGCCGGTAGTACGCGGCGGCGCCACGGGAGAGGGGGAGACGGGGTCCCCGGCGACGATGTGGGGCCCACCTGGGAGTGGGCTGCCGGGGTGGGGGAGGTGGTGGAGATCGCGAGGCGGGGAGGTGGAGAGTGGGAAGGTTTTGGGGTCGTGGAAAGTTCCAGGGTAATATGCGGAAGCTTGCAGGGCAAGGACGGTGGGCGGACGGACGGACGGCTAGGATCAGGGTATTCGCGTGGATTGAACGGTCGGGATTTTATGGGCTAGATGCGTTGCGTGGTCACACCTACGTGCGCATGCAAAGTAGTTTTGGTAAATCGTCATTCGATGAGCAATGTTCAGGGTAATGCTAACTAAACAAACAAAAAGATGTGTAGCTTCCTACTCCTCTTCTTAACGAACATATACGATTTTGTGTTTGCCATTGATGACCATAGCTCCAAAGGCCAAAAAGACATTCCCGCTTTCCTCTTCGAGAAATCCGCTTCCTACACAAAAACACTTTCACGCCGCTGCACCGTCGCCTCTGCTCCAACTACCACGTGCCGTAACATCTTTCGCGCTCGCCAGCGCTGTAGCAGTCGTGTCAAAAGCCACACAACGCATGTGCTACCTCGCCGACTAGCCGTACCCCACGCTTAACACCGTCACTGACCACGCGTCACGCTGTGTCGCTCTACCATTAACCCGCGTCGCTACCACCTCTCGCCGCCAATCGCTCGACACACACTGCAACTCTGCTGCACACCGCGCCAACTCGAACAGCCACATCAGTGAGAGGTTGAGTTCCTCGAGCCGCCAATGCAACCACTAGCTCCACCGCTGCAGTGCGAAAATCGCTCCACCGTCCACGGCACCATCCACACACCATGCACACCGTCGCACCATTCCTAATGCCACCGCCTTCGCCGCCTATAAAGCCTGGCTCAGCTAATTCAAAACTTATTTTCCACACCACCCCACACCACTACAGCCATTTCTTCCTCCTATCGGGCTAAGATGCACCACAATCGTCGACACCCAATTCATCGCTAGTGAGTCCAAATCCAATTCCTCACTACCGTCTCCTCTTTAATCTAATTAGCCGCACCCATAGCATCACTTCCATACCACATAGCTATCCCAAGCTTCTTGTCAAACATTGTCGTCCATAGCTTGTCGTAACTATGAGACACCTCTCAGTCGTCCACAGTCACCGTCGCCAGAACTCCTCAAGCCACCCCAATCTAAGCCATCACCATCGCTAGATTCCCCTCACCACCAAGATGCTCAAGTCATCCTCAATTCGATCGAAGCTTTGCCATAGCTCTACCGTGTCGTGCCCCTGTTCCAGCTAGACCCTATCGTCGCCAACCATCTCCAAGCCACCATCACATGCGCCTATACCCAAAATGGGTTGCTCGCGCCTTATTAGTGCTCACCGCAGTCCGCTGTCGCTCAATTTAACATCGCAACCGTTCCCTCTATTATGAATGGAGCTAAGCTTTCTAACCTCTTGGGCCACCAAGGCAGGTTGGCAAAGCTTGTCCGAGCCATCTTCTAGCCTAGTCAGCCAATTGGGCCAGTCTACACTATGCAAGCCTAACACTATTCACAACCCAGCTCGGTAATATTCATCAAAGCCCATTACAGCATGTTAGTTTCAGCCCATCCCATATTGTTCACCAAACCGACCCGTAACAAATAATGATAATATGGTATTGTTCATCTGATCTACCAAAAATGCCTTAAGTTTATTTATACTTATTTTGACCGTTTCAAGCCTATTTAACTCATTTTCAATTACATTCAACCCATCAAACACTATTCGGACCCTAATCAACTAGACTATCATATGTTTAAACCCTTTTTTGGATTTTTCTCTTTTATTTTGTTCCCAACTCGCTTTCTTTCGGGTTGGAACTTATTTAATTTCTTTTCTTTGCATTAGCACCTAGATTCGTTGCGTGGACCACTGAAGGAGCAAGCCAAGACGTAGAAGAATTAGGCCCAGTCAAAGACTTCATGTAGAAAGTCTAGTCAAATATCTTGTATCATGTTAATCCCATATTAATTAATTATTATCATTTTAATTTATATTATTTGAGCACTTTTATTTACATAAAAATAATATCTTGGAATGACATGATGAATGATCCTACCGCCGAAAAGCCTATCATATTTTGAAGGTGATCATATTCACCTTAACAACTTTAGTATAACCAATAACAGCAATCCATCGCTATATAGATAGCTAGTTTTCAGATTGGACAACAAAATAGTTTACTCGTACTAATAAGAAATATACAGCTTTGTGCCAATAGACTTTAAAATGAAAGCTGATGATTAAGGCTACTTGGTGAGTAGGCACTAGATTGTTGGGACCCATGATCTCACCTTAGGATCGAGGTTTTGATATGATTTTGGAGGTATTGTACTGTAACGCACATGATATATGAATAATAGCCTTATCTAGGGTAAGTAAGGACTAGACTCTTATAATAAGTAAAGAACACAGATCTCGCTCAATCACAAGTTTAACTTGTTAAACTTAGTCTAGTACACTGCTCGATCCGATCGAATATCTACAGGATAGACCGTTATCCCAGAGTTTTAGGATGGCCTACAAGAAAGGGGTGAGATGGAGGTTGGACCGGTAATGTTACTTGTCATTCTTCACAACGGTAGTTCCACTCAACGTCAGATCGCAATTTCCACACTGTCCAGTAGATTCCCGATAAAGGTTGAATGGTCCCAATCCTATCGGGTAGAAGCTAAAATGAACAGAGCAGTGAACAACCTTGTTATTTCGACTCAGTCGCACGCTATCATGTGACATGTCTATTGTATGATATTGTGAGTTTGAGAAATCTTGTAGATAAAACTAGGTAACTCTATAGAGTACAACATATAGTATTCGAATACACCGTGTTTTCAATTAATGAAGTTGTATTTAATAGGTGAATCAAACAACAAAATATAAGTAAGATTTGAATGATTTTAAAATGATTAATGAGTTGATTAAATTCTCTTTCCTCTTAATGGAATAATGTTGTTTTTCAAGTCCAAAGAGCTTACAAATAAACATGCATTTATACCATAATAATAGAACCTTCGAGATGTATCCTATGGTAATTCTGGTAATTAGTTAAGTAGATATTTCTGTATAACTTGTTGTGTATGGTTGTACTCATACTCGTTTAATCATCAACAAAAAGAAGGTTGGTAAGACACCGAGGAACATTTTGAGGGAGACTTCGATGACTTCCTATAAGGTAACAATTATTGTTTTTAGATCTCGATCACGCCCAGACATATCTATTGTTCATTTTGAAGATCTTTTGTGTTGTAATATAAACTTTTAGGTTTAGATGTTCTTGATATTGTAAAACTTGGGTACTAAACTATACTTTTTTATGATAAAAGTTTGGTTTTTATAATTAAAGTATGAGTAAGTTTGATATACACTCTTATGTCACTCTGGGACTAATCATCATGGACAGTTACGACATATCCTGACTATCAGCTCCTGCACGGTCTGACCATCGTCGGCGGTGGCCAGCCGCTGCTGCCCTGCCTGCGGCGCTTTGAATCCGACGAATGCTTTGCTCTCGACCAGGTCGAGCCGCGCTCCCCGCCTCACGTCGTTCCGCTTCGCCGGCGTGATGAAGGCGCGCATCCTCCTCGACGAGCTGCAGCCCGCCACGCTTGAGGAGCTCGGCGTCATGTACCGGTGGTGCGACGACCTCGACGTGTTCGACTACGTCCGCACGGGCCTGCCGAGCTGGACGACTCGCGTCAGGAGCCTCTCCGTGTGCGTCCGTGGGTTCTTTTCTTCGAGGTCAGTCAGGTTCCACTTGTTCATGATAAGCTGTTCCACGCAGCAACTCGGCAAAACTTCGAATTTTCCCTTTCCAGTCGAGTTGAGTTGATTTCATAGTGATTAATCAAGTGTAATGTAGTGATGCGCGTGTAAAGTAATTTCATCCATCGATCGGGCTGTGCATTTCTCCAACAAGTTCATGCACTCAAGGAACCTGCCATAGGGAGAGGAAAGACATCCTCCAGCTTGCCCTGTTCCTGGAAGCTACGCCCTTTTTAGAGCTCTTTGTGCTTCATGTATGTAAGCAGCAGTGTTTTCTTCACTAGTTACTCGTATTCTTCTACCTTCTAGGCTCCAAATATGCATGATCTAACATGGATTTTCAATCAATCATTTCAGATACGAAGCGGCGAGAGATCACAGTACCTGGCCGTGATGCAGAGCCTTCCGCCGTGCTCTCATGAGCACCTGAGAACAGGGGCGGTCCTGCCATGGTTCAAAGGTGTTTAGTTAAACACCTAAATTGTCACAAAAAATCTAGTATTTACTAGGTATATTTAATATATACAATGATAATTAGATCAAATACTTCATATTCATACACTTGATTAATTTCAGCCAGCTCTCATACCTCTCCCTCTCCAATTCACCTCAAGTAGTACAGGCAACTAACCCATCCACTCCCTCCCAATCTGACTCATTGGCTCATCCAAAGCCCCCATCTAAAGCTCCACCACTCCATACCAAATTCAGGCGGCAAAAAGAAGGCCACGACAAACCAGCAACGATGTGTTGATACATACTAAGGTCCAAGAAGCAAGCAAGTGGCGGCAAGCGGGACCTGGCCGCTAGACCGTGGGGTGGCGACCAAGCGAGTGAGAGTGGGGCAGGGACTGTACCATTGCACGAGGGCCTACACATCAGTGTTCAGACACACACAGGTGCTTCTAAGGTATGAAGAATCATCGAGTTAAATTATTTTTACTTAACCATTTTGTAATTTCTCTAAATTACTTTTATATGTTGTCTTTGATATTGTCTCTAGTATGAATAATTTATCTTTTGATTTTAGCTATTACTTTTTTGAAAGAGAGATCTAAGCTATTATGGATCTTTACCTTTTTATTGAACAACATTTTATTAATTTTGAATACTCATTCTAAAAATATTGGATCCACCACTAACTGAGAAGAGTGTACATCTCGGGGATTGCTAGCATGAGGGACCAAATTGAGCTCGCGAGGCACATCCTGTGCAATGCTGTCAGGCTAGAGCGGTCAACCCCAAATACATCGACGGTGAACCTCGCATAGGCCATCGAGCCAGTCGGACGGCTATTGAGCAGGGCCGGCAGTTTGCCTCAAGCTGCTTCAGGGAAAACAAAAATCGGTTTAAATTTTCAGAGGGGGAGTCGGGTAGGACCATAGTTTTCGAGCTGAAAAATTCAAATAAAAATTTAAATTTCATATAAAATTAGCTAAAATCGGTCATAAATCAGACTAACTCAGTGTAAAATAAAATATTTAAGATCGATTTGTAGTTTAACTGGAGGTAACCGATAAATCCAATTTTCGGTGAATTTTGGCCGATCTTCGTAATCATGGATGCCTACCATGCTCGGATAGGAGGTTTTAGAAATCCTCTAGAGTTGGAAAGATAATTCCATATTGTTGTTAGAAATCATGTAAACCGCCCTTGACAGTGGAACATGTATTCACACCACAAAGTTCCTAGACTCCAATGTAACCAAGCTATGGATGCTCTTCCATTTGTATGAGATCTTTTTATCAAAATCATGTATCATACCAATGAGCCAAATCAAGTTGAATTAATAGAAAGGAACTTCGAGTTGTCATTGAAATGGAAAATATATTCTAATGAAAGCTCAAACGAAACATTAGCATATATCTGTTATGTAAACAAGTTCAGAATATAATTTCAAAGCTCAAAGCCTCAAAATTATTCAAAAGACTAACCACATATGAAGAAATTTCTAGTACTCAAGATCAATCATATTGTTTATACACATATTCAATCAATCAACAAAAGCTGATGCAAAAATATCAGGCTTCTGCCAATACAGAGTAATCGGTAGCTTAGGTGTCGCTCGGTTGGGCTGAAATAAGCTGACTTACGACTGAAATTATACTGTAACTCGCTAAAAATACACTGTAGCTGATAGTGACTTATTTGACGTAACTAAATTTAAAAAATTTTAAAATAGAAAAAACAGATTAACTCATCATGGACAATGTAAATAAATACGGGAAAAAATAACTGGCAAAAAACCTAAAAAAACCAAAACAAAAAGACGAATTTAGGAATAGTAAAAAAATAAGACAGCGGCCAGAAGTTCAAGCTGAAATGAGCAAAAGCCTATATCTAGTAATTTCCATCAATCATATAAAACAAATAAATGTGTACCTGATTACAAGCATCAGGGAAACATCAAAGAAACAGGAAAGAATAGAAGGAAAACAGGGGTCTCTCGAAATCTCACTACAAACGTCCATATCCATGCCGATTATGCCGCCGTTGTAGTCCCTGCATTGACTACCAGGTGGTGCCGAATTGGTCCAGCAATACCCTTAAGGAATTCAAAAAGCTCCAGTCAATTCTCAACACGTCCACATCTGAGAATCTTGATCCGATGCCACTGTTGTCCTGCAAGCGCCCGCAATTACGCCAAACTGCTTATCTCATGCTCCTGTGAGACTGTGACATGCTATCAATAACTACGAAGAAACAAAAAGCAAGCCATAAGGTGAGACTAACTGACGAGTGAACCGTAATGACAAACCATTCGATCAGCATCTACCATTCCTCTGTACAAGCCACCTACCTGTCTAGATTTTTGAGCAGGCAAAAGGAGGGTATCCAGACTGGGTGATATGTTATATTTATTCTAGTTAAAGATTTGGTTGACGGCTTGACGCAAATTAACAGTCATAACAATGGATTGCTTCAAAAACATTGTTATACCCACGCCTTGCTGCCATCTGAGTTACAGGAAAGTATGGTATTTCTTCCAAACTTGCACATGATCGAAGTTGAACACCGTACTACTTTTGTACTAATCCAGAAGGCAAATCAGCAGGTACCAAAATTGATGGTCTGACAAAAAAAAAACAGAAAGTGGTAGAAAAATAGCAATTTGGATCCAGATAAAAAAAATTCTGATCTATTTACTCTTCCCTTGGAACATTCAGAAACCACTAGGATAACTATTGCCACAGGAATCCGATCAGTGCACACTGCCTTACCAGTTTAGACTGCAAGAGCATGGTTCAAGATGGACACTCAAAATCTTGCCTCACTTGATTGCTTGCCCATCTTGCCTCACTTGATTGCTTGCCCCAACTAGATTGTTCTGACACAAATGAAACTTCCTCCTTAGCTATTCAAAGCCTTCAGTCTACTTCCAGAGACTCAATGGAAGCCCCAAACTGATCTAATTAGGACAAATTGACATCTTTCTCTTCCTGAACTGCCATAATCTCTTTCTGCAACATTGGCTGCCTATATTTTCCTTGGGTGAATAGCCATTAACCTGCTGTAGAATCGGTTATCCCTCCCTTTTCTTTAGACAATTCAGATCTGTTACTCCTTCGATGAAGTTGAAATATGTGTAACATTTCTAAAATCACAAGAAAAATGTAATCACATGTTTTGTCCTGTAGGCAGATCATTCAAACTCCAACTGGAAACTGACTGTTCACAATATGATTTTCTGCGCAAAATGAAACATGTCCAGTTGTATCAACTTCAGTGTAAATATCTTTAGTGTACAATTATAACTGAACAAGGACACTAGTTGCACTACAAGCTGATCGATACATAATGTGAACAATGTTGCCAGAATGTCAATTCATAAATTTATTTTTTAAAAAAAATCAGCAGAGTAATTAGAACTTAGACTTTAATGCAAAGTGCCAACTGCTATGCCATTATTATTATTATTTTTAGGACCAACTCATTGTGAGCAATGAGCATACTTTTTGGAGGTTCTTTTATCTATTCAGTATCCACTATAATAATTAACAGCATTTAGAACAGAAGAGATGCATCGAATTGCATATTTTTAACTTTCGTCCTTATTAACTTAGATTCTTTTGGCACATGGTTCATTGCTAGTAAAGTTGCACCTCTGTCATGCCTGTTCCACATGAAACTTTTTTCCCTTATAAAATTCAAGATCTGCTAGGACTTTCCAAATTTTGCAGCATTGTTTGCTTTTGCTTCACACAACTAACTTACCTTTCATAGAGATTCTATTTGATTGAAATTTGTTAGCATCAGATCCTAAAAGAGAAAGCAAGTTTTTGCGATACCTTGAGCTGAAGGTAAATCCTGGTTTCAGAGAAAGCCCCAGAGATTTATAAAGACGTTGTCATGCAAGAATATTCATCAGTAGCCACCTGGCAAACAGCAAAATGGATAAATTAAAGTGAAAACTTTTCATCAGCAAGACGAACTAATTGCAAAGTATACTATAGAAAGATTGAAATATCTCTTACATCAGAAGACGTGAGCAGCAGGAGGCCACCAATGGCATCTGAAATGGGATTTGCCGGAAACTAGGATAGTTGTCAGTCACCAACTCCATGACTCCATCGAAACTATGGGCTGAACTCAACATGTATAGTTCCACAAGAAACGAACTGTTTTACCAATAGTCAAGGCAAGAACACTTCCCTTCTTTCATATGATGGAACCTACTGCCATCTCTCATAATAATCTCCCTCTCGAAAACCTTTGTCACCATCTTGCTGAACTCATGACAATCCCCACACACCCGAAGGTTCTTAACAATACGGATTGGGCTGCCAGCTTCAATAACTATGAAACTGTAAGCAATGGCCAGACGCTCACTGTGCACCTTGACCGCATGCACCTTCTCTTCATCCCCAATGTCATGCAACACTGATGACACGTCTGGTACATACCCTGCCTCTGCCAACCTTCTGTCAATCATGTCAAGCATGTTATATATCTGCACAGAATCCTTGTGATCCATGTCTCCTACTAGAAACTTGTGCACATTTCCTTGTGCCTCCATCAAGCTCCAGCCAGCTGACTTGTTGGTACCGCGAATAGACATCAATTTCCTGACTTCCCTGACTTCATTCCATTTCTTTGCCTTCGCATATATACTTGCAAGGAGGACATAGTGGCCATCATGAGCTGGCTCCAGTTCAATTAGCTTGTTACCAACAGTGACCCCCAAGTCCACCAGGCCATATGTCTTGCAGGATGAGAGTACTGTGCCCCAGAGCACTGGGTCAGGTGTGATGTGCATCCCTTCGATCAATTCTATGGCTTCTGAAACAAGACCTGCACGACCCAAAAGATCAACCATGCAGCCGTAATGCTCCATTTCTGGCTCAATGCCATATTTCTCAGCCATCAGCTTGAAATAGTGCCGCCCCTCAGCAACAAGGCCAGAACGGCTGCAGGCATTCAACACACCAACAAACGTCACATTCGTTGGGCACAACCCCTCACTGAGAAACCGCACAAAAAGCTCCACTGCATCCCGCCCCAACCCATGAACAGCAAGCCCACAGATCATGGCATTCCATGCAAACACGTCCCTTCTCAGCATGCCATCAAAAACTTCCCTTGCCACCGCCACGCACCCGCACTTAGCATACATGTCCACCAGCGCAGCCCCTACATTCACGCTCACCGGCATCCCTGCCCTCCAGACAACCTCATGCACAAACCTCCCCTGCTCAAGCAAACCCAGCTGTGCAGCTGCCGACAATGCCATCACCATTGCAGCCTCGTTCACCCTAACTCCCTGCCCCACCATGTCCCTAAACAACCCTAGTGCCACCTCCAGCTCCCCTTCCTTCACATACCCGCCCACCACCGTGCTCCAAGAAACCTCATCCCTCACCGGCATTTCTTCAAACATCTCCCGCGCAACCCCCACCATGCCCGCACGCGCGTACCCACCAAGAACTGCATTCCAAGTTACCACGTCCCTCACGCGCGGCAGCTCGTCGAACACCCTCCGCATCGCCCCCACGTCGCCGCAGACGCCGTAGAAGTGTACCAGCGCGTTCCGCACGAAGAGATCGTCCGCGGCGCCCGCCTTCACGGCCAGCGCGTGTACGTGGTAGCCCAGGAAGGAGCCGGCGGAGCCGGCGGAACTGGTATCGAGGTGGTTGGAGAGGGAGGAGAGAAGGAAGGTGAAGGAGTGGGGGTTGCGACGCGGGAGACGGGGGAAGAGGCGGAGCGGGAGCGGGTGCGGGAGCACGCGGAGCAGGTTGTTGGACGCGAAGGCGGAGGCAGAGTTGGAGCGGCGGAACAGGGAGAGCGGGTAGGAGGAGGCGTCCGGCGTCGGGTTCGGATGCGGGACTCGGGGGAGGACGGCGAGGAGGTGGGGGAGGGCGCTCGCAGTGGCGAGGCCGAGGACGGTGAGGCGAGCGTGCGCCTGCTGGACGTGGCGGAGGGCCGGGCGCGACGGCAGGAGCGCGCCAAGGAGCTGCGTCGCATCGGCGGTGCGGTGCGCGTGGAAGGTGGGGGCGCGCCCGGCGGCGGAGGGCGGCGGCGGCGGGCACGTTTCGAACTGCATCGAGACGGCGGCGCGGGCAATCAAGCGAGGTGCTTAGAGCGAGAAAATTGATGATTTGCCATCTTCAAGAATGGGCTTCGCACTTTTGCCACTCTCAATATTGGCTTCGCAAAAATGCCATATAGTACATTAATCTATTGATTAGTATGCCATTTCATCCTTTTAATTTATTTTTTCTCTTTTTCTAATTTTAGAGACTGGAAAAGACCTTTCTAGCCCTGACTAATTCCTCTTCTCACGCCATCGGCTCTTCTCCCTCCTCTCTCTCTCTCCACAGCCGGCGACTCTCCCTCCTCTCTTCTTCACTCCGTCGGCCGGCGTCTCCTGCGCCCCTCCTTCCTCCCGGTCAACCTACACAGCCCCCCTCTCCTCCTCTCCCCCACCGAAGCCCGACCCTCCCCCTTGCCCCCTTGCTCGGCGCGCAGCCGGCGGAGCCGAGGAGCGGTGACGGTGGCGGCTGAGGGTGGCGGTGGCGCGCCTAGGTGAAACGAGGCGGCGACGGGCGGCAGCAAGAGGGACGACGGCGAGGCACGGCGGCTGGGCGACAGCGAGGCGCGCGGCAGCGGCGGCGCACGGGCGGCAGCGACACGCGGCGCGTGCGCGAGCAGCAACAAGGAGCAAGGCGGCGAGCTGCGGACGGCGCACCCGAGCGACGTCCATGGCAGGGGCAGCGAGGTGCGGCCGGTGGAGGAATTAGCCAGGGTAGAAAGGTCTTTTCCAGTCCCTGAAATTAGAAAAAGAAAAAGAAAATGAATTAATGGGATGAAATGGTATACTAATCAAGGGATTAATGTACTACATGGCATTTTTGCGAAGTCAACGTTGAGAGTGGCAAAAGTGCGAAGCCCATTCTTGAAGATGGCAAATCATCAATTTTCTCGCTTAGAGCATCTTCAACAGTATGAACTAGTTATTAGCTCTAAGACAACTTCTCCAATAGTACTAACTTTTAGCACATAGCTCATAACATAAATAGCCTCACATAACACTCTCACATAATCTTGGAATGTGTGTATGAGACTAACTCTTGATCAAGAGATAGCTTTTCTCTATCTTCTATTAAAATATGAAATAATATGCTTAGAGCTAGCTCATAAGATCTCCTGTCTCATCTTTGTCGAGTTTTAGCTTTGACTCCATGGGGTATTGACAAGGATTGCAATCTGTCATGCCTGCCTTCTCAAGGATTTTCTTTGTATAGGTTGGCTGCTTGATTGAAATATTATAGTTACTTTGTTTCACTTCCAAACTGAGGTAGTAAGTCAAAAATCCAAAATCGTTCATCTCAAACTGCTTCATCTTTCCTTCTTAAACTCTTTAATCTTTCGATCACACGTTCCTATAATAAGATCACCAACATATATGCCAAATATCAATATGCTTTCTTTTGTCTTTCTTGTATATAAAGCTGGATTTTACATGCATTTTTCAAAACCAAGGTTAATCAAAGAACTGTCTAGTTTCTTGTTCCAGGCTCTAGGCATCTGTTTCAGACGATACAAGGCCTTTAAGATTCGATATACCTTACTTTCTTGTCCCTTCACTTGAAAACCCTCCAGTTATAATGCATATACTTCCTTGGTAAGATCACCATTTAGAAATGCAGATTTGACGTCCATATAGTGTACTTCCCATCTAAGTTGAGCTGCAATAGCAAATATCAATCTAACTATTTCTAACCTTATAACCGGTGCAAATACCTCTTCATAGTCGATGCCTTTCTTATGAACATAGTCTTTTGCTACAAGTCTTGCCTTATTACGAACAAAGTTCCCTTCTCTATCTTTTTTTCACCTTAAAAATCCACTTTAGTCCTATATCTTTATGGTTATGAGACAGATCAGTCAATAGCCAAGTTTTATTTTCTTCTATCGAATCCAGTTCAGTTTGCATAGTAATCTTCCAATGATGTTCGGTGAATGTTTGATGCAAACTTACAGGTTCATCTACTATTGTCAGCTGAAGTTCTTCTTCCATCTCTATGGCTCGGTCTGCTCATAAATTTCAGCAAGACTTCGTAAAATAGGTGTTTTGCTTAGTGGGGTCTCTACCTCAATTTGAGAGGAAGATGGAACATCCTCTGCAGCCTCCTGTGGACTTGCAGATGTACTTGACATGGGTGTAGCCGGTTCTTGAAATTGATCCATTTCATTATTATTTTCTCCTTCAACCAAGATGGAAATCCATTTCTGTAGATTGTTTTCTTATTATTACTTTGCCTCCCACTCCCATGCTTTAGCTTCACAAAAGACCACATCACGACTCACTACGATTTTATCTTCATGTGGACTGTATAACCAGCTAGCTTTGGTTCCTGGCTCAACTCCCACAAATCAATTTCTTTTGATCTGTCATCTAATTTCTTTAGATGAGTGAGCACCTTTGCGTATGCCAAACAACCGAACACCCTCAAGTGTTCTAGACTTGGTTTTCTTCCACTTAATATTTCATACGGTGTCTTTCCTTCTAGAGCTTTTGTGGGTACTCGATTGAGAAGATACATAACATGTCTTACAGCCTCAGCCCAAAATCTTCCCAGTAGTTGTTTGCTCTTGAGTAAACTTCTTGCCATGTTCATTACCGACCGATTTCTCCACTCGACTACTCCGTTCTGCTATAGACTATAAGGAGCTGTGAAGTATCTTCTAATCCCTTTTATCTCACAGATTGATTCGAATTCTTGTGCCAAGAATTCACCCCCACGATCAGACCTCACTGCCTTAAGTTTGTGATCAGTCTCCTTTTCAACTAGTGTCACAAACTTTTGAAACATGTCTTTGGCTTCTAATTTCCTTTTGAGCATGTATACCCACATAACTTTAGAACAATCATCAACAAGAAGTAGAAAGTATTTATTACCTCCATTTGACTCAAGGGAAATAAGACCACAGAGATCAATATGAAGCAATTCTAGAGGTTGTGTAGCTCTATATTGTGCTTACCGAGGGAACAGGAGTTTTGTTTGTTTGGCAATAATGCAGCCTTCACATACTTGAGATGGATGATTGATGGACGGCAGTCCATGAATCATCCTTTTCTCTATCACTAGCTTTAACAAGTGAAAATTCACATGATCAAGTCAACCATGCCACAACCATGCCGTATTGTCCACCCTAGCATCGAAACAAGCTAGTTTGGCTGACTTAAGTTCAATCTTATACAACCGATTTGGTGTTCTCATTACCCTCATCAGGAGCTGTCCCTCGCGATTATGCAGTAACAAGTATGGTTCACTTAGTGACATGATGCATCCTTCTTCAATCAACTGACTCAACTTATGATGTTGCTACACAATCGTGGTATATAATATATATCTATTAATGCCTTTTCTTCTCCATTCTTGCTTTGCAATAAAATAGTGTCCTTTCCTTCTATATGAACAACTGACCCATCTCTAATTTTCACCTTGCCTCAAAAACCTTCATTCAATTCACTAAATTTCCCTCTCTGCCCAGTCATGTGATTTGAAGCACCATTGTCGAGATACCAAAGATTTAACTCCACCATCTCTTCTCTAACTTTCAGCAGTTGTGGCTGTACATGCTCTTCAGTTAGCATCATAAGTTGTGCACTTTTCTCTTCATAGATGGACTGCAAAAGTGCTAGCTCCTGCTCTGTTTTGGCTTGAATCAAATTTGCCTCCTCCTTCTTCTTCTTGTATCGGCAGTCGGCAGAGTAGTAACCAAACTTTTGGCACTCAAAGCACTTAATATACTTCTGCAGTCTGCAGCATAATGACCTTCTTTGCCACATATAAAGCATTTGATTTTTGGCTTTTCTCGGTTGTAAGAGAACACACCTTGTATTGCTTTCTCTCCACAACCAGCAGTAAAGCCACGGCCTCCTCGACCAAAACCGCGGTCACCTGGACCACGATCACGACCATGCCAATTGCTAGACCCTCAGCCTCCTCCTTGGCTTGGATTGATTTCTACCAAGTTTTCTTTTCAACCTTCACTTCACTTTTCACTAGCAATGCCTGATCAGTTCTAGCCTTACACCCTTTAACTAATCCCTCATGAGCCTTAAGAGATCATGTTATCTCTTCTATTTTCATGATTTGGAGATCATTTGAATATAGAAGAGTTGTGACTAGAGATGGCAATGGGTACCCGAATACCCGACGGGTTTTACCCGATAAAGAGACGGGTATGAAAAATTTTATGTACCCATGGGTACGTTATTGGGCGAAATCCTCTACCCGCTGGGTAGGCGGGTGCGGGTGTGGGTATATACTACCCATACCCGCCTACCCGCGGGTAATGAATACCCGCATTAGACAACTAGACATCCCACTCAAATGTTAATTTTATTATCTACTTGTTGTTGATTGTTTATTTGTTTGTCATATGTTGATATGGTCATGTCAAGTATGTTTATGTGATGTACTAATTTTGATCATTAGACGCTTTTGTGCTTGGCATGTATGATTAATGAATGTCTAAATTGATGATATTCTTATGTGTTGAACCGGGTATGCTTGTGGGTACGGGTTACCCGTCGGGTAGTAATACCCGCGCGGGTACGGGTACGGGTAAATTTTCCTACCCGCGTGCGGATACGGGTAACCCGACGGGTAAATTTACACCTAGCGGGTACGGGTATGGAATGGCAATACCCGATGGGTATTTACCCGTTGCCATCTCTAGTTGTGACCACTGATATGAAACTCTCAGGTAGAACATGCAAGTACTTCTCGACCACCATAGTTTTCTCCAATGTACCTTTAAGAGATCAAGTCTCATGGACCACAACAGTTAATTTTTCTGCAAACTCATCTACTGACTGAGTTTCACCCATATGGAACACCTCATATTCTCCTCAAAGAGTTTGTAGTCGAACCTTCTTTACTCAATCCACTCCTTCGTGCATAATCCAAAGAGCAATCCAAACTTCTCGTGCTGTATCTTTTCTGACAAGTTGACTAAGCATCGAGTCGGGTATGGCAGCGTAGATGAGCGCCAAAGCAGTTTGATCGGTTTGCACGTTGACTTCCTTAGCCTTTCCTTTTGGATCGACCTTTCCATTAGCATCAACCAGATCAGCTACAACGTCCCAGACCCCCTGGGCATGTATATTCACCTGTATCTTCGTAGACTATGCCAGGTAGTTCTCGGAGTTGAGAGCTGGATACTGAAGGTGTTAAAAATAATCTTGACTTAGAATTTAAGTCGTAGTAGAATTCATCTCCGTGTGTAACTCAAGTTGAAGTTGTGTCCAACTTGAAGTCCGAATACATATGCTAGTAGGAGATTATTAGCCTATATATTGAGAAGGCTTGTAGCCAGTTTTGTAAGAGAAAAAGAAAACAAGACAAAAGGGGGAGCAAATAAGAGAATAGAGAAATTTAGAAAATCTCCTGTGTTCTCTCAGTTTATTTGCGATGTGTGCGCTTTCTCCTGGGATCAAAGTTAACAAGTGGTATCAAAGCTAGGATTTAATCCCGATCTCCGGCGGTCGGTGCGTCTTGTTTGACAGAAAAGGCACGCAGCCTGAGCAGATTGAAGCAGTAGCGCACGGCATTGTGCGCGCGTCATCTCAGTCGAATCACATTCTCAATCGTGCCTCGTACGAAGCAAAAGGAGGCTTTCAGTGTTTTCCTCGTGTCTCCGGTCTTTGGTCGTTGGTCAGAGACAAGACAGAGAAGCAAAGCACTACATCTCAAGACAGAGAAGATGTGTCATCGTCCAAACTCAAGCAAGGTGAAAAGGAATCAGAACGTTGAGGAGATGTGTCACCGTTCTGTGGTATGAGTTTAGTAATCATAGTTAGACCGACTGCCTAAATGTTTTAGAATTTTTGCATCCGGATGAACCTGTGCCAGCTAAGTTGAGTTCCTACATGTAGCTTACATATAGAACGTTTCATGTGGAGGCGTGGCTAGTAGTTCATAATGTATTGAGACTAAAACTAGAGTATGTAAAGTCAAGATTAAGGGGATATTGTTAGAAATAATCTTGATTTAGAGTTCAAGTCGTAGTAGAATTCGTCTCCGTGTGTAACTCAAATTGAAGTTGTATCCAACTTGAAGTTCGAATACGTATGCTAGTAGGATATTATTAGCCTATATATTGAGACGGCTTGTTGCCAGTTTTGTAAGAGAAAAAGAAAACAAGACAAAAGGGGGAGCAAATAAGAGAATAGAGAAATTCAGAAATTCTCCTGCGTTCTCAGTTTATTTGCGATGTATGTGTTTTCTCCTGGGATCAAAGTTAACAGAAGGGAATTTGGTTCTTCCTTCATTGTCGATGAAGATCCACTCCATGCCATATGCTGCTCTTTCTACGAATCGATTGGCACCGAGCTCTAATACCAGGTGTTGAAAACGATCGCTCCGCGTACAACCACAAGTGATGGTCGTAAAGCAAGTTTCCCATTGGACTGCTCTGAATGCAAGCAAGTTGTCGGTCAGACTGGTGCAAACGTCTTCGACACCGATCAGATTGGTTCAAATGTCTTCTCTTCACGTCAATTGGATTGGTTCGAATGTCTTCTCTTCACGTCAATTGGATTGGTCCGAATGTCTCCACTTCTTCCAGCCCAAACAGTGATTTCGATGGCTACGAACAGAGACAATGCAGTAACACGAAATCTTTGGTTGTGCTCCAACTGTTGCACTTTTTGCTTGATTTTCTCCACTATTTATATACAGCTTATAAGTTAAACATTGACAATGAGTCGGTTACAAAAATCGACTTTGAAACATGAATTTTTATTTCTAAACTGACTCGGACTCAACTTGATGTAGTCTCTGAGACGGATTCAGCATGATTATTTCCAACAACAACTATCGGCCACGTGGCAAAAATTGTGGTGGCGTACTAGCGCCTCGTGCGGCGAATGAGGCGCAGGCATGTGCTAGCGACGCTGGCAGAAGGGCAGGCGAGCAGCGAGCGAAGTGCCATCGAAGTGACCAAACCAGCCATGGCGCTAGAGTTGCGTGCTGGCGCGAGGAGAAAAAAACCAAGGCGGCTAGGGTTTTATGTGTTTGGGTCCTCCTCTCCCACACGTCCTCTTTTATTATGCACGACTTTGATTCGATCTTTAACTACTCTGGTATGACTCGTTAGAAAAATGACCCCCTTTCTAAATTCTAAAACCTCCCATTTTCCTGTATCCTTTTCCCTCTATTTACGAACACACCTTCTATTGAGGTCTTGCAATTTGCTGGAGAAAAGAAATTTTCATGCAATTATACCAGTAGGACCCTACTGTTTCTATTTAAAGGAAATTTTCATGCAAGCAAGAAATGCTAGTTGTAATACATCACAAAGTCATTGTTTATGTAGAGGAGGCGGCTTCAAAGTCGACGGTGGGTTTTCTCCAGCCGGGGAGGATGATTCGGCAGGCCAGCCGACCACATACTTGGAAAGACAGGATAGTGCTAAGGAGTATCGTTTTGTTTGCATCGACCACTAGAAGCTCGCAGAGTGTCTCTATAAATAGCGCTGCCCCTGCTAATTGGGTTATACTCATATAGTCATATTCATAGTGCTTCGCATTCATACCTCAGCCTGCATTTTGATGAAAGTGTATTTCGTTATTTTTGTTGTAGAGGTGTAATATCAGGATCTGACAATGACAGCGACAGCCAAAAGTCGATTCCGCCTCCCCCTCTTAAACACCCTTGCATATCCTACAGAACACCCATGCTAGGTGCCCTCATTTGTTTCCACACCCGCCACCAGGTGTGTTCAAACTACCTTGTATTTGGTTGCATGTGCCAGGTTTTCCCTAGCACCTATTGTATATTTTTGTGCACGTTATATGTAAGTACTACCTAGTGCACTCCAGCTATCCCAACAAGGTAGGCTATCTCACGCCGTACCAGAACACACGATACCATGTATTTGAGTTTGCTTCAGGTATGGGCTCACCACTCTTCATTGCACAATGTTATTGAGCGATCCTTTGGTGTCTAGAAGACAAAGTGGCACATACTAAACAACATAACTACATACTCACTGCGGAGGCAGACACGGCCATATCTACCACGATGGTTCTTCACAACTTCATAATCGATCATGCTGCAGGTGATTGGGATTTCAAGAATCCCATTCTAGGCCACGAGTTTTTGAGCAATGAGCCAGACATTTAGCCATAAGCCATCAATCCAAAAAAAAGGTTACAGTTTTAGCCATAAGCCATAAACCACAACCATAAGTCATAAGCCACAACAAAAAAATGGTCCCAAAAGCAACCCATTTGGCAGGGCTTATGGCTTATGGGGCATGAAGCCTGAGCCAAAAGCTAGCCAATAAGCCCTCCAGAATGCGGCCTTGGCATTTGCCATGACAAGCTTGGTCAGAACCTCCACAATTCTCAAGGCCATGGGAGGGTGTCTCACCCTTTCTGCTGTTAAGTGGTCTTGTATCAGTTGCCATAAAAAACATCCAATGTGCTGCTCAAATATGTAATTGTATATACAACAATGATTAGCGGATGAAAATAAGTAGCTCAAGAAACACACAAGCATTATTAACACTATAGGATCGTATGGCGCAATTAGAGGGGGGGGTGAATGATTGCCTTCACTTCTTGGTACCTAAAATCAAATTTCAAATCACAAGAAAAACAATCTAACTTACAGACATGGAATTTGATCGCAAGACACTCCGCTCGACCGCCCGCTTGACTGTGCATAGGCTCAATGAAGGTTACAACAGCTCAGCGTTGCTTTGTTTGCAATAGATTTGTATGTAGTCGAAACCTTCTGCCGCTCGACTACTCCGTCCGTTTGAACACTTTCCCCTTTTCTCGTAGTAGAAGTCTCCCACTGCTCAAAAGCTCTAACCACTCGAACACTTTGACCGCTTGATCTAGAACACGCCAAAGACAACACCGTTCTCTGATCGGTTGGATTGAACTAACGACTAAATACACCGATGAGCCCGTATGCGTTAGCACACCGACGAGGACATAAAAAAATGATGCTCAGAAAACACATAGCTAACACCGACTAACTTTTCTTGGAATTGATCTGATCTAATACTTTTGGATCATGTTTTTGGCTACAAAGTGTCCTCACGGCGCCCCTAAAAACCCTAGCACAAAAAGCCTCCAAAGCCACGACTAAACCCTTAGCCTCTCCCCTGCTTTTATATGTTAGAGTCCTAAACCGTGTCCTTATCAAACTGGACACGCAATCCTATCTCTTCCTCAAATCAAGGGATCCGAAACCCTTTCAAACACAGGTTTTCCAATATCTCTAATCCTTCCCATTACAGACTCCTTCCATAATATGTCCAATCTCACCACGTGATGAAGTCTACAGGATAGCACCTCTTGTATCTTCATCACGTGTCGAAGCATCTGCGACAGCACCTCCCGTATCTCCTCCACACATCATCATTGCTTGTGTCGAAGCCTCCTGGACTGCACCGCCCATAGCTTCTTCACGAATCACTACCTTTGACCTCCACGTGCTCCAGCATGAGCCCGACCACCTCGCGTGATATCCTCAACCGCTTGGACCTTAGACTTCCCCATCCTACTCCCGGTCCTCCTCGTCACCGACCATGACTGTCTTCACGCCACCTTGCACATGCAAAGATCAAAGAATATTTTCCCATCACAAGTTTGCCACAACCTAACCGACATAAGCACACACATTTTGAACACACCTTTGTTTATCCATAGACAAGAACCAAACTATCACAAACACCAACTAGGTCGTCCATGACCACAAATTTCGTCGCTTTCCAAAACACCAACTTCTGACCACTCATTACGACTGGTTACAATTGCTATGCAAGGCTGGTTGCTAGCACATTGAGTACTCGAACACAAGTACTCTGGAAAACACCATCGCTCAAAACACTCGGGAATAACAAGCATCGCTACCGACCGCAAATCCATCGAGTATTGACCACTGAGTACCGATCAGTACCTCAAAACGTAGATAACCGATTGCTGACCATGATCGTGAAAACCACGACTATCGAATACCAAGTCCTTCTGACTACTGAGACCCACGACTATCTAACCACTGAGTACTTCTATCTTCCGAGTATCGAAACCTTCAAATACAATTCATTGATTACTGACCATCATGCACCAGCCAGTCATACCGCTGGCCTAACATGAGTACTCAAAGTACTCGAAGATAGCAAGAGTTAAAGCACTCATACTGACCATAAAGTCTACGAGTACAGACCGTGAAGCATACGGCAACCGATCACAAAGTCTGTGAATTTCGACCGTAATGTCTACAATTTCCGATCACAAAGTCTAAGACCACCGACCAGTAAAGTCTACGACTATCGACCAGTAACATCTACGACTACTGATCATAAAGTCTTTGACTATCAAGTACCGACCAATAAAATCCTCGACCATCGAGTATCGACGAATAAAGTCGACGAGTATCGAGTACGACCAGAAAAGTCTATGACTATCGAGTACCGACCAGTAAAATCTATGACCATCGATTATCGACTAGTAAAGTCTATGACTATCGACCAGTACTATAGATACGACCATATTAAGGCACTGTAGCTACGACCATCGAAAAGTACTGTAGTTACGAGCAGTTTGCTGGTCAAGATCAAAGCTTATCGATTACCTGGCATGGTCATTCTACCGTGGTCGAAAAGGCCGTAGTCGTAGGCTGTTGTGGTCGAAGCCGGACTTGGTCGTAGTCAAACATGGTCAAGGTCACGTTGGTCGAAGTCTAACATGGTTGAAATCTGGCGTGGTCGAAGTCTATAGTGCTCAACCTACCATGGTTGAAATGCTGTGGTTGACATATGCTTATCAGACCTCCCAAATCGAAGCCATTCGGACTACCGACTTCCGTGTGTGGTTGAAGTCAGCCGTTTAGACCGCTCAATACAAAGCGGTTAGACCGTTAAACTTGAGATGCATTTTTAACAAACGTGCATCAACCGAAAGTTTCTCATACACAAATTCCAATAAAACTCAAATATTAATATTCATTGTCATTCAAACACATAACCACTGCATGGGTGCCGAGTCTCACTAAGCAAACAAGCAGACCTACCTGAACCACACGTCGTAATAAACACGCCCATCGCAGAACAGTTGATGCATCAAAATTACAAGCTGTAACCCTGGGGCTAGGATTACACTCACCTAGGTACCACAGGATGGCTGTTACTTGTTACCATTGCCCGCACAATCGCATCAACCACCCTTGCTGCACAATCTCCTTAAAACCCTTCCAAAACCCCACCTCTCTCACATTTACCAACAACGTTGCTGCACAATCCCCATAAAACCCTTCCAAAACCTCACATCATGGTTCTTACCAAGCCAACTGCAGCATCACCCAACAATAATTCTTTGCATAGCTTCCTCAGGGCATCTCCAATGGTTATAGCTAGCAACTAACTATAAGACTTCCACATCATTTATATAGTACACACTAAAGCTAGCATTCTAAAGAACTATCTATAAGGATAGCTATTTGATGCTTACATGCACACACAGAAAATGACTATCATTTATAGAGGCTGCCTCGTTTTGCGTTATAGACTAGTGCTTAAGGAAGAGCTGGCTCGGTTTTTTTGCATACTCTCTTTTCTCCACATAGGATATATGCTGATGTGTACATGCGTATAGCTAGCTGACTCAGACCATTGTAGATACCCTCAGGAATCAAATCCAATATCCAACACCACCCAACCCCCATCCCCCATCCCCTAACTTTACAACCTCCCAACCAAAAAAATAGCCCAACTACTGGCTACAGCTATCTCGCATTTCGGAACTAAAGGCCAGCAAAAACGACCACAAAATCACCGGCGGGAACATCCGAATCGCCCTAGGGCCTATTCATATAGATTTTTGGCTGTTAGTTTTAGCTTTGGCTTATAAATAGTAACAATTTATAGAGAAACTTATAGAGAGACACTTACACGTAATTTTGCTCGATATAAATGAAGTCGCTGCAGTGTGTACTTCTATCAACTAGTAGACCCTATCTTGAAAAGACACTCTATTTGAAAACTAGATACTGTAAAAAAACCCCCTTTTTTGTAGAAAATTAGTTTTTAGAAGTCAATATGAACATGGCTAGAAATCAAGCAAACCCTAATAGGCTCATATCCAAAAAATGCTGACACACTACTAATTCTCAACTACAGAAATGATGAAACCACATCAGAAATCGAAGAATTCCACATGAAATTAGTAGAGGAAATGTGGGAGCGGCAGGGATTAGCGGATGGCTATACCTTGAGACGATAGTTCTGGGGCTGCCTGCCTCTTGCAGGATTTGGGTTTTGGACGGGATTACTCCTTCGCTTCCCCTTTTGCTCGTGACTGCTCGGTGCTCTACCCTCAATTGGTCTTTTTTTTAAGCTGTGATTTATGATTTAAAATTTTAAATTTTTACTATTTGCAAGAGTGAGTACGAAGAGAGACAATTGGCCGATATATTTGAAGTCGATACAATATCTATTTTAATCAACTTATAGACCCTGTCTTGAAAAGACAATGCTTTTGAAAGTTAGTTACTGTAGCATAAACCATAAGTAATAAGTCAGAAACTGAAAAGAACGACCACATTGGCTTCTGCTTAGAAAAGCTAAAAGCCATTATGAATACCCAATTTCTCGAAGCGGCTTCTCCATTCCTCCCGCTATCGTCTCGCTCTGAGTATAAGTTAGGGGTTCACGGATGTATCATGCACCTTATTTCTCTCACTCCCATCACACGTACGTATCTCACTCACTTTTTTCATTGCTAGTCTCATCCTTCTAAAAATCATTTTTTTCAATTACTACTATTTATTTTTAGTCAAAAGTCATGAGAAACAAACATAGCTATAAACAAAAGAGAATAAGAACAATATGGCCCACTATATTTCTCCTGGGCCATCAGCTACTCCACACGCGTTCTGCGGAATCAAGACTAGAGATGGCAATGGGTACCCGAAACCCGATACCCGGTGGGTTTTACTCTATTAGGGCATGGGTCTGAGTCAATTTCCTAACCCATGTGTCTCTTAATGGGCAAAATATCCAACCCATCGGGTCTGCCGGGTTCGGGTACGTTCCTATAGTACCCAAACCCGTAAACCCATGGGTAATATAAACCCGATTTATAAGAGTTATAAACCCAGGCTCCCAGCCTCCCAGGCAAACCAGCCCAGCCCATAACCCATTAGCCATTTAGCCCCAAGCCCCAAATCCAATGTGGCAATGCCCCATTACCCATACGGCTAACCCTAGCTAGCACTCGCTACGGTCACTATTCACTCCTCCCTAGTCCCCACCCCGATTCAACAGCCGCCGCAGAGGCGGCGCATCTGGCGCTCCACGCTCGCCCTCCCGTCCCGCAGCTCCCGCTCCTGCTCCCGCCACTCTCGCCGCACGCTCGTCCTCCCGCACGCCCTCGCTGTCGCCTCGCCTTCCAGTTCAGCCCGCCGCCCCCACGGCGATAGCCCGCTGCCCCCACGCCGCAGCTAACGCGCATCACAACAGTAGGCCCTTGGCCATGGCACTGCCCTCCGGCTCCAACGAAGATGGCCGGTGAACTTCTTCCTCCTCTCTGTTAATCATTGTTGCATCTCACATTACTGACCCGACGGGCGACCCATGGGTACCCGTTAACCCAGTGGGCATGGGTCTGGGCAAAATTTTGCACCCGTCACGGGCATGGGTTTTTTAGCGGGCACGTCCAACTTTCATGGGCACGAGTTTAAGATAGCAAAACCCAGCGGGTTTATGCCGGTTGCCATCTCTAATCAAGACGCAGCAGCTTCTCTGTCTCGATCGTCGTGCGCCCGGCCTCGCGCCAACTTCCTCAGCGTTCTCTCTTGTACATTCATTTTACGAGCCTTCGATTAGTTAATTTCCGTTTGCCCTGTCTGTCAAGGCTTGAAGCATTACTGCATGACACAGTCTCGTGATGCGACTCCTAGGAAGGAAACAGGGAAAAAACAAGCGGCTTTGCGAGGATAAGCGCGCACTGTGAAACGCCTGTTCCAAGTAAGTACCCACCGGTCTCCATTAATTTACCCATTAATTGACTTTCTACGATAATCGATTTTCAAACAATGTTTTTAGGTTATGCCCTACAATTAATTTATGGTAGATATTATCATAATTTATCTATATTAACTAAAATCATACTTAATGAGAGACCATGTGGTCTAAATCCCAAGTTGGTGATAAGTAATTGACACGTGGTTTGGTTAGAGTGAGTTTGGTTTGAGTGATTCATGCCATTTTGGCATTTAGCGAGGTCAGGTTATGATTAGACAGATTTGACGTGTGGTCGTCTTCCCGGTTGGTCATTTGGGCCATTTCTCGCTTGAGTAGGATTTGTTGGTACTAATCATGTTTATATGCTTTGTGCCGTGCTATGCGATGTGGTTTTTGTCTGTGATGGCTGCAGGACGTCGAGTGGAGTCGTGGCGAGACACGGAGGACTGGACTAGGCGCAGGTGGCGCTGAGGTCAGAACAGTCGGGATGTGTCGAAGACGACGTGGACTCGAGGTGGTTGCGAGGCGTGCGAGACAAGGAACATGGAAGCTTCCCGGAAGGTGCAGCAGGGGCGTTTCGGTAAAAGCGCGAGGCTGCAAAAGGAAGCGGGTTAGCGGGCAAAGCATGGAGGGGTAAAATGGGCAAAGCAAAGTGTAAACCCATCAAGAAATGCTATAAATAGGAGTGTGTTTCCTGGTTGTTGGCAAGACTTGGAGAGGGGTTTTAGGGCTTTTTGCTTTGTGCTTTAGTGGTTGAGAGAGTGGTTGTATGAGATAGGGTTGTGTTCTTGATCTCCTAATCATGTATGGGGACTAGACTTGTTTAGTGAGAGATCGAGAGAGATGAGCTGAGATGTAAACACTTCTTTTAATCATGTATGTCTTCGTATCGTGTGTATTTCATCTTGTGTTCTTGTCTCTTTATGTGCGTATGATTTAGTTTCTTGTTCTGGTTCTTCCTTGAGTTCCAAGTGCAGCCTGCTATCTTGCGTCTTTTTCTGGGCATGACTCTTGGTTCTACTCCTTACCGAGATTACTTGAGTAGACATACAGCAGTAGCATAGCTCCAATTGGCTTCTAGTCTGCATTTATCTTTCTTTGTGATTTTCGGCAAGAATAGCTCTTCTTGATTCTTCTCGACAGTTCACCAAAAAATCCTGCAGCATTCTTCTTTTTCGGCTTACAGTCAAGTATTGTATTCGGCATGCATTAAACTAGCATTTTGTATGTGTTGTCGAATGAACCAACTCTTGGCCGTATGATTCATTGCATGGAAAGTACAGTCCGTATGAATCTTTGGCCGAATGGGCAAGAAAGAAGAAAGTCACAATTTTTCATCTTTTTGGTGCTGGTTTGACCATGCTGCATGCAGTTCAAATGGTTGTGTTTTCAGCTGAATTTTTTGCTAGTGAATCTCTGATCTAGGCTGATTCTTTCCATACTGCATGCAGCCCAGAATTCCTTTTCTCTTGTTGTTTTCGGCTGGGCACAAGGAGTGAAGAAAAATGCACTTTCGGTTGGCTGATGGATATTGTGTTCGGCTGACTCTTTGATTTTCATTTGGGAATACTTCCTGTCGGCAGCGCATAAACATCATTTGGGAATACTTCCTGTCGGCAGCGCATAAACATCAAGTGGCACAGATTGGTTTCATTCGTTTGTGTCCTGCTTGCAGCTTTGGGAGTTTTCGGCTGCATCCTTTGCTTTAGGTGGTGATCGGTTCGGCTTTGGCTTCTGGCTTATTTTTCACTATTCATAAGTTTCGTCTTTTTCTGAACTTTTGGTTTTTTGTTGAGCTTTTTTGCCGGTTCTTTTTTCCCGTATTTATTTGTATTATACGTAATGAGCTAACATATTTTTTTATATTTTTAAATTTTTTTAAATTTAATTATGCTAAATAAGCCTCTGTCAGCTGCAGTGCTTTTTTCAGTCAACTACAGTGTTTTCAGCCATAAGCTATGAGCTTTTCAGCCGATCTGATCACCACCTTAAGCTTTCGGCCAGCCAAGTCCTTGTTGCTCTGCAATTACTCCTTTCAGTTGTGCTTTTGGGCTTCTCTTTTTAGTGAGTTTGTGTTCTCTCTGCTTTTGGTCAGGTTGATCTGCTGCATGTGTTTTGATTTTCTTTTAGGCTATCAAGTCCTTCTGAAATCAAGACTTTCCTGCAGTTTTTAGTCCAGTAGTTCTTCTGCCAAAATGTTTGTGCTTCCTGCTCTGCATCTTCTGCCGCTTCTTGTTAATCTGTAGATTGGTTTCTTAGAGAGAGAGCTAACTCTACACTTCATAGCTTTATAGCTATCAGAGAACTGAGTCTTTGTGAGTACTTGTGTGGAGACAAATTTTTAAGTGAGCGTCATTCACCCCCCTCTGTCACCATTTCGGTCCTACACTTAACTATCTCTTCATATTCTCTTATAAATTGTAAGAATACAAAATTTTAACCTTGAGTCATGAAACACAGATAAAAAGAACCCTTGAAGAAGTGTAATGTTTGTGTGTGCCGTGCTGCTGCTTACTTGGCCCCTACCTCGTTTGGATTTGCGTGTCCATGGATGGATGCGATGTTTTTTTACCAGGCAGGCACTAGCTTTGTGGCCTGGGAATAAAGGCACTTTGAAGAAGCAAAGATTCCATACAAATTCATGCATGATCAACCAAATAAGCAATCTTTACATAACCATAGCTGGGTATTTGACATCGAGGGGGCTCTTACTGTACAGGTGTTGGTGGAATATCTTTTTCTTTGGGACCTAGTGGATGGTATGATTCTTCAGCAAGATGTTCAGGACCAACACCGCTGGAAGCTGACAGCTTCGGGAGAATTTAGCAGTAAATCAGCTTATGCGGCATTCTTTGTGGGGACTATCAAATTTGCTCCCTGGAGGCGGCTTTGGAAGTCGTGGGCCCCGCTGCGTTGCAAATTTTTCATTTGGCTAGCTATCAACAATCGGTGCTGGACGGCGGACCGCCTTGCAAAACGTGGTCTGCCTCACCCAGCTGCTTGTCCCTTTTGTGATCAGGCGGAGGAGACCATCCAGTACGTTCTTCTTGCCTGTGTCTTCACGCGGCAACTTTGGACATTGATTTTCCAACATCTTCATCTGACTGCTGCAACGCCTCCAACGACTTCCTCTCGTTTCTCTAGCTGGTGGATCAAGACCATCAAGGGAGTGCCTAAGGACTTGCGTAAGGGACTAAATTCCCTTATCATCCTAGTGGCCTGGGAGGTTTGGAAGCATCGGAATTCTTGTGTGTTTGAAGGTTCTCTACCTAATGTCCACAGGTTGCTTCAGACCATTAAGGATGAGTGCAGTATCTGGTGTATGGCAGGGGCATCTAAGCTTGGAGTTGTTTTCTCTCTTGGTCGTTAACTCTAGCAATTTAGATTTAGGTTCTGCAGTGTGGTGGTGTGAGTTTGTTCTTAGGCTGGGTTTCTTTTACCCAGCCTTTTGTACTTTTGTTCTTCCTTAATGATATGACAACGCAGCTCTCCTGCGTGGTTCGAGAAAAAGAAATAAGCAATCTATACACAGTCAAACTTAAGGAAAAAACCAAGAATTTTCCTTCGGAGAAATCTAACATATTTTTACAAAATACTTTCAACTTCCTAGATCATTTTTCACTGTGAGCATTGATTTTCTAATCAGAATGCCCATGTGTATGCCTAGGCGCAAATCATACGGTTGAATCGAGCAGCATAGACTACGGATCTTAATTACTGCGACGACGACCTTTCTTTCAGGCATTAACTGTCCATAGTCGATGGCTTAACGTCCATTTCCATGTCTCTGTCTCTGCTCCAAGCCTCTAAAGGGTTTATGGTTTTCTATGTATAATGTGGCAGAAAAATACTACAGCGTCCGTTAGTTTTTTTAAATAAAAAGTAAGAAATTCAAAAAATTGATAATCAAGATGTCGAGAATGGCTATGTAGGAATTTAGTAGATATATTTATTAAGATCAAATCTACTAGAATTTAATATGTATATATATAATCCAGATACAACATATGGTGAAATAGTTGGGTTTGTTTTGTCAGATCAGCTTTGTAGGTCGTTGGCCCACATGATCATATTGAAATAATGAAATTGATCTTATAAACAATCTGATTATAATGCATGACTCATACATATGTGCTAGAAACTAATATATTTTAGATTTATTAAACTGGCATATCTAATCGTGATTGGTGACATGGTTCAGGAGTCTTGCAGCGTACCGAAAAATAGGTAGATCACTTTGTAACATATAAAAGTGGAATCTACAAATAGATTTCTATCCTTTAACCTCATAATATAATTACGAGCGATATCAGAAAAGACAAAGAAATAAAAGATAGTAAAAAAAGTCTCTACAAAATCAAGTAGGTTTTTTTTAAAAAAAATCCCATATATCCGAGTACGGTTCGTGGCTTCGTCCCTTCCATCGCGCGCGCCGTGAAGGAAAAGCCAGAGCCGACCCTCTCCTCGATCAGCGCGTGGAAAGTAGCCCTGACGTCCACACGCGTTGACGTGATCGGCGTGATTGGTCCAGAAGATTTGTAAGCGATCACACATCACCACATCAACGCATATCACTATGCGCTGACGTGATTGACAAAATTGGTCAAGGAGTATTGCAGCCGTTCCATTGAAATAAAAAAATAACTTATAACTAAAATTAAACTATGATTTATTAAAATTATACTTTACCTGATGATGACTGTTTGACATAATTAAATTTAAAAATTAAAAAAGTTAGCCGTCACGAGCAACGTAAATGAATACGAACAAAAGAACCGATAAAAAGCTAAAAAACTAAAAAAAGATGAAATTTAAAAAGAATAAAAAATAAGTTTAAAATTAGAAATTTAAGTTGAAATGAGCAGTCCGATGCGGTGAGTGTGGAATGCTCATACTAGCCCATCAGGTCAACACACGTCGCATCAAGAGCCTAGCTACTTAGTGCGCCCTAATGCGCTTGCGTGCTGTCACGCGCTGGTTGGCGTCGGGCCGAGCTACTTAGTCTTGTTACAAACCAAAAAATAGTGAAAAATTTAAATTTTGTGAATTTCAGTTGAATTCATTTTCTTTCCCAATTCAGCACTTCCAAGCCACTTTCCACATTCCCCTTTTGACCATCTCTATTTTCCCTTTGCACTCGCGCATTCCTCTTCGCGCTTTCAACTCTATCCACTTGTGCCACTCAGCCATTGCCTGTTCATCGCCGCCATCACTCACGCTCCCCACTGCTCCTCGTCAACGCCATACCCTGCCATACCTGACACATCACCACCTCACTGCATCCACGCATCATGGCTGCCAATGTCACCGAATCTCCTGTCTGCCAGCTCATCATCCACACACCGCCATTGCCTCCCGCCGCCTCCCGCAAGAGATAAAGCTCTGGTAGTGCCTTCATCCTTCAGCTTTGACATCCAATAGCACTCCGGACCACCCCTCTTTCCACTCCGGCCGGCGCTTCACCATCGTTATCGCAAATCGCCGATAAGCCCCCTTTATCAATCCTATTAAATCTTCCACCGTTTCTCAATTGGCTTCACCTCCAGCATCACTACACCCCCCGAACCTCATCGTGAACTTGCCTCAACCTTCGCGAGCACCTAAGCCTCCGGCGACAATCACCTACGCCGACCAAAACACCTCGTTGTGGGCAGCCATCTCCAAAGCTCTAGAAAATCACACATGTATTTCTAAGTCATTTAAACATGTTTTAAAGATGATATCCGTATAAGTGCGTGGGCATGGAGACATTCTGTTTTTGTCTACTAGAAGTACGTATGCTATATCATTACTAGTCTACTAGAACGCATGATATGCTATGTCATTACTATGTTGAAATACATACAAGTAGGGGCTTCCTTTTAAGATCTTGTTGGAAGAAACACGGTGGTTCAAACTGATGATGAATTGGACACACAATTTAAAATTACGATGTGCGAGTGAGTTGAACACTTGAGAACGGACGGCGAATTACTGAATTGCTCCATTTAAAAGTTATGAGTATTTAAATTTTTGGATTGAAAAAAGCCTCGATTTGCGTGCGAGTGAGTTGAACACTTGAACGGGGTGAGCTGCGTGGCCTACGTGGCCGCGCGGGCTGAGCAATCTCACGTACATGGGGCTCGGGGTGGGTGGCACACGGTGACTTGCTGCGCGAGCGACGTGTAGTCGTGCTCTGGGCTACCTCGGCATACTCCGAGGGGCGCAAAGCAGCCACATATCCAAATTACTAGTCTCATAGGCGTGACGACACGCCGCGTCAGCCACCGTGTGTACCGAAGTAAAAGAAGCGATAATTCGTGAGGAGTTTTTTTTAAAAAAATCGAGGGCACGTACGTATTTTCGAGAAAGCTAAAGGGGTTTTTCGGAAAAAATCGAGGACTTGTAAGGACCTGTACGTAAGTAAATAAGGGCCTATACGTAATTTCGGGAACCTGCGGGGCGCTATCCATAAAGCTTTTTAGTTCTATTTCACTCGCTGGCTTTTTCAGACAAACACAAAATCCGGTCCCGACGACATCCATGAGAAACCGGGTCATCGGGTGTAGCGTCTCCAGCGTCAAGGAGAAGCATCCTCGATGTAGGGCTGTAAAAAAAGCTCGAGACTCGTGAACTACTCGGATTCGGTTCGTCTTAGACTTGACTCGAGTTCGGCTCGAATTATAAACGAGCCAAGCTCAAGCTTGAGCTGAAGCTCGCAAGCTTATCGAGCTCGAGCTCGAAAAGCTCGAGTAGGCTCGTTCATTATTGCTAAGCATGACTCTTTAAAGTGCATACACATGTATTTCAATTTTTTTATCATTGTATTGTCCAAATCACACCGGGCTTATAAATAAGACAATGGTTTAAGCCTAAGAACAAGATAGACTGCAGTTGGCTAAGTTTATGGTAGATAAAAAGCTAAAGACTCGTGAATTACTCGTGTTTCGCTCGTCTCAAGTTCGACTCGAGATCGGCTCGAAAGATAAATGAGCCAAGCTTGAGCCTAACTCTAGGCTCGGGTGATTCTGAGGCTCGGTTCGAGTTCGATTCGATTCTCTAACAAACTCAAGCTTGAGGCAGTGAGCTCGCTCGAGCTCGGCTCATTTACAGCCCTACCTCGATGCCACCACCTGACGAATTTTCAAACGGAAGTCAGGCGCGTGACAGTGGTCATGTTACGTTGAACGTGGTTGATAGTTGTTGATCGTGTCTTTTAAGATTGTAATATACAGAGAAAACATTGATATGAATAATATATGTGCCAAGGAGTTTGAGAAGTCGTCTTCATTTGATTCATTTTTCAGAAAAACCAAAACTAAAAGGTAAAGCTAAAAACAAAAAAATGTACCACTGGTATCTATGTTCAAAGGAGAAATAGCATGATTCATCTTCCTACATGACTACGGTTGAATTCTTTTTCACATATGGTTTGTGGTTTATAGTTTATACTATAGTAGCTAGTTTTTAAATTGTGCATTTTTTCAATGCGAGGTCAACAGAAAGATTGTAGTAAAAAATATACTGAGTTTAGCTGTACTAGTCAAAATCATATGCGACTATTTTTCTTTGCGTACCACTTTTCGTGAACAGTCAGAATTCAAAAATTGAAATTATAAACTATAAACCATAGCTCTAAAAAATTCACCTGTAGAGTGCCATGTGAAACATTCCGTAAATTCCGTTGATCATGTCAGTGAAAGACGACACAAAGGCACCGCGAAAATTCCTCACATCCTCAGTCACCACGAGCCCATGACCATGAGCGTCTGGCACTAGATAACCGGGCCTCTCGTGACCATCTGATTCAAGGGCCGTATGTGCCACGGGGGAGTAGTTATGCAAAGAATAGACGTGTGTCACATGAGTCACGTTTCGCTTACGTTCGCACTGAAAGACTCTGGAATTGAACATAAAAAAGGTTTGGGAATGACTATTCGGGGCGTACGCCCTTGATAGCCTTTGGATCTTTATAACGTGAACAACTATAACCGTTGGATTACTGGTTTTCTCTTGTGTAGCAGTGTAGGGTCGAATTAGCGCAACAAAAGCTCTCACCTACGTGACAAACTATCTCTGCCCTTATTACGCCATCCTCAAATTTGTGCGGTTGCAAGACTGACATCGTCTTCAAACTCACCAACACAACATATTACAAGAATCGTCCAACAAATTATTTCAATATCTGCAACAAAAGCGTAACAACTAAAAAACATTGCAATAAAAAAGAAACACTGGTGCAACAATATAAGGAATCTACCCTAACAAAAATAAAACATTATTGCAACAAAGGAAAATTTTATTGAAACTACTTTAATATTTACATGAAAGTGTTGCAACATTCGAGACGAACTACTATAATAAAATCAATTACATGTTACAATATTTGATATGAGTTCAAAAGGAAGACGGTGGTGACCGGCCGACAGATCTAGATTTGGCTCCACTGTCTAAAACAGTTCATCTCCTTGACAGAATCAGCGAAAGGCCATGCTCGGAGGCAGCGGCTGGCCTAGATCCGACAAGACCAAAAGCTAGACGGATGCCTCGTCGCCCCGGCCGGCCATGCTGCTGTCCGAGTTTGCTGTCTGCGGAGATCGTTACCTTGATCAATATGGCTTCAGCTTATTTTTGCACTATTCATAAATTTCGTCTTTTTCTGAACTTTTGGCTTTTTTTGAGTTTTTTTACCGGTTCTTTTTTTCCTCGTATTTGTTTACATTATACGTGATAGGCTAATATGTTTTTTCTATTTTTAAATTTTTTTAAATTTAATTATGGTAAATAAGCCTCTTTCAGCTACAGTGTTTTTTTCAGCCAGCTACAGTGTTTTCAGCCATAAGCCATGAGGCTTTCAGCCGAACCGATCACCACCAGTGTCGGGGATGACGAGTTTTATCGGCGTCTGATTGGAGCCTTGGTAGCAGTGTGAGCGTGGCATCCGAGAGAGAGAGAGAGAGAGAAAGAGATGGGGGACAAGACGCTTGCGGGGCGCTTCGGCTTGTGCAAGGGATCTCATCTCCAACAGTATGAGCTAGTTACTAGTTAGAGCAAGTACAATAGTATAGCCAACTAGTGGCTATAACATTTGTCCATTTCATCTATAGCATTCAAAAAAATAGTTCATACAATAAGGTAGCTATTACAATAACTATTTGGCCCCACGTGTAAAAGAGTGAAATGCATATTTTTACGTGCTATAGCTAGCTGTAATTTAGTAGCCAGCTTCCTTCTCTCTCTTCCTTTCTCTCTCTGCCACGTAAGATTTGGTTGATATTATATTTGCTATAGCCTACTGACTATGCCTTATTGTACTTGCTCTAAGATAACTTCTCCAATAGTACTAACTTTTAGCATATAGCTCATAACATAAATAGTCTCACATGACACTCTCACATAATCTTAGAATGTGTGTATGAGACTAGCTCTTGATTAAGAGATAGCTTTTCTCTCTCTTCTATTAAAATATGAAATAATATGCTTAGAGCTAGCTCATAAATCACTATTGGAGATACTCTGGTGTGCAATATGATAACTATTTTGGTGAGGAAATGAATAGGGATCTCTACGCATGATGGGAAGCAATTCCCTAAAGGTCTTGTGTTCCTCTCTCGGTGAGATCATCAAGGTGAAAAACAGTTCACATCGGAGGACCTGTTTAAAGCTTAATTAAAGGTACAAGTGTGACGTCGTGTCTTGGAGATTTGAACCACCAATGTAATTATTTCCTCAACCATCAATTCGTTCGCGTTAATTTGCTTGGAAGTTGGAACCAGTCACAGCGTACGATATATACACCACGGTGGTCACTCACCTCTTCTCAAATCCCAAGTACTCCTGCAGTTTGCAGCCCGGATAGGATCGAGAAAACAAAACTTGTTCTATGGCGAGCTGCTACTTTTCGCAGGGATCCCTATTTGGGATCCTATGCGTGTTGTTGGCCATATCTTGCATATCCAATGGCTGTTTCGAGGAGGAGAGGATTGCCCTGCTCGATATCCGCGTCTCATTGCTGGGCATTACTGACGGCACTGCGGGGACGCCTCCTTCATGGCGAGAGAGTGATGACTGCTGCTCTTGGTCCGGCGTCATATGCAACAGCAGCACACAACGCATAACCCATCTCTACCTCTCCTCCCTCAATGGCAACGTCACACCTGCAAATGGGTGTCGGATGAACCTGAATTCGACAGGCTTTTCGGCGTTCCCTGAGCTTGAGCTCCTCGATTTCTCTATGAACTATGGCAGCTTTCAAAGTTGGGATGGTATGTACTAGTTTCATTATATACGTGCAAGCTTTTTTTTTTCTTTTACGTGAATATTAGGAGAGACTGCAGAAATATTGAAAAGAGACCTGTTTTGAAGTGGAACAGCAACCTCTGCAGGTCTAGTAGGATTAACCAAGCTTCAGTATCTCAACCTCAGTAACAACTGCTTGAATGGTACTATCCCACCATCTATTGCGAATATGGTTTCTTTGGAGAGTTTACATCTTGAGTTTACAGGCATGGTTGGAACGCTTCCGACGTCAGGTATAAAACGACCTTTGCTAGCTGCTGATGTCTCCATCTTTCTATTGGTGCATTTTTTTATGCTTACTACCTACACATGCTTTGCAGCTTTCGAAAACCTCAGGAACCTGCGAGAATTGTATCTGAGTTCCAATCAATTCAATGGAAGCCTCCCGCCATCCTTATTTACACTTGCTCGTATCGAACACCTGGATCTCTCATATAATCTCTTTGAAGGAAGTGTTCCTGTGAGCTTGTCTTGGAATCCTTCTTCATCACTTAAGGTCCTGAACTTTTCCGTGAACAGTTTAAGCGGTAATTTTTCACTCTTCTGGCTGAGAAACCTCACCAATCTCGAGAAGATAGATCTTTCAAGAAACGCTAATTTAGCTGTTGGCGTTAATTTCCCTGCTGGTTGGGCTCCTTCACTCCAATTGAAAGAGCTAGTGCTCTCTGGTTGTGACCTTGACAGGAGCATTATTGCAGAACCACATTTTCTATGCACACAACATCGATTAGAGGTGCTTGATTTGTCCAACAATAGCTTGCCTGGTAGCATGCCCAATTGGTTGTTTACAGAGGGAACAACATTACATTACCTTAACCTTGGACATAACTTGCTTACCGGATCATTATTTGACTCGGTATGGTCCGCCCAAACGAATATCCAAGCTATCAGTCTTTCTACGAACCGTATCTCAGGGCATCTACCGGCTAACATCAGCTCAATTTTTCCAAACATGAGCTTTCTAGATTTTTCTAGCAATAATATTGCTGGAGAAATACCATCATCGTTGTGCAACATTAGTAGCATGGAATATTTAGACCTATCAAATAACAATCTTTCAGGGGAATTGCCTACTTGCATGCTAACTGATTATCCTATACTGAAAATATTGAAGGTCTCAAAGAACAAACTTGGTGGCCCCATACTCGGTGGGACGAATCATTTGTCCATCAAATGGGAATTATACCTTGACGGCAACAATTTTGAAGGACCACTGCCTCGCTTTCTAACAACAAATTTTGAATATGATGGAACATTGGATTTCCACGATAATAAGTTATTTACTAAACTAGACTTTTCATCGTGGAACCTGTCTAAAGTGTTGACCTTGAGTCTTTCTGGCAATAGTTTAACCGGTGAAATCCATCCAAGCGTTTGCAATTTAACAGGCATTCTGCTTTTAGATCTTTCAAACAACAACCTTTCAGGGGCTATACCAAATTGTAGCACAGCAGTAGTGTGGCAGTTTCTAAACATCTCTGGGAATTCCTTGTCAGGCGGTATACTACCATACTCTTCCTTCATTGGTCCCAACATCACAGCTTTGGACCTCAGTGACAACCAATTCACCGGAAACATTGAATGGATACAATTGTTAGTCGCTGGACTCTTGCTCTTGGTGATAGCAAGATCCTAACTCTCATGGAGAGGATGGCACTAGGAGATGGGGCAATTTTCTTCTTGTTTATTGCTCACACAATGCCATCCTCTCCATGAGAGTTAGGATCTTGCTATCACCAAGAGCAAGAGTCCAGCGACTAACAAGTGGTATCAGAGCCTTAGTATCCTGTAGCCTGAGCATCTCCTGCTCATCTCCTTCTCCGGCCTCGCAGCAGCCCCGGCCGGTAGCAGCAGCAGCTCCGGCTGTCCCCGCTCACTCCTCTCCGGAGACGGACGGCAGCTCGTCAGAAGCAGCCCTCTCTCCACGCAACAGCCCCCCAGTAGCGCGCCATGTCCGCAGGGCAGTCTCAGCGCTCGGTCGCCTCGAGCATGCGGCGTCAGCAGACGGCCGAGCTCGTCGCGGCAGAGCAGCGCGAGCGAGCGGCGGCAGAGACCGCTGCGGCGGCGGAAAGGGCGTCAAGGCTGGCAGCGGCGGAGCTGGCAGCAGCCAGGGCGGAGGTGGAAGCAGCGGCGGCGGCAGATGCAGCGCGTGCGGCAGCAGCAGAGGTCAAGGCTCTGCGCGGCAGCAACAGCAGCTCCGGCTCTGTTGATGGCGGCGCCGACGCGGACCCTCAGCTGCTGGAGAGGCAGGCAGCGCAAGGGCGAGCGGCGCAATGGGTAGCCGCGCACGCCCACGAGCGCGGCGGCAGCCCAGACAGGCGCGGACGCGCCGGCGGCGCTCCTGGAGGAGGCACGCACGGTGGCGGCGTACGGGTCGACGGAGAGCGCGGCCCTCACAGGCAACGTGGCTCTCTCTCCCCGGTACGGTACCGTGGTCACCACGAGTACCAGGCTGTCGTCAGGGACGTCGGCCCCGGCGGCGGGTGGCCTACCCTCACCAAGACCAACTACGTCGAGTGGGCTGCGGTGATGAGGGTGAAGCTCCAGGTGCGGCATATGTGGGATGCAGTCCGGTACGGCGACGTCGACTACGACCAGGATCGACGGGCGCTGGATGCTCTCATCGCCGCAGTCCCGCCCGAGATGCAGTTCTCGCTTACCAACAAGCGGACTGCCAAAGAGGCTTGGGACGCCATCGCTGCAGCACGCATCGGCAGCGACCGCGCCCGCAAGTCTACATTGCAGGCACTACGCACGGAGTGGGAGCACCTGGCCTTCAAGCCAGGTGAGGACGTTGATGACTTTGCTCTCCGTCTCAACACTCTGTTGCAGAAGTTGGTGCAGTTCGGTGACGACACCTACGGCGAGGAGAGAGCTGTGGAAAAGCTCTTCCGCTGCGTCCCCGAGAAGTACAAGCAGATGGTTCGCTCGATCGAGTCTCTGCTGGACCTCTCCACGATGACGATCGAGGAGGCGTTGGGTCGCCTCAAGGTCGTTGACAGCGATGAGCCACAGCGCCCCTCGGGACCCGTCACCATTGGCGGGAAGCTCCTCCTCACTCGGGAGCAGTGGGAAGCCGGCCAAGGTGACAAGAAGAAGGGGGAGCCTTCTTCCACGACAGGCGGCCGCAAGAGTGGCAAGCGCGGCAAGCCGCGCAAAGGCGCCCAGGGCGGCGATGCTGGCAAGCAAAAGCCGGCACGAGACGACTCTTGCCACAACTGCGGCAAGCTTGGTCACTGGGCCAAGGAGTGTCGACAGCCACGACGCGGCCAGGCCCACGTCGCGCAAGCGGAGGAGGAACAGCCGGTCCTGTTCATTGCTCATGCGAGCATCGAACTACCTCCAGCGGCACCGGCCGCAGTGGCTCTCCTCCACCTTGACGAGCCAAAAGCACACGCCCTCCTCGGCGACAGTTCCGGCAATGACAAGACCGACGGGTGGTGCCTCGACACCGGCGCCACCCACCACATGACCGGGCGGCGGGAGTTCTTCTCCGAGCTCGACTCAGGCGTTCGAGGCACCGTCAAGTTCGGCGATGCCTCCGCCGTGGAGATCAAGGGCGTCGGCTCTGTCGTCTTCGTCGCCAAGACTGGCGAGCACCGGCTGCTCACCGGCGTCTACTACATCCCCGATCTGCGGAACTCCATCATCAGCTTGGGACAGCTGGATGAGAACGGCTCGCGTGTCGAGATCGAGCACGGGGTGCTGCGGATTTGGGATCTTCGACGCCGCCTCCTTGCCAAGGTAACCAGAGGCGCAAATCGACTCTACACTCTTCACGTGCAGGTGGCACAACCCATCTGTCTCGCAGCTCGTCGGGACGACGAGGCGTGGCAGTGGCACGAGCGCTTTGGGCACCTTCACTTCGAGGCCCTGAAGCGGCTCAGTGCCACGGAAATGGTGCGAGGCCTGCCGTGCCTTGACCATGTGGAGCAGCTCTGCGACGTCTGCGTGTTGACGAAGCAGAGGCGACTCCCCTTTCCCCAGCAGGCGAGTTTCCGAGCCAAGGAGAGGCTCGAGCTCGTGCACGGGGACTTGTGTGGCCCGGTGACACCGGCCACACCAGGAGGACGACGCTACTTCCTGCTGCTCGTCGACGACCTCTCCCGCTACATGTGGGTGATGGTCCTCGGCAGCAAGGGAGAGGCTGCGGACGCCATCAGGCGCACGCAGGCTGTTGCGGAGGCGGAGTGCGGCCGCAAGCTGCGCGTGCTGCGCACAGACAACGGCGGCGAATTCACGGCGGCTGAATTCGCGTCGTACTGCGCTGATGAGGGCATTCAGCGCCACTACTCCGCGCCGTACAGCCCGCAGCAGAACGGCGTCGTCGAGCGGCGCAACCAGACGGTTGTGGGGATGGCTCGGGCCCTCCTCAAGCAGAGGGGGATGCCGGCTGTCTTCTGGGGAGAGGCGGTGGTGACGGCCGTCTACATCCTCAACCGCTCGCCTACCAAGGCGCTCGACGGCAGGACGCCGTACGAGGCTTGGCATGGGCGCAAGCCAGCGGTCTCCCACTTGCGGGTCTTCGGCTCCCTCGCGTTCGCCAAGGAGCTTGGCCACATCGGTAAGCTCGACGACAGGAGCACTCCGGGAGTGTTCATCGGCTACGCGGAGGGCTCGAAGGCCTACCGCATCCTCGACCCTGACACACAGCGAGTCCGCATCTCGCGTGACGTTGTGTTCGACGAAGGGCGAGGCTGGACGTGGGACAAGGCGGTGGACGACGGTTCGACTTCGACTCTCAGGGACTTTGTTATCGACTACGTCCACTTCGAGAGAGCCGGGGGAGCTAGCAGCTCGTCTTCACCGAGCTCGTCCACCTCGACACCTTGCTCGCCACCAGCTCCGGCGAGTGTTCCACCACCTTCGGCACCGGCTACGCCCCACTCTTCACCACCGGCTCACCACTCTCCTGCACCGGCGGCCACACCACCGGGATCGGCCCCAACAGCTTCGGTCCACGACGAGCAGCGCATGGTGGAGTTCGCTACTCCGCTATCTCACGACGAGGACCGCGTCGACGTCTACCACGACGACGAACCTCTGCGCTATCGTACCATGGACAACATCCTCGGCGAGTTGCCCGTCCCTGGACTGGCGCAGCGCGACTTCGAGGCGGAGCTGCACTTGGCGTGCGACGACGGCGAGCCTCGCTCCTTCGCTGAGGCGGAGGGAGACGCGGCGTGGCGTGTCGCGATGAAGCAGGAGATGGACGCCGTCGAGCGGAACCGGACGTGGGAGCTGGCGGATCTTCCTGCCGGTCACCACGCGATCACCCTTAAGTGGGTGTTCAAGCTGAAGCGGGATGAAGCCGGCGCCATCGTCAAGCACAAAGCTCGCTTGGTGGCACGAGGCTTCGTGCAGCAGGAGGGGGTCGACTTCGATGACGCCTTCGCACCCGTCGCGCGTATGGAGTCCGTTCGTCTTCTCCTCGCACTTGCAGCCCAGGAGGATTGGCGCGTCCATCACATGGACGTCAAGTCCGCCTTCCTCAACGGCGATTTAAAGGAGGAGGTCTACGTCCGTCAGCCGCCGGGATTCGTCATCCCCGGCAAGGAGGGCAAGGTTCTCCGCCTGCGCAAGGCCCTCTACGGCTTGCGGCAGGCACCACGAGCCTGGAACGCTAAGCTGGACTCCACCCTCAAGCAAATGGGGTTCCAGCAGAGCGCACACGAGGCTGCGGTCTACCGGCGGGGCAAAGGCGGCAATGCTCTGCTGGTAGGCGTCTACGTCGACGACCTGGTGATCACCGGCTCCAAGGAGGCCGAGGTCGAGGCGTTCAAGGCGGAGATGAAGACCGCCTTCCAGATGAGCGACTTGGGGCTCCTCTCCTTCTACCTGGGGATCGAGGTCCACCAGGACAGCTCCGGTATCTCCCTTCGTCAGACCGCCTACGCCAAGCGCACCGTCGAGCTGGGCGGGCTCACCGACTGCAACCCAGCCCACACTCCTATGGAGGAAAGGCTGAAGCTGAGCCGCGACAGCACGGCGGAGGAGGTGGACGCGACGCAGTACCGGCGCATCGTGGGCAGCCTTCGCTACCTCGTCCACACGCGTCCGGATTTGGCGTTCGCCGTCGGCTACGTCAGTCGGTTCATGCAGCGACCGACGACGGAGCATCAGCAGGCCGTAAAGAGGATCCTCCGCTATGTTGCGGGCACCTCCGACTACGGCTTGCACTACCCGAGGTGTCCCGGCGCGGCACACTTCATCGGGTACAGCGACAGCGACCACGCAGGCGACATTGACACCAGCAAGAGCACAAGCGGGATTCTCTTCTTCCTCGGCAAGTGCCTCGTTAGCTGGCAGTCAGTCAAGCAGCAGGTGGTGGCCCTGTCTAGCTGTGAGGCCGAGTACATAGCGGCTTCCACCGCTTCGACTCAGGCGCTCTGGCTCGCTCGACTGCTTGGTGATCTCCTCGGCAGGGACACTGAAGCAGTGGAGCTCAGGGTGGACAGCAAGTCCGCTCTAGCCCTGGCAAAGAACCCCGTTTTTCATGAACGGAGCAAGCACATCCGGGTGAAGTACCATTTCATCCGAGGCTGCTTGGATGAAGGAAGCATCAAGGCAAGCTACATCAACACCACGGATCAGCTTGCGGACCTGCTCACCAAGCCTCTTGGAAGGATCAAGTTCCTTGAGCTCTGCTCCAAGATCAGGATGGTTCGATCCTCCCACAAGACAACGCATAAGACTTAGGGGGAGAATGATGAATAAGTCCCTGTACTGTGGTCTTTGTAGGGCTGTGGTAGTTTTTGTTTTTTGACTGCTTTAGGACAGCATCTGCTTTTGCTTTAGGACAGCATCTGCTTTTAGGACAGCATCTGCTTTTGCTTTAGGACAGCATCTGCTTTTAGGACAGCATCTACTTTTAGGACAGCATCTGCTTTTAGGACAGCATCTGCTTTTGCTTTAGGACAGCATATTGACCGCTTTAGGACAGCATCTAGGATAGCATCTTAGCATATGCTTGGCTGGTTCTCAGCCTATAAATATGTATCTCCAACCCCTCAGGTTGGTATGGCATTGTGTGAGCAATAAACAAGAAGAAAATTGCCCCATCTCCTAGTGCCATCCTCTCCATGAGAGTTAGGATCTTGCTATCACCAAGAGCAAGAGTCCAGCGACTAACAACAATATCTTGGTTCAATTAGGTATCTTTCCTTGGGCAGAAATAAGTTTGAAGGGCAGATTTCTCCCAACATATGCCGACTCAAATCCTTGAGGATAATTGATCTATCGAACAACAGTCTATCAGGCTCATTGCCGCCATGTATTGGGAGCCTCTCATTCCAGGAAAAATCATATGAGTTGAACTACTGGGCCATACCCTGTGGGCGTGCCTTCCAATATCTTGACATGAAGTACTCCACCTGTTACGAACAAAGAGGATTCCGCTTTGCTACTAAATGGAATCTTTACACATACAGGCGTGATTTCATCAATTTGTTTTCTGGCATCGACTTATCCACAAACAAGCTATCTGGGGAAATTCCTTGGGAGTTAGGAAATTTGAGTCACATCACCGGCCTCAATCTGTCCTACAATTTATTTACAGGGCCAATTCCAGCAACGTTTGCAGACATGAGCGGAGTAGAAAGCTTAGACCTATCCCACAACAAGCTGAGTGGACAGATACCGTGGCAGCTAACTCATTTGTCATCGCTGGCTGTGTTCTCGGTGGCGTACAACAACTTATCAGGGTGTATACCGGACTCCGGTCAGTTCAGCACATTATTTGATGATATGAATAACTACAGAGGGAACAGCAACCTACACAAGGCGTCGCAGGGGAGTGGATGCAATTCCAGTCCAGGATCAGGTCCTTCGCCATTACAAGACAGTGATAAGGAGGCAGATGATCCAGTCTTTTACGCGGTCAGTGCTGCCTCATTCGTGTTGGCATTTTGGGCCACTGTTGCATTCATATTTTGCCATTCGTTTGGTCGGCGTGTAATACTAAAACTGTAGCCCGTCAGATTAACATCCTCCTGCGTGGCAAGCATGTAATCCTCAATTAATCATGCAATTCTGCCGTAGTCTATGGAGTTTTTACGACGTTTGTATTTTACCGAGCTTGTATGTGCAACCTAGCTTGCAAGAACTACCACTGTACTGTACTATATCTATCCTACTGCAAAGCTGTTTCGTGGCTTGGAGTTGTCTCGTTGCATGAAATAAATTGGAGGATATTGACTCCTATCAGTCATTCTATTTCTCTCTCTTTTTATACATGCTTCTCTTAACATGAAGTACTGCTAGCCAGCATATCCACCTTGCCGGTAATGTGTAAAAGACAGACAGGAATCCACATTTTTCCTACGTAACTGTATGACATGGTTAGGCGGCCTGTAGAAAACAACCATAGTTGAAAACATGGCTCAGTACTAACATCTTCATTACCATAAAAGTAATTACCAACTGTCCTGAATTAACCGTTGAATTTTCAGTCTAACATATATATTTTGTTTGTCAACTAAATATTGTATTTATTATCCCTTCAATACAACATGCTATTTTGTTTATGGTTTGTAGGACCGGATACACTTGAACGGGGTGAGCTGCATGGCCTACGTGGCCGCGCGGGCTCAGCAATCTCACGTACATGGGGCGCGGGGGTGGGTGGCACACGGTGACTTGCTGCGCGAGCGATGTGTAGTCGTGCTCTGGGCTACCTCGGCATACTCCGTGCCGAGGGGCGCAAAGCAACCACATATCCAAATTATTGGGCCGTAAAATTTCAAAGCTTTTCAGTCCTATTTCGCTTGCTGGCTTTTACAGACGAACATAAAATCCGGTCCCGACGATGTCAACCATGAGAAACCGGGTCATCGGGTGCAGAGTGAACCACAGCTCCTAAGATTCACCTGTAGAGTGCCCTGTGAAACCTTCCATAAATTCCGTTGTTTATGTCAGTGAAAGACGACACAAAGGCACCGCAAAAATTCCTCACATCCTCAGTCGCCATGAGCGTCTGACACTGGATAACCGGGCCCCTCGTGAGCATCTGATTCAAGGGCCGTATGTGCCACGGGAGAGTAGTTATGCAAGAATAGACGTGTGTCGCATGAGTCACGCTTTCGCTTACGTTCGCACTGAAAGACGTTGGAATTGAACATAAAAAAGGTTTGGTAATGACTGTTCGGGGCGTACGCCCTTGATAGCCTTTGGATCTTTATAACGTGAACAACTATAACCGTTGGATTACCGGTTTTCTCTTGTGTAGCAGTGTAGGGTCGAATTAGTGCAACAAAAGCTCTCACCCACGTGACAACACGACCATCCTGCGACAAACTACCTCTGCCATTTTTACGCCTTCCTCAAATTTGTGCGGTTGCAAGACCGACATCGTCTTTAAACTCACCGACACAACATATCAGAAAAATCGTGCAACAAATTATTTCAACATCCGCAAACAAAAGCGTAAAAACCAAAAAAAAACATTGCAACATAAAAGAATCATTGGTGCAACAATATAAAGAATCTACCCTAACAAAAATAAAACATTATTGCAACAAAGGAAAATTTCATTGAAACTACTTTAACATTTACATAAAATTATTGCAACATCTGAAAAGAACTATCATAACTAGTAGTGTGCCCGTGCTAACGCTACGGTAAAATACAAAACAAGATAAAATTTGTAAAAAATAAAACGAACAATCAGATTCATTAAGATTCACGTCTCATATATTGTATAACCAAATATTTTTGTCACAAAATGAATGTCACATAAATACGTGACCGGTCAGAACCACCCAACACGCAATGCTCAAAAGCCTACGACCGATTCCCAGGTCTTGCGACCGCTTCGCGAGACCATACGACCGGTTAACAGAAGTTACGACCGTTTATCGCGTGATTTAAACACCTTCCCGACCACATACAACACTTTTCATCATGGTCGAGGCCACTTCCAACCATGTGCACCGAGTTTCGCGCTGGTCGAAGCCCTTCCCGACCACATACAACACTTTTCGTCGTGGTCGAAGTCACTTCCGACCAATGTGCATGAGTTTCACCATGGTCGAAGCCCCTTCTGACCACATACATGGGCTCACAGTGGTCGAAGTCCCGTCCGACCACATCCTGAGCACGTCACAACGTGGTCGAAACTTCGACTACCGACCGCAGCTCTTGATAACATGGTCGAAGCCCGCTGTGGTCGAAGACGCAACTACGACTACCGACTTCCGACCACTAACAATGTGGTCGTAAACCCTTCGGCTGGCTTCTGACCATGACCAACATGGTCGTAATAGCTTTCGACCACTTGTAAAGGCTTCAGCTAGCTTCTGACTCCATTTCGCGCTGGTCGAAGCCCTTCCTGACCACATACAACACTTTTCGTCGTGGTCGAAGCCACTTCCGACCAATGTGCACGAGTTTCACCATGGTCGAAGCCCCTTTTGATCACATACATGTGCACGAGTTACTGGCAAATAATCACAAATAGTTGGACGCCACAATAATAATAATGCTAAGTGCAAAAGGGAGAGAAATTAATTTATTTCATCTCCACTACACAGATATAGTTTGAAACAAGTGAATCAAGATAACTCTAGCAAAACCTTTCAAACAAATGAAACCAGAAGAAAGCTAGGCACCGAGATGTAACAGAGCAGCATAAAGAAACATATCACAGTCCTACTGTCTTCCAATAAGACAAGCCTTGCAAGTTGAAAGCCTACAGTGAGATCAGGAACTAATAAAATCTCCTTATTTAGCAGGAAGGGGCATGCGTAATATGTAGAAGATCAAAACTCAACTGGGGGTTGATTCATACAGCTAAACAAGATATCAGTCAAATATAGAAGAACACCACCAATTGAAGAATTACACATCGAAAGGAGGTGACCAGGAATCTATCATTACATTCAGATTCTCTGAAATTTTGTATTGACTTTGAACTGATGTCTTCATTACAACATTACCTACGTAACTTCAACTATATAGATAGATCACTTCAGTACCAAAGAAGGGCAGTCTATGCCTTGTTAAATGCCAGTAAAAAATTTTATGACAGCCCCAGCCTAATATCTGCCTACTTGCTGCTGCTAAATTAGATTTCTATACTCGCAAAGCTCTAACATCACTTTTGAATCCTCATTCTTATTGTAACATCCTCAAGCCAACATTGTATTTTTCTTGCTAAAACAGACATTGACACATATCAAAAGTTCTTTCTCGCTGCCAGGTTATGCTCACTGACCTTCGTGCCCCAACTGTATCTTTTTGCTACTTTTTACAGCCTCAGTTACAATTGCCTAGTTATACTTTCCTAAATAGAAACACATAAGCTTATTGGGCAGATGAACTCCGGGGGAACAAACTATATAACTACATGAATCAATCAAAATCTCTGCCTGGGATGCCCTTCCTGCCCACCATTCATATACCTGAATGCCGGAAATCTCGGCGAGTTTGGTGGCAGTGTCGTAGTAGGACATCCGCAGCATGTAATCAACCAGGATCCGCTTCAGCCGAATGTCCTCCCACTCGCCGTCGTCGCCGGCGCTCGCGGCCGCCAGCCGATCCAGCCGCGCCCGGCACCTCTGCACGTGAAGCTCCTCCGCCCGCACGCCCTCCTCCATCTGAAAGACATAATCAGGAATCAATTCATTAGCAAGGAAACATAAAAAGATACGATTTTTCCAGTAGTGTCTAGAAACAAGAACGAACGAATCAACAAGTTCGGATCTTTTCTAAGGCGAGCATGATTCGGCGAGAGATTGGGGTATGTGTGTGGATTAGGGGTAATTGCCTTGCGCTTGAGACCGTGGAGGCGGGAGACGAGGGAGGTGAGGTAGTCGACGGCAGCGGCGCCATTGTCGCCGGGGGCGGTGGCGGCTGAGGAGGCGGAGGAGAGGACAACAGCGATCTCCTTCTCGGCGAGGCGGTGGTTGGCACGGGCGGTGGACTTGAGCGCCTCCAGGGGCACCCGCACCAGCTGGTGCTCCAGCCGTACCGACTCCGCCGCGCGCGTCTGCCGCCCCGCCGCTGGAGCCTCCCTGGCCTCCGCCGTCCTCCCGTACCCCCCAGCAGGTCGTCGTACGCAGGGGGCGGTGCGTGGGCGCGGGGTGGGGTTCTGGGTTCAATGATATGCATGATCCGGATGATTTTGGCCTTAGGATCTTCAATGAGTAAGAGAAGAAGGCTTGAGGAGAGATCCAGGCCATTCATTTGTATGAAGTTGGATTACTTTGGTACACAAATCTGGGTGGACTTAGATTAGGCATGACTGTGGAGTGGTTGAGGGGGTGGATTTAGTAAAGAAAATTTTGGTGTATTACAGAGGGGTAGAGATAAAATCATTTACATGTTGCAATATTTGATATGATTTCTAAAATGAAGATGGTGGAGGCCGGCCGATAGCCCCAGATCTGCCTCCATTGTCTAAAACAGGCCATCTCCCTGACGGAATCAGTGAAAGGCCATGCTCGGAGGCAGCCGCTGGCGTAGATCCGATAGGACCAAAAGTTAGACGGATGCCTTGTCGCCCCGGTCATGCTGCTGTCCAAGTTTGCTGTCTGCGGAGATCGTCATTGCCCGGGGATGACGACTCAGTTAGGGACCAGCTTGACAGTAACGTTAATAGTTGGGGACTAAATTGCGAAAGTTCCTTCTGAGCCTGACCAAACTGCGTACGTCCGCAGACCGCAGGAATGCTTATCTCTTATCTCGTTTCCGTAGGCAGGATGCTACGCCCAGCGCCTGCACCACCACCACCAGCTGCTGTTTCTTCGTCCTGCTGCATCTCACCACCACAAATCCCGGCCCCTTCGGTCCGACGGCGGCGTCCCGGCGTCGCCATTCGGTGCGCGCCTGACGATGGTGGCAGTAGCGCATCGGAAATCGCAAAGGCGAAGCTCAAGGTCGGCTCGCCGATCGTCATCGTCGAGGCGCCGCTGATGCTCAAGACCGCCGCGTCGATGCCGTCGCTCAGAAACAACGCCGGCCAAGTCAAGACCGGCGATGTTGGGAGGTATTATACTCTCCTTCTTGGCATGACGACACACACACACGCACGCACGCTTCAGTTGTACTGTATAGCAGTCAAGTGATACTAACATCCATGTATCTGAATTACATTACTCAGGATTATGGCGCGGAAGCCCAAGGACGTCTGGGCCGTGCGCCTAGCCGCCGGCACGTACTTGCTGGACGGCAAGTATTTCAAGCCCCTGGAAGTCGGCGATGAACACTCCGATGAATCACCGGACAAATGAGCTGGTTGATGTAGCAAAAGGCAGCATAGCATGCCAACATGTTGTCAATATTGGTGCACAACTGCCAACACCAAGATTCAGGATGCACAATTGCGATGCAAAGATTCAGGCTGCACAATTGTGTTTCGTATCACCACTGGTCATGTTAGAGCACACGAAATCTGCTAATTAACAATGCCTAAGGGCAAACGAAATCTCCGTTGTCTCGTTGAACATAGGTACAGTGACAAGAGGTGGCATTTCTTACGAAGTTTGTATGAGATGTCAACTAATACATGTACTAAAAAGAAGAGGTAGGTTTCTGTCAATAATAGTAGAATCTAATTGAAGACTTCGCTGCACATGTCCACTAGCTCCTCCATGAATGTATTCCATATTTTATCGAACAAGTGTTGCCTGCCTATTCTGACTACAGATTCATGATCGAGCTCATGTCTGTATTTTGTGGGAGGATAAGCATTAAGTAAATAATAGCATGATTAAGAAATGATTGTCAGTACAGATGTTAGGGCAATTCAATAAGAGTGAAACCCAATAATAGAAGTAATGCATGTTACATTATTAGCTATATGAACTGGAAAATGGGACGACAGATATTATCTTTGTGGCAATTCCTCTTTGAATATATCAGTGATGGCAGCAGAACATGCATATGTTCCCATTATACTCAGTCTACTACAACAGACCTGAAGTGTATATATGTACACACTTTATGTAGTTACTTATGTAGTTACTATCTATACCACTTTCTTCAACCGAATATAATCCACAACTAGAAATGAATTGGTACTATAAATATGTCATTTTAGCAGAGAAGGAATTGGTGCTACGAGATGCAGAGAGCATGTCAAACAAGCAAGCATCTGTTAACAAAATTACAACTAACATAACCCTTTTCTCTTACTGCACATACCCCTTTTCCAAAAGCAAAACTGCTACTGAACAAGGCTGACCTTTGTCAATACACCCTTTTCTCTTCCTGAATCCTTTACGAAAGGTTAAATCTAGAAAATTTTAGCAGTATACAAGTGAATGAGATTGAAACAATCATAAGGGGGGATTTGTATTGGTTTTTATTGATGAATTTTGACTATAATTTATGGTTTTGGTTAAATATAAATAATAGCTAGTAGCTATAGAAGGAGAGAGTGAACGGTGCAAAAAGTTAGGGAGATATGCATGCTCGTGACGGAAGGGAGAGGAGTGGGGTGGATGATGCACCCGTGACCCCCTACCTTATCTTCAGAGCAAGACAGTAGCAAGAGAAGTGGAGAAGCCACTTCAAGAAGTCGGATGCTTATAATTACTTTTGGTTTTTCTAAGCAAAAACCAAAAATCAATACAAACGGAGCCTAAGTAACCTGATATGAGGTAACTTGCTTAGACCACAAAAGGATTTATGGTAATGAACTATCTAAAAGACCAAACCACTGTGTTGACCTTTGCATGCTTGTGTTCTTCATCTAGCCGCCAAAGAAAAAGACGTCGTGGTCGGCCGCCGGTGTCACGAAGACCAAATCCACCTGGAGCTCCCAGTCGGTTGACATAGCTTTGCAAATCTTGGATCAGTTTTGGGTGAGGATCGTATCCCTTTGGTGTCTCAAAATTGTCTCCAATCTGCACGCATTAGATGGGGTATTCTTGTGCCGCCAAATTAACAAAACGAGGTGAACAACGTCGCGCCTGGTCTTTGCTGCAGATGCTGAGCTACATGCCTCTAGATCGGCGTGTTTCTTGAGCAGCACCACGACACCACAGAAAAAACCTCCTGATGAACTCTTGCACTGCCGAACAAATCGAGGTGAACAGCGTTGAGCCTTATCTATCCCTCATAAATTGGAGACGGTCAACTGATTTTGGTAAATTATAAACTAACGCAAATCAAAACATCAAAGCGGGTCTTGTGTGTGTGTGTGTCATCCTGATCTTTTGTTTTGAGTCATGCTCGCTCACGCTCGACTCATGCACGCTTCTTCCATAGCTAGATGACTACGATGAGGATGATCACCACTATCATGAGAAGAACGAAGATAGCGTAGCACATCCCAGCCAAAGGGGCAATTCCCATTGGCAAGGTGTTGAAAGATCAAACAAGCATGGATTATCCGACCAAACAAAATTTTAAGATCCTTTTGATAGCTATTTGTGAAAACAAAAGGACAACTGAACACATAGGGAACATTGTATTTCATTAATTCTAACCGAATATACAAAATTACATATTCTTGCAGAAGTTCATCTTTTGTTTTCTGAGTCTATGCTTAAAGAGTATATCCGATTAGAGATTGCGAAGTCTGCTAATTCCTGTTGCCTTTGCACAACGTCTAGTTAATTACATCTGCAAGACAAGCCTACAAAATATCTCTGATTAAGTTGCGCTGTGGTCATCATCTTTACGTTGCTCGTCTATATGCATGTATGATGTTGGTGTAGATGTAGGTGGTGCGAATGCGAATGCAATACGAGTGGCTTTGTTTCACCGATGCCCGGTCATGTGTACACTATCGTTGTGTTGGTTTACAATAGGATATGTCGAAGAAGAGGATAACTATATATCGATGAAGAGGATAACTATCACCTCATTGATGCCCAATTATGTGTATGCCTGACTTCATCGAAAACAGACGTGTGTGTTGCTTTTGCCTCGTCAGTGCCCTGCAATGGAGTGTCCAGTCCCGTTCATTTTGGGATGTGTTGATGGGGTCGTGACCTGGCCTCGTCGGGCACTAGACCATAAATTTGTCTAGCCTCATCGGTCTTAGACGTGATAGTATGGATATGTCTTGCCTTGTCAGTCGTAGATGGATGATGATGATTGATAAAGTGGCATTTCTCTCTTATTGACATCTGGCCATGGTGTCGATGTATTCATGTTGATTGCGCACCTCAGCCTTGCGGCTGGTGATGTGCATATGAGGCATTGGACAATGCTTGCTTTGAAGCCTTAGTCAATCTTGCTCCTGTGCAGGGCAAAATTAATGTAATATTATATTCTCTTGTATCAGTGGAAGTATTGATTTGCAAGGATCCATAGTCGTTTCTTTGCCAACCAGGAAGCCATGCTATGTTTTGTATGTTTTTTTGTAGCTGGTGTTAGAAATAGGCCTATTTTAGTGAGGCCCATTTCGTACAATTCCAAAGCATAATGGTTTAACACCATGTTGCTAAGACAAAGTGGATGTGACCAATTTATAAGGTGGAGTCCTTGTCATTTCTTGAATCATGTGACACATGGATGGGGATGACATAAGGAGGGCATTGGCTAATCACACACACGCGCACGCATGCGTGCGCGTATATTCGCGGATTTTTGCGTGAAAATTGTATGACTTGTGACGCGCGACTATGCCATGACATGGCGCGCCACTTAGCAAATCAAGTTTACCTTATTTTTTGCTAAACCATGTATCATATCTCTTCTTTTAACTGGTCATGAGACTACTTAATTATCATTATTTGGTTTGAATGTTATCAGTTACCAGTGAATAATTAGGCAGTTATCAGTGAGTTAACACTACTTAATATGTGATTTGATGAGGCAATTACAGTGAATAATTTTGTTTTAATCGCAGCAGTTACTAGTGAATAACTGCAGCGTCCTTATAAGGGCCTGGAGATGTCCAGGAAAATAACAGGGCATTTCACCTCCATTCCTTCTATACTTTCTTATATGCAAACTTGTGCTGTTGTACGACGCCGTCTAAATCTCGCTAACCTTTCTTCTCGGCGTGCACCTTGAAGGAGGGAGAGTGGCTATCTCCGAACTATTGGCGTAGAGAGTACATGCACAGGGCACAATAAGGTTTCTGGGTAGCGCATTTGCGCGATCGCTTCTGCACTGCATCGTCTACATTCTGCACTGCATCAAGCCTGCGATGCTTCCTATTTTTCATCAAGCCCAATAGTAAATCGTTCGTGCGTTGGTTCGACTTTGATACTATACTTTCTTTACGTATATTCTGAAGTATGATGAGTAGTCTACTGTTAGTTATGAGTTTTGCATTACTAATTTGTTGTATTTATTTTCTAATAAAACTTGAAATTAAAAGGTTGCCCATATTTCCAACAGCTGGTTCCATCGCGTTGCAAGAATCCGTACCACGCTCGTGTGGATTTCTTGGCCAGTTCTGTCATATTGGGAGAACATGTACGGTGACCTTTTCAATCTGTAGCTAGTTTTCACGTCGATGAGGAATTGTGCTGCATTGATGTAGATCGATAGCTGATTCCAGAATCAACCAATTGTTAAATTGATCTGCAGTGGCAACCGTGCTTTGAGAAATTTTCTGTTCATATACCAGGCAAGTTCAACCATCGAGGTTTAATCTAGGCACTCAAAATCAAGCATTGACGTTGCGAGTGGCTGCATGTTGTGGATGCCGAGCGAGAGATGTAGAAAATGCGTAGGCGTAGGAGGAGCGAGTGACAGCGTTCTGCTATTTTCTCGTGCCTTGTCGACTTCGTTGCTCTCGCGAGCAGGCTGGGCATTCGGCTGGATAACCACGTAGAGATTTGTTTTAAGGGGCCCGCTTTTGGTTTATGATTAGAATTGTACTGTAGCAGTTAAAATTATACTATAGCGGTTGTTGACTTTTTTAGTCATTTAATTAAAAAAGGGATATGATAGTATATATACATCCGATATGACGTCTTGTATCGGACGCATCTCTACTTCCCACGCTGCTTTCACTTACACAACTCCTCCCACTGACAAAAGTATTGGAGGTCTCTTCACCTACGTGGTGCCTTTTACTTTTTTTGACTTTCCTTCTCCTTCTAGTAATCTTCTTCATCTAAGCAACTGAAGCTTTCTCTACTATCTCGCCTCCATATTCCCACTCTCCCTCCATCTCTCACTTGGTGCACATGAATGATGTGATGCAGGCGGAGCAGCCGGTGAGCCAAAAGGTGCTGGTGTACGTGCCAGCTAACGAAACGATGGTGTCGCTCGAGGCATCGGAGCGGCGGCCCGGTTGGGAGCGCTACTACGAGGACCACACCATTGTGCAGCTCCACCATCGTGACAGGCATCGACCTCACTTCACTACCCCACAACTTCGCGTGGTTCCGCTTCACCCACATGTACAATGTTGTCCTCAAGAACCACGGCCACTTCAAGGTCGTCGACCTCCCAAATTAAGTGAGATCGATCAACATCTCTCTAATCACATATACGCTAACTAGTTTGAGTATTCTAACTGTGCTACTACTTAGCATGCATGCATATAGTTGCAAGCGTATGGTGTCTTAGTTGAGTTATCTTTTGTTGCAAGGGGTTGCGTGATTTGTTGCGCATGGCCATATCTTGTGTTGAAGAGGCCACAGTTCTCAATTTATTACGAACATTTATTTTTATTATTGCATGAGCAATTTTAAAATGTTGCAACTATTATTTTTAAATGTTATAGTGTTGTAAGGTTCTAATTTTTTTATTTGGGAATTTTGATAATTTGTTTTAACAATTTGCAAAGTCACATATTTATGGCATTATGCATTTGTGTAAAGATGATTTTTTTCAATTGTTTCTTGATTTTACCCAATATTATTATACATTTTATTGCATACCATGATTATAATTGTTGCACAAGTAATTTACTAATGTTGCACCAGAGTGTACGATGGAAAGTCCCCCATCTAGGGGTGGAAAAAAAGCTCGTTAGTGGGGCTCGTTGGCTCGGTTCAAAATTGCTTCAATTATACTTGTTAATTGATTAAACATTAAAATGAGTTGATTTCAAATGAATTTGAATTTTGCTCAAGCTCGGCTCGGCTCGGCTCGTTAGCTCGTTTCTAAAAATACTTTTAAATTATCCGTAAAATGATATTAAATTAAAATATGCCAATTTTAGAAAAAGCTCGATAAGACGAGCAGTTGGCTCGATATCCACCCCTACCCCCATCGTATGTTCAGACGCTAGTTGTCCCCTTAAAAACTAAAAAAATAAGAAAACAAATGAAAAATATCGTTATATCACTATGAACAATACAAAGGAATAAGACACAAAAGAAAAATAAAAAGCCAAAAAGTCCAAAATTAAGAAAACGACACATTTCAAGTGCCTTTTGACTTGTAAAAGTTAAAAGACACAAGTCAAAACAAAAAAAAATTGATTGGAGCAGAGCCCAAATCGTGTAGGATACAACTGGCTTGTTATCCTTTGCTTGTGCTGAGTTAGAAAATGCTACGTGTACAGCCTCTAATTCAACGTGAGAGTGACATCGAGTTCACCGATGATGATATATGCCTCCCAGATGCTTTCAGGGAGTGGTACACAGTGTTAGGGTTTGACGCGTACGTAGGGCAAAGCTCAACGTTTACATCATACCCAGGGTTTGGATTTCGGTGGCCAAAGCTCTTCCGGCTTAGCTGCCATGTCGTACGGTCACGGTGAGAGCTCCTCCGTACCATGAGGGAGATTTCTAGAGTCCTTTGTTCATGACATTTTTGCTGGTGGCTCACAGTTTGACATGTCTCAGTTAGAGGACATCGGCGCTTACCGGACCCAGACTGCTGTACCTCAGCCTATTGGATCACCACAGGCCACTCAACAAATGGAACGGTCTCCATACCTCCTCCAAACCAAGACACAACCTTCGGACCAGCTGACATACCCCACGAGACATGCTCGTGCTCAACGGAAGACAAGGCCACGCACGGGGAGGCAGACGCGGCGAGGAGATAGCAGTGGCTCAGATGGGTGAGCCATATCGCATCTCATGTGATCTGTATTTTGTACTATTATATGTACTTCTACAAATATTTGTAATGTATGAAATTCTCAAAAAAAAATAGAGGTCACGCACTGCAAAAGATATTTGAGTATCGCTAATTTCATGATTAAATTATTATAAATTAACATGACAAATTTAGAGTATATAAAATTTCCAAAAAATTACACAACGAAATCAACTGTGTCGGGAGGCTTCTTATAAAATTTTGAAATTTTTGGAGCTCGTTTGATATATGTAATAACTCCTATAACTATCAAAATCATACGAATTTTTTAGCAACATTTATAGTAGATAAAATTGTTAAAAAAATTACACAATTAAGATCCTTGTGCAGGAGGCCGCATATAAATTTTCATGATTTTTAAGCTCTTTTGCTATATTTAAAAATTTAAACAAATAGTATACAAAAAATTAAGATCGTTGTGTCAGGAGGCCGCACAAAAATTTCATAATTACCGACCGTATTGCCACCAGATGGCAGGCCAGCTACCGTATTGTGGTGGGATGGTAGGCCACCTGCCGTCTGGTGGCCAGGTAGCAGGCGCCTACCACCAGTGACCTAGCCATGTGTCACCTGCAGGGGGCTGTCGTCTGGTGACTGGACGACAGAAGCGCCATTTTGTCAATACCATGCGCATATGCTATTTTTGCAAATACAAGTGCAAAACGGGCTATATATGCCAAAAATTCAGTATACTTAAGGGAGGGAATGGGGAAGTGGGATTGTGGACGCCTCGTGTGTTGTTGCTTGCAGGTGTGCCCACCGGAGTTGGTTAAATTGTTACTGGCGGCTTCAAAAAACAGCTTTTCTATAGTAAATGGATTTTCTACTGTGCCTAGTTTCAAACGGAGTGTTTTTTAAGACATGGTCTACTAGCCAATTGTAGTGCACACTGCAGTAATTTTATTTATATCGGCTAAAATCATACATAAGTGCTTCTTTCTATAAATTTATCTATAAATTGTTACTATTTATAAGCCAAAATCAAAAGACAATATGAACGGCTTTCCATGACAACCAACTCTGCCTTTCCATGACATTAATACGAACTCTCCAATGTCGTAATAAGGTCATAAAAATTCAAGAGAAAAGGGAGAAAGCAATCAAGAAGTTGTTTGGCAGCAAATCACCATCTCATTGATACAAACGAGTTTTTTAGCATGTTAGTTCGTAGAGACATTGTTGGAGTTCCTCGTCTTGATTCTTTTTAAAAACATGGATTTCTCATCTTGATTTTATTTTTTTCTATTTAGGCATTGATCCAATGGTTTGCACCCTCTATGTATTAAAGGCTATATTTTTAACTATTAGTGTTTTCGGATTGATACAATGTAATTTTAGTATGTGAAACAGTGGAAGCAATCTCGTTGTTGCTATAGGTTACATGCAGACTCTGGAAACTTTATCGACCACGTGGTTTTGTGATAAACGTGACGATTGCTCCTTAGTTACCGATAATGTGATTGCTACCAGCATACGTAGAAAGCTTCTCTTATAAAATATCAACGAATACAACCTGTCTCGAGTCAAATTGTTTCCTTGTTTGGACATATGCCTGTTATACAATTTTAAACTTCAAAATTTGGATTGACGATATAAAAAAAACGCATATCCGGGTCCAGTGGAGGACTGGTTATTGCCATGTTCTTTTTGGATTTTTTATCTTTTGAATTTGGTTTTTCTGAAAACAGAAACAAATTTTCTTTAAGTGGTTTTTTGAAACCGTTTCTCTAAACAGCTTCTTAAGCTTAAAACTATATACATCATGCAAATCGATATATCTACTCTCTATCCGTATTTAAGAAATATAGTTAAAATTTATCGGTCACAATCAAAAGTAATCGGCCGTTGGTGAAATGATCAGGGTCATGGTTCCCTTGGCCATGAAAGCGGTTCCTGCTAAATATAGCCCGCATAGCCATATCTTTTTTGGTTATAGTAAAAAATATACTAAATTTAGTTATACCGATCAAAATTATATATAACTATTTTTTTTATATTTTTTTCATAAATAATAGAATTTAAATATTTAAATCATAAAACCGTAACCCATTCGCTCGAAAAGCCCACCCAAGCTCCCCTCCTTTGCGCGTACGTCGGCCACGCGGCACGCACGTCGCTCTCGTTCTAGTCGGTTCTTCTCCATTCTTTTTCTAGTCTTGTCCTCCTCCGACGCTGCAGCAGCTGCTCTTGTCCGCCTCAGATCTAAGCTGATCTGATCTGATCGCCCAAGCCGCACCCGCAAGAACACAGCAGCACACCGCCGGCGCCGCTAGGCCATTCTGCTGCGTGTTCTCTGAAGCGAGGCGTCGAATTTCGCCATCCAAGAAGGTCACAACTCAGGGTCAGAGCCACCTCCTCTTCTCCTTTACTGTACTTGAGTTGGATCCTTGGACCTTGGGAAGGATCGGCTCTTTCTTGTTCTTGCTATCTTTAAGCTTATGTAATCTTGGAGAGGGGGGATGTGGTACTGCCGGAGCACCCAATTTGTGAGTGAAGTTCCACTGCGCTTATGATCCTAGAGTAGAAATTAGATGCCATTCGGTTAGATTTTTACTCTTTCTAGCTTCAAGCAGGCGCCAATTCAATTCTTGAAATATTTACTTTGTTCTGGTTTTTGCTCCAGATTCCTTACTCTAGCATAATCTAAGATTGTATTATATGCAGACTGAAATATGTAGCCCACGATTTGTCAATCTGTGCCCCTAGTTTTATTTTATCATCCCTGAAATTTGCTGCATAGTCTTTGGAGTATCGTGAATTGATTGTTAAAATAGGACAATATAGGTTGAATAGATTGTGTTGGGGAAATACATGTCAAGAAGTCATCGTCTTCTCTGAATATGATCCTCCATCATGTAGCAAATTGATAGTGACCAAAAGTAGTAATTGCAGGGAGTTCTGGGGCTTGGAGATCCTTGCACAGTCTAGTTCATATTCAGTATGGGGAAGGAAAAACAATGTGTGACCGCTGATGCAGCTGGGGTCAAGCCGAAGGAGGAAGAAAAGATGTCGAAGGACGAGATACATCTCAAGATTAAGAGCACCGACAAGTCATCGGGGGATGAGGATGAGAAGGAGATTGAGATAGAAGTCAAGGCGAAGTTTGTGGAGAAGGAAGAGGTGAAGCATGACTCATATGATGGTTCTAAGTCTGCTGGCAAAGGTACGGAAACAAAGAAAGACAAAGAAAAGAAGGAGAAAAACAAGTCAGAGAAGCATGAAGATGAACATGAAGACGATGAGAAGGCAAGTAAGAAGAAGGATAAAAAGGAGAAAGATAAGAAAAAGAACAAAGATGATGAAGGCTCAGAAAAGGAGGAGAAGGCCAAGAAGGGGAAACATAAGACTGAGAGCAAAGAGAAGGACGTAGATGGCGAGTCAAAGACACACGAAGTCAAGGAGAAGAATGATGCCATTGAGTCGAAGGGAAAGGAGAAGGATGAATTAGAGGCGAAGGGTTCGAGTGATGAAAAACAGGAAAAAGGCAAAGACAAGAAAAAGAAGAACAAGAAGAAGGGTGAGGAAGTGGAACAGGAGGAGAGTCAGTTGGAGCATAAGAATGGAGAAGGCGTGCAGAATGAAGTTGTGGGAGTAGAAAGCAACAAGGATTCCATGTGTGGAGGTTTGGGCACAAGAGAAATCAAACTTACAAACGATGAATCACAGAAGAAAGAAATTGATACTTCTGGAGAGAAAAAGGCGGGAGCGGCCAAAACGATGGAAAAAAGAAAAAGAGACAAGGAGAAGAAGCAGGATGAACATGAGGATATTGACAACAAGGATGAACAAGGTAAGAAAGAGAGAGAGAGGAAAGAGAAGAAGAAAGATAAGACTGAAAAGAAGGAAGACGGTAAGAAGAAAGAGAAAGAAAAGAAGGGTAAGGATGGTGATGGGGATGATGAAGAAGGTAAGAAGAAAGACAAGGTTGCCAAGGAGAAGACAAATGATCCGGCAAATCTCAAAAAGAAATTGGAAAAGATTGATGCCAAGTTACACGACCTACAAGCTAAGAAAGAAGACATCCTGAGGCAGTTGAAAGATCTGGAAGAGGGCGGAGAGAGGAAGATCAATGAAGAGAAGCCTGCACAGATACTGGAAGAGGGTGGGGAGGGCAAGACCAAGGAAGAGGATCTTGTTGCTGCAGCCTGATGTTTTGTAACTCTTTACGTTGTTCACCCTTGCTATATGCTTATAATAAGAATTCTGATCTGGTTATGTGCACGCGTTTCTGTGTGCAGCACAGAAATATATAAGAATATAGGAGGGTGTCTATCCTTCTGCAGAAAAAATAATAATCCTGTAATGCTTATGGTTGGTCTGTGAACAAGACATACTTACAGAATGCTTGCTCTCTTTATGCAAATATATGTTTTTTTTAAAACAAGGAATTATATGCTGTGTTAATGTTGTTATTGTCGTTACCTATGGATGAACAGGATCGATTGTCAGGTTGAGGATATGGATGAACAGGATCGATTGTGGACTGAAAGGCTGTATATAGTTAAAAAAAATCTTTTAGGTAAAAGACATTGCATTTTATTCTTACTTGATTTGACTCACCTGATGCCAAGTATACGATTTTTTCCCTTTCTGGGTATGCGTCATTGTCGTGCTCTGCAACAAGCCAGGGTACGACTCCTTTACGCTTGTTGTATGTGCTTGTGTTGTTCATGTGTTACCAATGGAATAACCTGGATGGATGAGCTAATTCGTGCTGTCTTGCTATGATGCAGGGCACGGATACGTGACACGACACCGACACGGGAATTCGCCGTTTTTCCAAAAATACAGATACGGCGACACGGCTATATATTTTTAAATAATAAATAAATTATATATATGTATTATTTTCTATATTTCCACATGCTTATTAAACTGAAATAATGTAAATTGTAAACTTGTAATTTGTAAAGTGTAATTTCCTCTCTAGCACTAGAATTAGCGGTTTTCATTTTTCTAGAATGATGAAACAAGCAATTAAGCACAACTGCACAAATTTGCTAAATGCCTAAATATATATTGCTGGCTAACTGCAGTCTGCATCTCAACCCTAAATGCTAAAACAAAGAAGCGGGCAGATGATACCTCGGCGGCGCGCGGGAGAAAGTCGGCAGCGCACGGGAGAAAGCCGATGGGCGGTGGTGCGTGGGAGAAAGCCGACGGGCGGCGGCGAGGTGCAGGAGCCGGCGGGAGCAGGCGGCGGCGAGGTGCGGGAGCGGGCAGCGGGAGAAAGCCGACGGGCGGCGGTGAGGTGCAGGAGCCGGTGGGCGGCGGCAAGGTGCGGGAGCCGGCGGTGGCGAGGTGCGGGAGCGAGCGGCGGTGAGGTGCGGGAGCAGGCGGCGGCGAGATGCTGGAGCTGGCGGGAGCGGGCGGCGGCGAGATGCGGGAGCCGGCGGGAGCGGGCAGCAGCGCGAGCGGACGATGCGGAGAAGCGCGAGCGTGCGAGCGCGATGGGAATGAGGTGCTCGGTATTCGGGGCAGGAGGTTAGGGTTAGGGCAACGCCCGTGCGTGTGTTATGGGCCGGCCGTGTCCTAGGTCATTCCTGGGCCGGCTGTGTCCAGGCCGTATCCGACTCGTATATTTAGTGTGTCCGACACGTGTCGAGAATTTTAATAATTAAAATTAATTCTGAAAGCAGCCGATACGTCGCCGACACGTGTCCAAGACGTGCCTGTGTCGTATTCGTGTCCGACACGGTGTCGGATACGGCGGTTTTGGGGCGTGTCCGTGCTACATAGCTTTCTTGGTGTATTTCATGGTTTGCTACTTTCTATTAAAAAACGAAGATTTTGTTACCTCTCAAAAGGCGGTGATTCGTGGGTGTTTCTTTGTAGTGATTTTCTCTGTGAGCACCCAATAAGCTTATTTATGCGAGAACCGTGTCAAGGTGGAAGTGTTAGCTTTGCGCATGTAGAAATTCTACGAAGTAACGTTGGCTCTATGGATCCGCTGCCGCTTGTGTGGATATCAATCTCTACTCCTTAAAAAGAGGAGTTCAAGGTGATGGTGCATCCTACACTACTTCTTTTTTCACTGACATGTGGTCCTTACCCGCACCTCACGAAACGCGCTGCTCCCCCTTCCCCCCGCCCCCGAATCCCGCGGCTCCTCTCCGCCCCACCGGTTCTCCGCGCTGCTCCCCCCTTCCCCCCACCCCGCCGCCCGAATCTCGCGCCGCCTCCTCCCCTCCCTCCTCCGCCCTCGCCTCCTCCCCTCCCTCATCCGCCGCTCCGCCCTCGCCTACTCCTCCCCACCCCGCGCCGCCGCCGCCTCCTCCTGCCCCCGCTTCTTCGCGCCGCCGCCTCCTCTCCCGCTCCTCCGCTCCGCCGCCGCCTCCTCCTCCCCCCACCCCACCGCTCCGCCGCTGCCTCCTTCCTGGGCTCGACAAAAGGCAGCGCCGACATGTGGCCCCCGTTCTCCGCGTCTCCCCGCCACCTCCTCCCCCCCGCTCCGCCGTTCTCCGCCGCTCCGTCCTCGCCTCCTCCCGTCCCTCCGCCGCCGCTCCGCCCTCGCCTCCTCCTCCCCACCCCGCGCCGCCGCCTCCTCCTCCCCCCACTCCTCCGCTCCGTCGCCGCCTCCTCCCCTGCTCCTCCACTCCGCCGCCGACCCCCGCTGGCCTCGTCCTCCTCGCCATCGCCGCGGTCGTCGGGGTCCAAGGCGTCCATGGTGGCCGTGGACGGGCTTGCCTCGGGGGTGGCGATATGCGCCGCCACTCTCCCCTCCCCCGTCCCTCCCGATGCGCGCCGCAACCATCGGCCTCGTCGTCCCGACCGCCGCCGTAGCCCGAGCCCTCCACCAGAGGCGGAGCCACCGCCGGGCCAGCCTGGGTGGCTGCAACGGCGAGCAGTGGGGGACCTAGGTATTTGTAAATAACTTAGTGGTGCATATTGTTTATTGTGCTGTAAATGCCTTGATGTTTGACATATACATCTCAAATGCAAATAAGCAAATCTCCATCTAATGTATTTCCCTCTACTGATAATTGCAGGCTTCTATGTTTAACCAGACTCAGATTGCTCTTATTCTCATTGATAGCGGAGCAAATATTCAAAGCAAAAATGGACAAGGTTGCTTCTTTTTACCATTTGAGCACACTTATGTCAGATTGGATGACATCTATTGCTAAAATACCATACATCTATGTGTTCTGGAAGCTGATTAATCTGCAGCCATTAAGCACAGAAGTTCGTTTGAACATGTTCCCGCCCAATCAGACATTCAACTCTCAATTTCTGATGACAGCGTTGAATTGACAAAGTTGCTTGAATCGCAAGAGCTACTGTGGACATATATTCGCTCGCCTTTTAGGCTGTGCTCTAGAAGAAAATCCAATCTGTCTCTAGGCTTTTCCTGGACAACCTTTTCTGCTTTTTCATACTAGATGGAAAGAGCTTGGTTGACAACATACTCAATTTTTAGTGACAACTTTACGCTTCTAGAAGCAGATAAACTAAAAGTTATGCAGCAACAACTAACATGCAGGATTGTTCTAGATTGTTTTGTTCAAAATGCAGTAGTTTGCTGACCAATGCTTATCTCAAATTATCTACATATATTTATGCCAACGATGGAATTGCTAACATCCATAAATTTGTTGAGCAGGGGAAACTCCTTTGGATTGTGCTCCAGCCATGCTGCAATACAAAATGCGACAGAAGATTGAAGAGCTCGTGGCATCTCAACGACCCGAGTGATAGATAGCACCTGGGCTTGTGCTAGCTGTTCCCATTTTGTGTTCATGTGCCAAAGTTGTGTTCCGCTGCATGGTTACGAATATACCATTTAACAACCAAAAGCTTCTGGCTGGGGTATGAGTGGGTTTTTTTCGGCTGCGGCTTATGACTGTAGCCTATAGTTTTTTGTTAACATGGATTGGACAGTGTTACCTGAAAGTAAAATGGATTGGACAGCATTTCAAGTACATGCTTATCTGAACAGCCAACAAAGTCATATATCACAATCTGTATAAAGACAACTATTTATGGTTGCAAAGTTGTGCATTGACGCTATACTATCTTGCTAAATGATTTATACTTGTTTTAGGCCATTGTTATTCACAGAACCGAATTATTTGCACAAGTATCTCAAATGAACAACAGAGACACATTTGAGTGTCCACTCCTTTTTTCTTTTTGTTATACGCTTGGTGTTATATTAATGATCTGAACTTTGCTGAATGATTGCCATATTTGAAGGTTCACAAAGTAGCACAAACACCTGCTGATTCAAGATTTTTCACTTGCGTGTTCTTTAGTCTGACATTTAATCCTATTGCAGGAATTTCTTTGAGTGATTGCTTTGTGTGTGTTTCAATCTCAGGCTGACAATATTTCAGGTTTTCATTCTAATACACACATTGCAGTTGTCATTGGGGTATTACATTTTTTCTTTTGGCAGCCAGAGAATTTGAATTTGAATTTTATAAGAGAACACAATCAAATGTCTTCATCTGGCGGAAACTACACTTCTTCTAAGGGCACAACTGAGAGGTTGCATAGTAGTATTTCATATTGCATTTATCCTTTGTTATTCCCATTCCTACTTATTCACTTTTCTTCATCTTTTCATTGGGGTATAGGGAGTTCATGATTCTCAATCTATTGGAATTCAACAGCAAAAGAAAACGAATGCTGGTAATTCTTAAGGACCTATAGTGCGTTTGGTACCCTCTCTACACTCCTTCTACCATTAAGCTCATCCCTGTTATCCACCCTGCCATGCAATTGCAACCTGATAAAGTCAGAAGAAATTTTGTGGCGCTAGCTAAACAAACAGTTAACTTATCTAACCACTAACACCTTCCCAAATGACAAGCAACCTCAGATCTCCAAATCATTGGAACATCATTCGCATTATAAATTACTTTTCTTCTCAATCGTGACATCTCTTAAATCCTAAAAAAACACATTACTTGAATATCATTCTCTCATTATCGTCACCGATTCACTGTTAAAGTTATACGATCAAAGAATGGCATATAGACAATTGCAATATGCAAGTTAGCATCGAAATGATGAAAGTGACACCGAGAACGAGAGAAAGAACCATACCATGAAGCATGTTGGATACACTTCCCCTGCTATAGTAATCATACACAAGCAACTTCTCATCCTTGGAGTAGTAGAATGCCCGGAGTTCCGCCACATTGCCATGCCGAATCTGCCCGACCAGCTCCATCTGCTGCTCAAACTCGCGCCGCCCGGCGCTCACTTCCTTCAGCCTCTTCACCACCACTATCGTCACGTCCTCCAGCACCGCCCGGTACGCCGTACCGAACACGCCCTTGCCAAGAACCTCGGCAGAGGCGCAGACCAGATCCTCCAAATCAAACGCCAATGCTGGGCCCTCAAAGAACACCAGCCGGTTGCCGTCCCCAGCCTTGCCCGTCACCGCCTTGGATTCCAGCGAATCCCTCCCCCTTCTTCTCCCCGCCCTTCCAGGACGCCACCCGGATCACCTCCTCACTGCTCCGCCTGTTGCAAAACTCTATCAGGAACACTGCAACGACTGCGAACACCGCGACACACCCGCCGACGACAATGGCAAGAACGGCCGCTTCGCTGAGCCGCACACGCCTCTTCGCGAGTGCACCGGCCGCAGGCGGGGACAGAGAGGTCGGCGGCACCGCCGGTGACACCAGCGCCAGTCGCGTCATATTGTTCCCGGCGAACTTGACGTCCGCGAAACTCAGTAAGGACTTGGGCACAGGGCCGTCGAAATGGTTGTTGGACATGTTCAAGAACTGGAGCGCCGGGAACCCAAGGTCTGGGACACGGCCGGAGAGTGAGTTGTTGGACAGATTCAGCGCAATGAGCTGGGTGAGGTTGGATAGCGCACCGGGCACGGTCCCGTTGAACCCGTTAAATGAGAGGTCGAGCACCTGCAGCCTGCGCAGCAGCTCGAGCCCGAGGGGCACGCCGCCGGAGAAGGCGTTGAGCTGGAGGTGGAGCCCAGTGAGGTCGGCGAGGGTAAGGAGCTCCTCAGGGAACGAGCCCGAGAGGTTGTTGGCATGGAGACATGGAGGCTAAGCACCTGCAGGGCCGTGAGTCTCCCGAGCGTGCACGGCGGCACGGGGCCCGACAGGCCGAGCCCCGGGAGGCGCAGCACGACGACGCGGGAGCCATCGACGCTGCAGGTGACCCCTGTCCAGTTGCCGCAGACACGCAGGGAGGAGGCCCAATTGGTGCGCTCCCGGCCGCGGCCCACCCCCGCGAGGAAGTCGAGCAGAGCCACCTTGTCGGCGTCTGGCTCGGATGCGGCCAGGGCGGCGCACAACAGCAGAAGGGGAAGGATCGGATCAGGTGGAACCTGCCTTGTCTTGGTCGTCGAGGTCGATCTCGCGGCGCAGGGGCGCGCAAGGAGGACCAATCGGTGCCGCTACGGTAAAAGTCGTTGGCGAGGCTGCTTGCGGCGGTGGCCGAGGAGAAAACGGGGAAGCCATAGTCTTCGAGGTCATCCAGCACGGGTAGGCGGCGGCGCGGAGGGGTGGGGGGAGAGGAGGCGGCGGCGGCGCGGAGGGGTACGGGGAGGAGGCGGCGGCCGCGGCCGCGGCGCGGGGTGGGGAGGAGGAGAAGGAGACGGCGGCGGAGCGGAGGAGCAGGGGAGGAGGCGGAGGAGGAGGAGCGAGGGCGGAGCGCAGCGGAGGAGTGGGAGGTGGGAGGCGGCGGCGCGGTGTGGGGGGTTGGGGGCGGGGTGAGCAGCGGTAGGTGATGAATTTTTGAAGTGAAGCCCGCGCGAGCACAGCCAAAAAAGTGGCCCTACATGTTAGTGAAAAAAGAATGAGTGTAGAATGCACCATTACCTTGAACTCCTCCTTTTAAGGGCACAATCAAATGTCTTCATCTGGCGGAAACTACACTTCTTCTAAGGGCACAACTGAGAGGTTGCATAGTAGTATTTCATATTGCAATAATCCGATGTTATTCCCATTCCTACTTATTCACTTTTCTTCATCTTTTCATTGGGGTATAGGGAGTTCATGATTCTCAATCTATTGGAATTCAACAGCAAAAGAAAACGAATGCCGGTAATTCTAAATGATGAGTATGGCCAAATTCTTCTTCTTTGCAAAGGAGCAAATAGGTAAAGTTCTATACCAGATATATTTCTTTGCTGGTGCTTATGTTTCAATTTTTTAGCTCAACATGTGCCATGAAGTCGTCTGTGCTGTTAGTTAGAAACTAAAAAATGATAACTTAAAAAGTGACGAAGTGTTACCAGAGGAGCAACTTATACACTTGATTACTGACTAGGTACTGTCAACATACATGGGTTGTTTATGCTTCAGCTTGACTATCTTTTGCAGTTCTTTGTTCCAACCGAGCAGCATCATATTTGATAGACTGGCCAAAAGTGGAAGCTTGTTTGAGCCCGATATAAGCAACCATCTCAATGAGTATGGTGATGCTGGCGTGTGGACATTGGCACTAACATACAGAGTGCTGGAGGAATCAGAATGTTCTTCTTGGAATGCTGATTTTCTTAAAGCGGAGATATCTATTGAGCCTAATAAGAGGATTGCAACTCGAGCGAGTCTCAGATTTGATTGAAAGAAAGCTGATCTTTGTTGGTGCTGTTGCGGTGGAAGACAAATTACAGATTACCAAAAGGGGTTAAAATGATTGATTGATTTTTAAGATTGGTAATTATAGCTTTTCCCGATGTCCATGATTAAATTCTCTGGATTTTAAGCCATTGACACAATCACGATGTTGCTGAATTGACAATCAGAGTAATTGTTTCTGGATTTATTCATAGACTTATTGCTTTGGACAATAGTATATTAAGTGTTTAGGCATACTTAGTTCGATTTATGTTCCTTATGTTATGGACGACTGATCGCATACCAATATGAAAGAGTTTTCTATATTTAACACAGTACTTTCGATATGATATCAGACTAGAGGCAGTTCACCTGATTGGGAGGTTTATGGCCTTCTCTAATCTTCGCTTTCGTCAAGAAACAAGTTAGTTTTTATGGAGTTCGTTAAGAGACCCTCTGGCTTATCTACAGAAGTAAGAATTGTATCATCTAGAAATGAAGCACAAAATGCTTTTTTTTTATAAAAAAATCCGTAGCAACGCACGGGCATATATATAAAAGGAAGCTGTATTAGTGCCCAGATAAGAACCGTTTTAATGCTTTAGGAAGGTTTTTATCCCATAACAATTACGTTCCAAATGTGCATTGATATGGAAATATCTGGAAATCAACGCATTTTCTCTCAGGATCGGTATGTAATGAATTTGATTGATCCTTATCACCTTATGCATGAGCCAGCCTCTGGCTATATATAAGGCGCTACACACAGTCATCCCTCACACCAAAACCAAATCCTTCACATAAAGCATAATTAGACGCATACACAAACATCACAACACAGATCAAGCAATAGAAATGGCTTTCACGGCCGAGGCTACCACTGTCTTGCTCTTCCTCGCCGCCATTGTTTGCCATGTACACAGAGGTAATTAAGATCAATAATCTATGAACATATAATATTCCGTGTACAATTTATCTCCATGTAATAAGTGAAGTATTTCTGACCCATCTTTCTGCCATATGCATGCATGGATGAAAGGTGATGCGCACGGCTGTCGGCTATCTGACATCCACATCTCGCTGGCGGACAGGCGACAGCGGAGACTGCGAGAGTGATTTAGAGGAGAGACCGAGCGGACAGTGGACAGCGCCGGAATCAGTGAGTGGTAAAACACTATATTTATGTCAATTTAGTTTAGTCCGACAAAAGATTCAGCCTAGCCTCAATTTTACTTCTAGCTTCGCCACTGATCTATAGTGTTCTAGTTTGATAGACTAATCTTAGAGTATTTCTTTTGCTCCTTATCATTTTGCAATTAGACTTTTTAAATGTTACGATTATATTTTAATCCGTAGCAACGCACGGGCATCCAACTAGTTAGAAAAAGTTGGCAGTAGTTCATTGAGGAGAGCTGATGGTCGAGCTCAACTGAGAAATCTACAAATGTTCAGCCAGTAGCCGAGGAGCATGTCAGCACAAAAATGGGTAAGACGATTGGTTGCAGTGGTGCTGGGAGAGAGCTGTGTGTGTGATGAAATTACTGAGTAGACTTCTTCAGGTGACTGGGAATTTGGGCCAGATCTGGCCGTTGGGGCCTCAGCAACTGCGGATGGTTGCAGTGCTAGGTGCAGCGGCAGCGGTGGGTGGAGTAACATCGGCCGGTGGAGCGTAGGTTGACCGGTGCGTGCGGCAGTGATGGACGATTGTGCACAGGCGCACCAACTTGCTAGATCCGAATGACTACCTTAAAAAATACACCGGCTCTGGTGATTATCACCGTGCAGTCGATGGCAAGGTGATTGCACGTTTAAATGACCCTTTTCATGTCACGGCTGGTAGAAAGTTTTTAAAGTTTGTGAACCGGAGAAGGCTATTGTTCGCCACGTTGCAACAAGTTCTTCCGAACGATTGCACCTTCTTAGATATTAAGTTTCTGAAATTTTATGACGGAGAATGACAAAAGATCCAAACTACCATAGAACCAATAAGCAATACTTTCTTCTATTACATTCAGTATATTGCTTCGTAATATGTAGTAATTTAGGGTTACGATGTATTCTTTCATATGCAGGAGAAGGGCAACGTATACAGAGTAGAGCTACTATTCTACATGCTATTTCACATGCTCAACATTGTTAATCACCCCCTAATATTCTGGAGAACCTTAGGATGCACAACTCGTCGGATTAGAATTATATGCTGTGAGTTCCTTTCTGTACATTATGTAAAAGCAATTCGTTATATGAATGATTGTAAAATTATGTAAACAACATGGTAAAATTACTTATGGTCGGTAATAAATTTATTTGTGAGTAACAATAAATTTACTTGTGATTGCCGCTACCTCCTCTGTCCCCACCAACCTTGTACGCCTCCCTCTCTGCTAACAACCATGCTAAACCGGATCATCATGCTCAATAAGTCATCAATGACCCCTTGGGCTAAGTATGCCTTAACCAACCCGGTACGATCTTCTCCCTCTTCGTACCATGCTTAGGCCATATGATAAGCACGTAGACCGGTATAACACTCCACGATAATTTAAATGTGTCAGACGGATCATGCCTAAATGAACTTTGCCTTATCGGGCCCGTGCTGTGCTGGGCGGGCCGTTTGGCGTCTGGGAGAGAGGCAGACGGAGAGAGGAGATATCTCGGTGCAGGCTTGCATGGGGCCCACGGCCCAATAATCACCAGTATCTGCTGCTAATGCCACCTGCAAAGCTCATCACTTTGGCGGGGTAGCACGAATCGTAAAGCTGCATTGACGCTGAGGATAGTATGTGCACGTACTTGTGGCGTTGATTTTTCGCGAAGAGATTCATGTTCTTATTAACATGTCTTTTCCACGTGTATATGTTGTGCTAAAAAGAACATAAATATATGGTATCACCACGATCAAATAAGTCTCAAAATTGACATCAGTTTTCAAAATTAAAATCATAATCCCATCTTCTAATCATAGTAAAATTGCACTAATCATAGTAAACTTGCACGAACCTCAAAGCACTGGAGCACAAAAATAATACATGCGCCTACGTGCAGTGCACGTGATCTTGCATTTTCCTAAACAAAATCTCTTGACATAAACTGGTTGGTTGGTAAATGAAACATACAACCGCATCCACCGCTATGAACCCCTCTTACCTTTCTGAACTTTGAAAAATATTGAAGCTGGTAGTAATGTTATCGAACTATCATTATAATTTATATTGCCAAGTGACTGGAAAACAGGTGCTAACTGAGAGTATTAATTGGCTGTTTATTTGGAACACACAAGACTCTCCAAATACTGCTCCACGTTGTCCAGGCCGCACATCTCCTTCACCACGGGCATGATGGCGGGAACTTCCAGATCAAAAAAGGAAGGGTGAGATCCAGACCCAGAACAGTGGAGTTCCTTCCTTGCTGCTCTGATTGCTTCTCGTGTTGCACAGTGCACTGAAGCTGCGAGAAGCAAAGGTGGCTCCCCAGACGCTGCAACGAAGGGTTGCTGTCAGTGAGAGAAAATAAGGGGGGAAATTTTCTGTGGTTATGCACAGATATAAACGTCAAAACAAATCCATAATGCATGTATAAATAATGGAAAATTAACCAACCAATTTTATGAATTGTTTTTGAATCTACAGCTTGTTAGCCCACCGTAACCTAGAAAGCAAAATAGAACTAGCTGATTTGGTACATTTTCATAGACTACGTTGCGCGGATACTTCGTATGAAGTCACGTACCAGTATCAGATACTGTACAGGATACAGATACTGCCCCGATACGCTCCGATATGTATCCTGCACGTATCCCTTAATTTACGATTATTCAAAAAAAGAAAATAAATCCCGATACCTCACCGATACTTCCCCGATACCTCATCGATACTTCCCCGATACGGTAAACCTAATAAAACCTCATCCCTTCAGTCCTCACTCACATCCATCCAAATTTGTTGGCCGCCTCTACACTCCTGCTCCCTCCACGCCGCCTCCACGCACGCCGCCTCGGCCCATCGCTCCCCGCCGCCTCGGTCCGCCACCTCCACACCCATCGCCTCGGCACGCTGCCTGGATGTCATCTCGTCCCGCTGCCTCCACACACACACACCGCCTCGGCCCGTAGCTCCCCGCCGCCTAGACGCCGCCTTGGCCCGCATGCTGCCAACTACAACTTGGGTGGCTATGCCCCTCCAAGGTACAACAAATTGAAGACAACTCTTCTTGTGCAAAAGAAGACACATGTTGAGTGAATGTTTCAGCTCGTATCGGTTCATTATATTGGTTTAAAGCTAGAAGAGAGAACTGGAGAACTAAGCAATTTGCTACATCAATATGACGATATTCTCGGTTCCTTACAATAATTCATTAATTTTTTTTAATATATATATATATATATATATATATATATATATATATATATATATATATATATATATATATATATATATATATATATATATATATATATATATATATAAACGTATCGCCGTATCGGTATTTTTGTGGAAATGGTGAATCGCGGTATCATGTATCCATATCGGTATCGGAGTATCTGGGCAACATAGTTCATAGATGCCCAACCAGTTAAAAGTTTGAATACCTTTTGAAGAGAGCACACGGTTCTTGTGGAATCCACTGTTAAGTAGCTCAACATTGAACTGTTTAGGGATGGTGTCCACAGTTGGGATCTTGTATGTCCAAGTCCCATCCGAGACAACCAACCCATCTGAGTTGGTTACATATTCCTCGCTCATGAAATAACCAATTCCCTGAACAAAGGCGCCTTCCACCTGAAAAAAGGCAATGGATCAAAATTAACAAAAAAAAGCACTGAAAAGAAATGAACCACCAATGCCCAAAATTAAGCACTAGGCAGTAAATCCGCAGAAGTTAGCATAAAAGGTAAATATCTTATCACTGCAGCCCTTGAAACTACATTGTAATTTTCAAGTGTAATAAATATTATTAATTCATGACCTGCTATCTGAAATGACTAGAAGACTGAAAAGTTGGCTTACACTTCTGAGTTCTGACTGACCAATTATTCATCGGCAAATGAAAAGAAAAGGAGAATTGCAGCTTTTGAAAGTGAAGACACCATTTAGAAAACAGAGATACATATTACCCACCTGCCCCAAGTCCACAGCAGGATTTAAGCTCTGGCCACAGTCATATATAAGATCACTACGCAAAATCTTGGTGGCTCCAGTGAGAAGATCAATTTCTACCTGCAATACCCAATATGACTATCTTGATGTAGCGATGTGCATATTTCAATTTTGTATTTTTCCAAAACAGTGTAACTGAAACTTGAGTAAACTAAGGATACCTCACTAGCAGCAGCTCCATAGTTTAGATAGGAACTAGAAGCCCCAGGAACGTAGTACTCTCTTGCCGATAAATCCACACCAACCATTTGTGCCTGCACATTGAAACATTGCAACATATTAAGATCATTAAAAACATTTTTTGAATAATAAAATAACATCTGTAATGATAGCAGTAGGCGATGCACAGCTTCCTGAGCATGCCTAATTTTTGTAAGAGAAATAACACATAACACAAGATCATCATGATAATAGTTGCTAAAAACTGAAGTTATCAATTACCTGGGAAATTAGCTCATCCCATGAAACTTTGCCTTGCTTTTCTTGCAATTGATCCTTGAGTGATTTCAGCCTGTCGACCATGATATTGCAGGCAAGTCGTACTGCTTCACAGCTAGATTCTGATGTGGTACTCCCTGTGGTCCACCCTCCCTGTACCACACTTAGTGTATCTGCTTGAATAACTCTTATTCTTTCCAACAGGTCTTGACTTTTATCAGCCCACAGCTGTCCAAGACCAAATGCTGCCATCTGCTTCACTTTTGTCCAAAGCCCCTGGCCTAACTCAATGCCACCAACTTCAACAGCAATGGAGCCATCATTAAGAATGGACACTTTTCCAGGTGTTGGTCGAGATAATACTTTGTGCACTATTGGAACAAAAGAAAGGCCCCGCTTTTTCCATTTGTTGCTTTTGTTGAAGGACTGGATCATTTCCAAACGATGCTGGTAGTTTGCTGATACAGTCAACTGATTGCAGATAGAGGGAAGTGTGTACCCCAAGGCGTCTTCCATGCACTCACTGTGAAACAAAGCAAGGCTCTCCACTGTGTGAAGATTTCTCTGTCTGACCAAATTAGCATCAGTAGAGAGAGTGGAAGCAACATGCTCAATGATAGCTTCAGCAACATAAGAACCCTGCACTTCTCCAGGGCCCCGCATTGCAGACTTTGTTGCAATGTTTGTTTTGCAGACCTTTACATCATAGGAAAAGGCACCCCAATTATATTTTTTCAGTGCCTCTATGAAATTATGAGGAATGATTGGACTAACATCCTTGGTCATTCCTGCATTTATGAACAAATCTATATGCAGAGCGGTGATCTTTCCATCTGATTTGAATCCTATGGAATAGCATATTTTCATGGGATGCCGACCTCCAGTCATTATGATGTCAGTCTTGCGATCAAGATACATTCGAACAGGACGACGCAGCTTAAACGCTGCAAGTGCACAAGCGGTTGCCACCTATAATTAACACGCACGTAATAAGTAATTGCTAACCTAACAAGCTTGTAAAACAATGATAAATAAAATGCTCATGAAGCAGTGGAGTTGACAAAGTTTAAGTGGGTCTATGAACTAAAAAAATGAGCATTTGGTTTTATTATTGACCACTCTGTAATTGCTGAAGCAATCACCTTTATTTATCTGCTTATAAGTTATAAGGTGGCCATATGTGCAAATAGTTTTTTTCTTATTTGGGCATGAGGTACTCGAAGTTTCATGTTTTTTTGTCTTCATGATGATAAGTTCTGTGTTTTAAATGGCATGAACTACTCGGCAAACACAACAGGATTGAACATGCAATACCATTTGTACTTCACAAAAGTGGAAAAGATATACTGATCAAAACAAAACCTAGTTTGCAGCGTTTTAACCATAAAATGCTGTAAATTATTATGGTATTGAGCATTGAAACTTACAGGTAATGATCTAACAGCTTTTCCTCCAAAGCCACCACCAACCCTTCTAGTAATAACACGAACATTGTGAGAAGGTAAACCGAGGCATTTTGCAATGACATTTTGTGCTGTCTCAGGGCATTGGCTTGAGCTATACACCACCATGCAGTTATCCTCATCAGGTACGGCTAGGGCTGTTTGTGTTTCCATGTAAAAGTAATATTGTGAATTAAGCTTCACCTGCATAAAAGTGTTTGTCAGCTGTAGCACAATATGGCAATACCAAAGATATATCAAAAAGGACTAACCACAAACAGGGACCATGATGTGTCAGTTATTGAATAATTAGAATCGGAGTCAAATATGAGATAGGTTAGCCAAGGTAAGGCAGAAGCAAATCAAAAGAAAAAGAACATCAAAGGGACACACACACACCACAACTACTGTAGTTCTGTTTAATCTAAATCACTTTAGGCACTAATGGTGACTCAGCACAAAAGTAACAAATATTATATTACAGGTTTGTCAAATTCCACCCTACATGGGGCCAAACACCTAGTGCAAGTTCAAGCTCATACCCTTTATACTTTACATTAAAATCAATTCATCCACAGACTTAGGATGGCTCTCAGAAAGATTCTTAACTTAGAAACAGCATAAAAACTACACAGGACTGTACCTCAGCTGAGTGGATTTTCTTATCGGCTTCTGCCATCCCTTTTGAGAAATCACCAATCTTTTGGGGAAGAAGAAATGGGGGGATTTCGAAATAACTGCATCTTCTAACTGCCTCCTCTATCGATAAAACTGGAGTTTCCAAATTATCTGTGCTGTAGTTCACTACAGCTCGTTTGGCAGATATATCGGCAAATCTTTGTGTTTCTGCAATCTAAAATGCTAAAACCTTCACTAATTGCATGACTAAAGGAAAAGAAATATTGCAAATTTATTTAGATCCAAATCGTCAGTGCAAAATCCATACCACAATACCAAGAGGTTCCCCAGCGCACTGAGTAAGCGGATCACCAAACAGTGGTTCAGGTCCAAATATAGTGTCGGCCCCAACATTGCCGCCTCCTTTTGGAATATCCTTAATAGTGACAACAGCCACTGTTTTTAGCTGCTTGAGAGAAGGCTCGAGCTCTATGCTCTTTACATGAGCTAAAGGTTTTGTGCTATATATAAATGCTCCGTAGAGACAGTCCTTTGGAGAAGGGATGTCATCCACATATACAGCCTCACCTATATATATTGGTTATGTTATCAGCATTTTAGTTTACTTTCTAAAAGATCAGATGATGAAATCCATTGTCACTGACTAAAAAGTCACATAAGAAATGTTAAGAAATGACTCATGAATCATCATTGCATACATAATGCGAACTGCAAGAAAGGGAGATAAAGCATGCCATTACCAATGTTATTCCAACAAAGGTTAAAGATTGACAATAATTAAAAAAATTGTAAAGCGCATACCAGAGGCTTGGAGTTCTGCTGCAACTTTCTTGGTTGGTATGCCAACTGGGAGATAGTCTTGATTGATTTCAACAATCTGTTTGCAAGATTCAAGTATGTGACCATTGCTATACAAACAAGATTTCACATTATCGATCTCCTTAAGTGAAAGATCAATGTTTGCATTGGGTCCACAATTTGGATTTCCCTTGGCATCAGAAGTTACGCAGCCATTCAGACCGACTGCCTTTACATGCTTCAAGGTTCCTTTGGTTACCGGGTAGAGAAAACTAAACAGAAAGGCAACTGCCAAGCTTGATCTATAAGCAGCATGTGTTGTGCCTTCTTTTGGAACAATAGTTTTCTTGAGAACTTTACATGCTTCAAGTAGGACTGATGCAGTAATGGGTTTACCCACTAAGAGTTTCTCAACATTCCTAGCCCTGATAGCATGTTGGGTTCCATATGCACCAAAAGCCAAACATAGCTTTTCCAACATCAAGCTTCCTGAAGTTTCATCTGAAGAGACTTGAGCCAAGAAAGCAGAGTTAAGGTAAGAAACTGCATTTCCAAGAGGGCGCAGAGCAGCTCGGTACGTCTCAAATAGCAGGGAACTTCCTGTTTTATCTCCTGACTTATTTACAGTCCCAGCACTTGATGAGACACCGTTGGGAGTACAATGAGGAATGTATATGCTTAAGAGCAGTATCTTGTAATCACATGGTGGCATCTGCAGGAATTCCTCCAGCGTGACATTCAACCTTTCTGATGATACCTCGATGCACACCGATGAACCAGCAGCAAGAAGAATCGTCACAATATCAGACGCAAACTCATCCCTTTGCGCCATTATCAGATTTCCACCCACGCTCGCCGTGTTGCGGACAAAATGAGAAGCCACCTTTTCCATGTGATCAGCAATCTTACCAAAGACCACATCTTTGCAGTCATCACCTTCTCCTCTTAGAATCTCAATAACATGAGAAATCGATACTGCAGCCCCAATTTCAACACCCTTGGCATCCTTGCTAACTGAATTCAACTCTGGGATGGCTCTCAGGTCAATGTACCTCTCATACACCTCTGCCTCCCTGTAAACACCAGAAGATGTGTTTCCCACAACCACCTTTGTACTACTTTCATCAAACCACTCAGAACCTATCAGCTTATAGTACTCCTCCACACTCCGAGGTCGAAGCCAAGAGCTCCCACTCCCCGCCAATGTACACCGATCAATCCCCAAAGAAACTCTGATCTCATCCTTCAAAAACTCCGGGAAGGTACCAACACTCCCCTCCTTGTACGGCGGCAATTTGGAAACGTCCGCGTCTCCCTTTCTCCAGAAGGAGTTGAGCCCCAAATCCTCCAGATCCACGTCCGCCGCGAAGCTCTTGCACGCGTCAGCGATCGGGCGGTACCCCGTGCAGCGGCACAGGTTCCCGGCCACCGCCCGCTCCGCCTCGGCCGACGTGAGCCTCGAAAACCCCTCCGGCGGCTCCGGCCCAGCGCCGGCCTCCGCGCCCGCGAGCGCGGCGGCGAGGGACATGCATATGCCGGGCGTGCAGTAGCCGCACTGCGAGGCGTGGAACCCCGCGAGCCTCGCGTGCACGGCATGGAGGCCGTCCCGGCTGTTCCCGAGCCCCTCGGTGGTGGTGACCGCGCGGTGGTGGAGGCCGTGCACGAGGGTCAGGCACGAGCTGACCGCGGCATGCGACACCTCGTCGGCCGCCGCGTCGTACGTCGAGAGCAGCACCACGCACGCGCCGCAGCCACCTGCAAATTGCAATCGCATTCGTTAACTCACGGGAATCGAACGGAAGGCGTTTGAGGAGGAGGGGGTTGGATTCGAGTGCCTTCGCCGCAGCCGAGTTTGGGGCCGGTGAAGCGGGTGTGGGAGCGGAGGAACTCGAGGAGAGTGGCGCCGGCGCCGACGCCGGCGGCGCCGTCGCTGAGCTCGACGCGCTCGCCGTTGACCGCGAAGACCACCACCGGCGGCGCAGCCATCGCGTCGCGCTGCAGCGTGCGTGTCGGAATCCGATTCCCATCAGGATCTCCGCCGCTTCCTACTTATCTGCTCCCACCACGCTCTCGCCTCGCGAAATTCCAAGAGGAAAAAGGCGCCCACGCCGACGCGAGCATGTGTCGCTTACCGACTCGACTGCGGCTCGACTCTACCCGACTCCACTGGTGGAGCGAGTGGTGACGCGGCGGCTTCTCGAAGGCGACGGCTTCGTCCGTTTGTGTCGCTGCGGGTGGGGCCCGCGGTGGCGCATGCCGTGCCGCTAGTAAATTGGGAATTAATAGTTGATTATTATATTCGGCACGTGACGTGGGGGACGCCGGGCGACGCGCCGTCTCGGCGGCTGCTCCGGCCACGTGCCACCGCCCAATTTGTCGGCTATTTCGGTGACCGACCTCTCCTCAAACCTTCCAGATACTCGTCAAAGTTATGGGCTCGGTTTGGAGGGATTTAGAGCAGTCCAGGTGGCCCGAGCCCAACTGTGTCGACTTACGTTCGGTACTATTGAGCCGGCTCAAGTACAATATGGCTCTTTTTTTAACGAATTACAATATGGCTCTTTTTTAACGAACCGTGGATCGGGCTGTGCTGGGCCCATGGTGCGACAGGCCCGATTGGCACGGCATGACCTAGTCCGCCAACGATCGTAAACGGGCCGGCACAACCTAACTAAATATATCCTTTTTTGATCATTAGAGGCTAAAAATTTAAAAAAAACTAAAAATTTGAAAACTTTTCTATAAATAGGGCATTCGGTCTCCATTTTCCACACCTCAAATCTCACTCTCAACTCTCTGTTTAGCTGTGAAAAATCTGGTAGTGTTTGCGCAAATTTGGTAAAATTAGTGAGAAATTCGTGCAAAAATTCAGAAAATTCAAAAATCTTCAAAGAATTTCTGAGAGCTGCAAAAGAGGTAATAGTGTTGTCTTATTTTAATTTTTTGCTATTATTTATTGATTCAATAGTAAGTTAATTGCTCTTTACTATTTCAATTTACAGTTGATTCAAAGGAGAACTACAATTTTCAACTATCCGAATTCGGTCTCTCGGCGGAGAATATGCAATCCTTTCAAGAAGGATATCCATCCGCGGAAAGTCCACATCCACAACAAACTGGAGAGCCAGAAGAAGCGACAGCCCCGATGGCGTAGGGTCCAATCGATCCATCTTCTGTTGGCTCAACAAGTGCATTCACAACCCATAACACGGGTGCAAAAAGAACGAGAGCTAGTACATCAGGAGTCTGGAATGATTTCGACAAGAAGTTCAAGACCGACAATGATGGGAATTCGGTGAGGTATGCTGTTTGTAAAATTTGTGGTAATGAAGTATCTGCAAAATCTTCAGATGGGACGGGTCACCTACAACGGCATGCTGCAAGCTGCAAAAGAAGGCAAGGAGTCTTTCTGGAGTATACTTTCCAACCTCTCCTCTAATTGTTCATAACATTTTTGAAATTGCCACTCACCTAAAGGCTTTTGAAAATAATCCTATACTACAGGATGATGTAGTTGCTATGAAAACTAAGTTTTTAAAATATTTGAGGGAAATTTCTATTTTATATGCATGCGCCTTTATTTTGGATTCTATGGCTAAACCCCAAGGATTTATAGATGTATTATAACTTTTATGTGATGCTACCGGTTTAGACTATTGTACATACTATAGAGTAGTTAAGGATAAATTATATGAGGTATATGAGAAATATGAAAATAAGTTTGGGTCTATGAGTTTGGAAAGACCCCCGGTCGCCCTAACACCTCTAGGGGGACTATGCAATGGGGCAAGATTTTTGGTTCTTCGTCTAGAGATTCTTGTGCAGGTGCAGGTACACATCAGTCAGGAGGAAGAAGGCGACAAAGCACTGGAGACCTATCAAGCTATCTCAACAGTAATAGCGTCAGCTTTGAGCAGGAGTTGAACATTCTCTCATGGTGGCAAATCCAGAAAGTAACATATCTAGTGCTATCCATATTAGCACGGGATGTGTTGACTGTTCCTGTCTCTACAGTCTCCTCGGAGTCAGCCTTCAGTCCATCTAGAAGAATAATGGAGGAGTGACGAACAAGTCTCTCGAACGAGATGGTCGAAATCCTTCTGACCGTCAAAGACTGGGAACAAGCTGAATCAAGACTCCAACATACTACAGATAATAGAGATTTAGAAGAATCTTTTTGAGAATTTATATCTAAATAGCAATGAATATGATTTTCAATATTTTTCTCCACATGTAGTCACTAATGAGCTTTATAGGTTGTACTTTTTTCTTTACCAAGATTTTTTTAAGTTGACTTTTTACTTGGTAAAGTTTTTAATGAGGCAGCCATCCCATGTAATTTAACAAGTTAATAAAGCTCAATATATCATTGAAAACAATTATTTTAATAATTAATATTGTCAATAATTTTTATAATTTTTCTGAATTTTTTTCTTGATTTTCTATAATTTTTTTACAATTTTTTTCTTAATTTTCTATATATTTTTTAAAAAACATTCTACTTTTCCCGGCTTAACGGGCCGTCCGTGTCGGCATGGTCCGTTAAGTCGTAATCGTGCCCGGGCCGGCACGGCACGGTTGCGGGGTGCCGTGCCTGGGCTCGGACCGCGGCTCGTGGGCCGGCACGGCACTGACCGTTTATTTAGTAGGCCTTAACGGGGCGTGCCGCCCTGCACGGCCTATTGGACACCACTAGAGGGATTCGAGCATGTGAATTTCACAGAATTTTAGAATTTTAATTTATTTTATTTAATTGGATTCTAGTTGGAGTTGAATTTGATTCGAATCAATTCAAAATCTATTTTTTCTAGTTGAATGCCATTTGAAATTCTATGAGACTGTTGGGTCTGTCTATGTACCTAGGTCTATCAATGTACACAAAGTAGTTTCTCTACAAGCTAAATAATGTCCAACAAATTTTAGACAATTTCATAAAAAAAATTTATTGTTAACGAGAGGATGAAATTATAAATACAGAAATTTTACAAAATTATTGTCTAAAAGGCCATAGGGGCCACATGTGCCCTAAGCTCGTTTATGTGCATAAATTAGTTTCTCTACACACTGAATCATTTTTAATAAAATTTAATTGATTTTGTGAAATAGTTATGGTGTGAAAGCGATGTTTAAATTCAAAGTACTTGAAGATAACAAGAGTTGAAGCACTCATACCGACAATAAAGTCTACGAGTACCGATCATGAAGCCAACAGCCGCCGATTGCAAATCCTACCGATCACAAGATCTAAGACTACCGACCGCTAAGCCTTCGACTAAAGGTCATGAACGATCACAAAGACTACAACCATCGAGAACCGACTAGTAAAGTCCACGACTATCGACCAGTTACTGTAACTACGACCATAGACAAGGTATTGTAGCTACTACCATTGAAAAGCACTGTAACTTCCATCTACGACCAGGTATGGTCGTTCTGCCGTAGTCGATGTTCCGTGGTCAAAATGTTGTGATCGAAGATTGATATGGCCAAGTACCATGGTCGGATTGCAGTGGTCGAAGCTTGACGTTGTCAAAGTCGGACGTGGTCGAAATCTGCTGATCGGACAAAACCGTTCGGATCGCCCAACACAGAGCTGTTCAGACCAACAATACAAGGCTGTTCGGACCATCGACTACCAAACGTGGTCGAAACCCAGACGTAGTCGTTTTGCCAACCTGAAAACTTAAGCACAGAAACACATTAACAAGAACTTTCACAAATTTAAATTTTAATAAAATCAAATGTCAATTATTTCTCATTAATAAAATACACGACCATCACATAGTCTCACATGAGCCCACCGGAGAATGGACCAATGCACTGACACCATCTCATTGAGGTTCCACAAAGAGATAAGTTGACACTAACTTGTCAGGAGGAAACACCAGCCAAATTGTGGAGTAGGATGCACTTCGTTTGTTCTCGGCGGGTTTTCACAGCATAGAGGTGAACAGCTAGTCACTTGGTTGTTAGAAACGATTCCATGCGGTGGTTTAATAACTGTAAATCATTTTCTGTTGCCTGCACCGCACATGACTATTTGGTGCAGCTCGTTTTGTTTGCTTTGCTTACATTTATACACATTTTGCATGAGATTATCGATCGCTCCAGTCAATATCCTGACGGCCCTGTTCTTTTCAGCTTCTAAAAGCTGATTTTCAGTTTTTTTTCTACAGTAACTAGCTTTTAAATAGAGTATCTTTTCAAAATAGGGTCTACTAGTTAATTGTAATACATACTGTACCGACTTCATTTATATTTGCAAAAATCGCACGTGAGTTTCTGTTACTCTGCAATCTCTCGCATGAACAACGCAAAAGCCACAAGTCGCAGCCAAAAGCCATAAGCCGCAGCAAAAAAAACAGACACTATATGTTTCATTTCTAAAGCAAACATATGATTTGAATTGACCATACGATCCGAGCAAGCGGTCCAAATTAAGGCTTCAGAATGGGTAACAGGAAGCTCTGGCCAAATCAGATCGCGATGAAAATTCGGGATCTGGAATGGGTCTACCGGCACCGTTAGATCTGGCTTGTACGACCTCGATGATGATAATGGCAAGTGTAGGTTTACAAAAGCGCATGTACATGCAAAGACCAAAGAAACGATTTTCCAACATAAGTTGTTCCCAACTTGACCGTCATCAGCATACACACTTAAACCACACATTTAACCATCTACGAACACCAACCTGGTCACCCACGACCACGCTATCCATTGCTTTCCAGAAATTAGCCTTAGGTCTCTCAATACGACCGCTAGCTCAACAAGTACTCAAAAATTTCCATCGCTTCGCCCAAATCACTCGGGTATAACAAGTATCACTACCAACCACAAAACTATAAAGTACCGATCACTATGACTAGAACATCAGATCATTAAGTATATGTCCCATCGATTCTCCAAGCGATTCGTTACACCAATGATCATTAAGTACCGCACAAACTACCATCCAAGAGTATTGAAGCACCTACCATAGATCTCTGACAACCGACCGCTGACCACGATCATGAAAACCACGACTATCGATTATCGAGTCTTTCTGACTATGAGTACCGTTCCTCCGAACACTGTTAACTGATTACCAACCACCATGCACTAGCCAGTCATACCACTGACATAACATGAGTACTCAAAGTACTCCAAGATAACAAGAGTTAAGCACTCATACCGACAATGAAGTCTATGAGTACTGACCGTGAAGCCCACGGCCGCCGTTTGCAAAGCCTACCGATCACGAGATCTATAACTACTGACTGCTAAGCCTTCGACTAAAGGTCGTGAACGGTCACAAAGACTATGACCATCGAGAATCTACCAGTAAAGTCCACGACTATCGATTAGTTACTGTAGCTACGACCATAGACAAGGTATTGTAGCTACCACCATTGAAAAGCACTGTAACTTACCATGTACGACCAGGTATAAAGCTAACGTGGTCGAAGCCTAATGTGGTCGAAGTCTGTTGATCGGATAAAGCTGTTCAGACCACTTAGCACAGAGTTGTTTGGACCAATAATACAAAGCCTTTCGGACCACCGACTACCAAACGTGGTCGAAACCCAGATGTAGTCGTTTTGCCAACCTGAAAACTTAAGTACAGAAGTGCATCGACTAGAACTTTCACAAATATAAATTCCAATAAAATCAAATATCAATTATTCATCATTAAAAAAATGCACGACCATCATATAGTCTCACATGAGAGCACGATGCACTTCGGTTGTTCTCGGCGGGTTTTCACAGCATAGAAGTGAACAGCTAGTCACTAACGATTCCATGCGGTGGTTTAATAACTGTAAATCAGATTTTTTTGTTGCCTACACCGCACATGACTATTTCGTGCAGCTCGTTTTGTTTGCTTTGCTTACATTTATACACATTTTGCATGAGATTATCGATCGCCCCAGTCAATATCCTGACGCAATATGTTTCATTTCTAGAGCAAACGTATGATTTGAATTGGCCGTTCGATCCGAGCGAGCGGTCCAGATTAAGGCTTCGGAACGAGTAACGGGAAGCTCCGGCCAAATCGGATCACGATGAAAATTCGGGATCCGGAATGGGTCTACCGGCACCGTTAGATCTGGCTTGAACGGCCTCGATGATGTTAATGGCAAGTGTAGTTTTACAAAAGAGCCCTCCACCTACCCCGTATTACACTTGTGCACTACCCCACCAAGGCTCGTTTTGCCCGCCACTCGTTCGAGCAAATGCCGCCTCGCCGCCACTCCTCCGACGAGCAGCGGAGCAGAGCACTCGGAATCCGATTTCGAATGCAGACTCGCCGCCGGCATGGTGAAGATTATTCCGATCCCGAGGCGGCGTCTGCTCGCACGTCTCCCTTGCCGCCGCCGACGCAAGGCGGCTCCTCCGGGCGGTGCTGCGGCGGCGCCCTCCCATTCCCACCGCAAGGACACATCACTACTCCCATTTCATTCTCCTCACCTAAACCCCTCAACCTGAAGCTACCAAATCGAGCTTGACCAAGAAGCACTTCACACTTTTTCTTCGGGAAAAAGAACTAGTCCACAGGAGGAGAGGACGAGAGCCCGAGGGGCAAAGAAGCGAGGGGACTTGCAGCTGCAGCGCGAGGGTGGCGATTGAGGCCCTGATCAATATGGCTTCAGCTTTTGATTCCAGTTTATTTTTGCATTATTCATAAATTTCGTCTTTTTCTGAACTTTTGGCTTTTTTTTGAGTTTTTTACCGGTTCTTTTTTCCTCGTATTTGTTTACATTATACGTGATGGGATAATATGTTTTTCTATTTTTAAATTTTTTTTAAATTTAATTATGGTAAATAAGCCTCTGTCAGCTACAATGCTTTTTTCAGCCAGCTACAGTGTTTCAGCCATAAGCCATGAGGCTTTCAGCCGAACCGATCACCACCTGAGACCTACTCGTCTTACTCCGGTTCTCCTTCCTGCGAGTTTCTTGCTTGAGGCGCCGGCGACGAGGAGGCAAACGCAAAAGCTACTTTTTCGACTTTTCTACAGTAACTAACTTTTAAACGGAGTATCTTTTCAAAATAGAATCTACTAGTTAATTATAGTACATACTACATTAACTTCATTTATATCGACAAAAATCGCACATAAGTTTTTGTTACTCTGTAATCTCTTATATAAATAACCTAAAAGCCACAAAGTCACAGTCAAAAGTTACAACCTTCGGGGGGAAAAAGAGCATGCCCAAAAGCTGTGCGCGACGTTGGGCTTCCAAAACGAAGCATCACGGCCTAACGAAAGCCCGGCCCAACCCAACCCATCAGGTTATAGCACTTGCCTTCGCAACTTCGCGCAGCAGCACCCAATCCAACCAATCCCCTGTACTGTACCCTCGAATGGCGTCGCTGCTGCGCCTCCCCTCGCTGCTCGCCCCGGCGGCGAGGCCGGCCCTGCTCCACCGCCGCTGCCTCCACGCGGCGAGGCTCTCCGCATCGAGGGGCCACGCTGCCGCGACTACTGGCGCGGCGCCCGCTCCTACGGAGACCCGCGGCGGCGACAGGGAGGGGCAGGTGACGCCGCGGTCGGTGGACTTCAACGCGTGGTACACGGACGTGATCGCCGCCGCGGAGCTCGCGGACTACGGGCCCGTGCGGGGCACTATGGTCATCCGCCCCTACGGATACGCCATCTGGGAGGCCATCCAGGTCGGTGCTCCTGTCCTACAGTCCTACTCGCTGCGCGACTCCCTGCGTGCGTGCTTCATTCTGTATTTCTGTGCTCGCGTTAGTGTCTGTGTTTGTTGGGTTCAAGTTGACATTGTTGATGTAGATAAGAATTTTAGTTGCTGGTGCTACTGTGTAGTAAATCTTGAATCTTTGTGTAAACTGTAAGCTTACTTCTGGTGTTGCGTATGTGTGAATTTTGATAATTTTAGCAGTTTCTTAGCCTTTTGTTTGACTTGCGGTTGTAGATTCCATGCTATGGTTTGGCAACTTGAGTTCACACTTCCCGGCATGACATTTTAATCTGTATTGAGTTGCATGCTGCACCAGCCAATTTCCAAAAAAACTTAAGCTCATGTGGAAAAGAGGGAAATTCACTTATACTTAACACTCTCTCTCATGTGTAGAAGTGGGCTACAATTATTATTTTTAATTATGCCAACCGGGTCAGGACATCTTGGTTCTGATATTATATTGAGTTGCATGCTGCATCAATAAGCTGATGAGGAAAGGAGGGCAATTTACTCATATTTCAACAATCTGGACTCTTCTTGTTATATACACACACTTGTAATATACCCGTTTAATAGTGTTGTTATACCTCTTTATCTATTTTAACATACTCTAATAATGATTATAAAATACTCCAAAGTGATTTCTATGAAAAATTTCATCAAAATTCACTTTATATATATATATATATATATATATATATATATATATATATATATATATATATATATATATTTGCTTTATGGTTGTAGGATTATTTGAATGTGAAGTTCAAGGAGACAGGGCACAGCAACATGTACTTCCCTCAGGTACGCACAGCATAATCCATTTGTTTCTGCTCTTTTTTTGTTTTTTTGGGGGGGGGGGGGGGGGGGTGAGCAACACAATTTAGCTCTTATTACTACTAGAATTTACAAAGGCTTATGCATGAATGTAGTGCTACGGACTGTAATTTTTGCTCTGGACTTTGGGGGTATCATAAAATAGTATCCCTTTGTGAAATTAGCAGTGTATGTGTTGGTTTGTCTATCACTGGTGTTGTACTGTTGTGATCTTCATACCTGAAGTGTGGGGTGCTAGCTGTTGTTTAACTTGTTTTGGGATGTAAAACAGGCACCAAGAAGTAAGACATATCATTTTGATGTTGCCTTGATGAAAATTTTTGTTTTTCTGTTGACACTTGGCAGGATTAGTTAATCCTAAGTGCATGTTCCAGATAATGTAGCTGACTTCGAATATATGCAAAGTGACTCTTAGAAAGTGAAGTTTACATTGTCTCATATGCAACACACACAAATGTACATCTTAAACATAGGCCCCGTTTGGCAGAGCTCTAACTCTAGGAAATCTGTAGATTTCCTAGAGCTGGTCATCTGTAACTCTAGGAAATTCTGGATCTAGAGTTGCAGACATGTTAAGTGCATTTACATGACTCATTTCATTTATATTATATATTAAATAAAAATATTTAAATCACTTTAATTTAGTCAACAAACTACAGATCCAGCATAGATCTCGGAGCTAGAGCTGTGCCAAACGGGGCCATAGTAGGAAGATTCGTGGTTATTATCTTATGGCTATATTATATTGTGTCGGACTTTTCCTGTACTTGCTGTAACTGTTTCTTCTCTTAGAACTTGTCTCATGCTTCATCTGAATTAGACTCCCTTGTTGCCACTTCCCTAGCTATAGTTTCTTATGCTTGTCCTTTTTTTATTGTATCAGTTCATACCATACTCATTTATAGAGAAGGAGGCCAGTCATGTTGAAGGGTTTAGTCCGGAGCTTGCATTAGTTACCATTGGAGGAGGAAAAGAACTAGAGGAAAAGCTTGTGGTAATACTTTGCTCTAGTCTTATGAAGCTATTGGATATAGAACACAATATTCTCCTGAAACAATGCCTATGAATATATGATGATTAATTCTATGAGTGTATTGCCTCTAAAGCTGAACTCTCTTGCACTTCCATTCTTGAGGGCTTTGTAGGTAAGACCAACAAGTGAGACCATCGTAAATCACATGTTCACTAAATGGATTCAAAGCTATCGTGATCTTCCTCTCATGATTAACCAGGTAACTCCATTGGCAGACTTGGATCAACAGGTCCACTATTATTTACTGTCCTAAATATTTCTTATTATTCTAGTGGGCTAATGTCACAAGATGGGAAATGAGGACTAAGCCATTCATCAGAACTCTTGAATTTTTATGGCAAGAAGGCCATACAGCTCATGCCACCCTTGAAGAGGCAGAGAAGGAGGTTTGTTTCATCATTGTGCTAGTTCCTTCTTCTTCTGCAGTTCACTTTTTCAGTACCATTCATGTAATGAAAAAAAGTCGAAATAATGAAAGGTTCTAATGCACTGTCATCTGCTCCATTTCTTATTGGTCTGCAGGCAATGCAGATGATTGATGTGTATACGAAATTTGCTTATGAGCAAGCTGCAATCCCAGTTATTCCGGGCAGGAAATCAAGAGTGGAGACATTTGCTGGTGCTAATAGGACCTACACTATAGAAGCTATGATGGGTGACAGGAAAGCCTTACAAGCTGGAACCAGTCACAACCTTGGCCAGAACTTTTCCCGTGCCTTTGGAACACAGGTTACTGTTTACCAACTGTCTTTCATTTTCATGCATACTTCCTGTACTCGATCCATTTTATGTTGTATACATGGATTCCTATGTTATTGCTGCTATAAGCAATTCGTCTTGCAAGCCTTTCAGACAGAGTACTTTCCAGAGATTGCATTCGGCATCACCTTCATTGTTTCTTGTTTGCTGAATGCTGATATTGCTTTAGCTGCAGCCATGATTTTGATTTCCCCCCTATGACTGCAGTTTATGGACGAAAATGGTCAAATTGAACACGTTTGGCAGACTTCTTGGGCTATTAGTACTCGGTTCGTTGGCGGGATTATCATGACCCATGGTGATGATTCTGGTTTAATGCTTCCACCAAGGATTGCACCCATTCAGGTCTTTTTCCATTGATTGTTTTCATGCTTTTATGCACACAAAGCTCAGGCTCTACCTGGCTAAGTTTTTCCTAGCTCAGGCTCTACTTGACTAAGTTTCTCCAACTCTCTCTTGTATATACTATCTACTATTCCCCTGTTAAAAATGGGTTAAAAGGTCAACCTAAAATTGACGTCCTTTTTTCCTGCAGAGTTTTACTTAGTGTAGTTACCTGCTTTCAGTTTTCAAATCCATACACATGCCAGTGGAATTTAAGAATGTTTCTGTTTAACGCAGGTAGTGATAGTACCTATTTGGAAGAAGGGTGACGAAAAGGGTGCTGTTATGGAAGCTGTAGCTTCAGTTCAAAACACGCTCAAAGCAGCAGGAATTAGAGTCAAAGTGGATGACTCAGAGATGCGGACACCAGGATGGAAGTTTAACTTTTATGAGATGAAAGTAATCACTTTTGCCCTTGTAGTGGAATTCCAGTTCAATTTGTTTTTTCCTCTTTTTACCATATCGAGATATTGGTATTTGTGTGCTTCCATTATGGAAATCCAATCTACTCCCCCCCCCCCCTGTATTTCAGTCTATATTGCATGGCTATTTGCATCAAATTTTGCTTGAGCCTAATGTGATAGAACATGTCTGCTTATTTATTCCTTGACTGAAAGTACTCCATTTTGTATTGCCCAAAACAATATCTCATGCCATGACATGGAAAAGATTGTGTTCTAATATTGCCATCATTTGCAAGAGTAATGCCTGCAATCTACTGCTGAACATACTTAAGATGAAATGATTAACGTTCTGTGCTTAGTCTTGCTTTCTATCAGACTATAAATAGACATTTCTTGATGGAGTTTATATAGGCTTGTCATTTCCCTTCATTATCTTTGGTTTATATAGGCTTGTTTCTGACATTTTCTTACATTGATTTAACAGGGAGTTCCTATAAGAATAGAACTTGGTCCCCGTGATGTCACAAATAAGAGTGTTGTGATTTCTAGGCGAGATATCCCTGGAAAGCAAGGAAAGGAGTTTGGAGTGTCTATGGAGCCATCAACATTGGTGAACCATATAAAAGGCCGTCTGGAGGAAATCCAGGCATCCCTTTTACAGAAGGCCATTGCATTCCGTGATAGGTATTTGTTTTCCATGAACAAATAACATGTCTTAAAATAGGTTTCTAGTTTGTTCTTATGTCCAATTTATTGCATGATGTATGCATACCACCCTTTCTCCCTAGGCATAATAAATGTTTTAATGTCAAAAGCTGGATCCAGGATACCTTTTTTGCTATATAAGAATTAGCAGTTAATTTGTAGATTTGCTGTACACTAAATGACTAAATGGTATTCTGAATATGAATGCTCCTAAGAGGAGCCAATCTTGGAGTATTTTGCCCGCTAGAGGTTAGTAGTAAATTTTAGCACCGCAAAGCAAGAATCACTGTGCGTTTGTCATACAAAATATGGGTTCTTCTATGGGTTCCTTCTCTTTATGTGCCGTTGCACTCCATTTCTGACAAATTTGCTCTGTGCTAAGAAGTGCCTTTTCACACTTGCAGTAATATAGTTGATGTAAACTCATACGGAGAACTGAAGGAGGCCATTGCTGAGGGAAAATGGGCAAGAGGTCCATGGTCAGCTAGGTAGGTTCAGTTTGAATAAACGTTGTTTATCCTACATGGTCAGCATTGTTTATGCTTTTGGCAATTTGGCTGATTTGTGGTAAACTTCAGTGATGCTGATGAGCTGAAGGTGAAAGAAGAGACCAGTGCCACCATCAGGTGCTTCCCGTTCGAGCAGCCAGAGGGAGAGAAGAAATGCTTCATGACTGGCAGTCCAGCCGATGAAGTTGCAATTTTTGCAAAGTCATATTAGGCCATCTTTGTGCTGTCATCTACCGGAGATCAAAGCAATTTTTTTTTACAGATTTTTCTCTTTTCCCCAGTTTCTCTGTGGTCTTTATTGACCATGGATGATAAGTTGAATTCTTGTACTGCTGATATTTTTCGTGTAAATTGGCAATCGGGTAGATTCTACTTCTGTCATGCTTGTAATCTCATCTTAGGAAAACAGCACAGTGCAACCGCATATAACCAATGTTTCTTGTCAAGTTTGTCTTGTTTTGCTGATAAATACCCTGTTCTTCTTCGAAATGTATCAATTTGATTTTTTCTCTCTCGTCTCATGCGTCCATCATGTAAGATCATCGAACTTAAATCCATCCAAAATTACTAGTATTACGAATGAAAGATTCATGCAAAGCTGATTTCTTATGCATAACGATTTTTTTATTCTGTTCTAGCATAGAAATTAGAAAAATACTACGACAGTGTGCATTCCATGGAGCCTACCTACCTTGACAGTGGTATCCATCATCCAACTCAATGTCGCATTGCCACTGCTTGTTGGATCCTACATGATTCGTTCGGACATGGAAGGCGGCCGTCCGATGAAGTTGATCACCGGCGCCGGCATCCGTTCTCGGAACATCGGGTGCCGGAGGTAGTAGAAGCGTAGAACCCGGCTACCACGGCCACCACCTTGATCTGCACCATGTACGGCACCATGACCACGACAACGCACAGCGCGACGAACATCCCGGTGGCGCGCGGGTCACCCCACGATACGAGCGCCTGCAGCCTCTCCGCCTGTGTCGCGACGTCGCCGACCATGGCCTGCAGCCGCGCGCCGACCATCCTGGCGCGGTCATACCGCACCCGCACCACCTCCGGCGGCCTGGCGCTCGGTATCGTGTCGAACTCCTCGTCCAGCTCCTCGCTGTCCGGTGCCTCTGCCATGGATGCACGCAGGGCGTGTGGTCTGGTAGAACTGAACTCATTAGTTTCGATCGCTACTTTTCAAGAGAAAACGTATACATACTTAATAACACACGTATACAAGTAGAGAAGACGAACAAACAGAAAAGAGGCTTCTTTTATGGCAACACATGTCTTTTCTTTGTCTTCTGCTATTCACACATAACTCCTCAAATTGCTTAATTAATAAGAAGTACATGGCTTAAATAAGAGTCACGCACGCACACGGTCGCACGATCTGTACTCCACGCACCTACCAAGTCTACTAGCTAACAACTAGGACTATTCTCAGGCCATTGACCGGGGTCTTCTCCACGATTCGTACGACTTGGCTAACTCATTGACTCAACTGTTACTTGGACGCCCAACGATGACTTATGACCATTGCACCTTGACCACGGTTGCATCAACCACACCACTTCGACCATGGCTTCTCGACCACGGCTCTTCGACCACTGCACTTCAACCACGGTACTTTGACAACGGCTTCTTGACCACGGCACTTCGACCACACAAGTCTTCCGAGCACCGATCGGCAGTACTGTAGCTCATGAGCATTGACTGGTTACTGTAGCTCTGACTACCGAACAGTTATTGTAGCTATAACTACCGACCGGTTCATAATAGCTATGACTGGTTTGCTGTATTTACGACTGGGTCACTGTAGCTTACGACTACTGTAACACTTGGACACACTGACTACTGAAGTACTCAGACACACCGACTACTACAGTACTCGAATACACCGACTATACAGTACTCGTAGACACGAGTACTCGACACCGACTACACATAACAACAAGATTATTTTCAATAATCAACCCCCTAATCTTGTTGTCAATCTGACAAACTTCGATGTGTTCAACTGCACTGTCTTGCCGCACGCATCAGCCTTCTTTTCTTGCCATAAGCAGTAGCATCTTGCGCGACTCACGCGCCATTGTCGGTCTCCCACCAACACACCTGATACCGGTATTACCTTGCCACACATAGCGGCATCTTGCCTTACTAGTTGTCAATGATGCACGCCGACTCTCTTGTGATGATGGGTACGCATCACCATCATTGGCCTCATGCTGACTCTCCTCATGGCTTGTGCGCACCAGCGTTTGTTACACTTCGTGGCAGCAATCACGCTGACATCACCACTACGCATGTCACATGTGACGCCATTACACAACCGATCTTGCCGTGGCGCACAAACCTCGTCGTCGTGTTCCTGGGTACTTGGTGTTGTAGTCGGCTTGTCATTGGCACCCTATGCACCTTCGCTCGACGCACGCCGCTACGTGCACCATCATGCTAACCCAAACCCACGTCGCCATCCGACCGACACACGGTCAGCTGCGGTAGCCTCTCACCTTAGCACCTTGGACCTTGAGGCTCTGATACCAAATGTTAGAACTGAGCTCATTAGCTCTGATCACTACTCTCCAGGAGAAAACACACATATGCTTTCTCCCTAGAAAAGACACACGCACATAAGTAGAGAGGACGAACAAACACAGGAGAGACTTCTTTTGTGGCAACACACGCCTTTTCTTTTTATGCTATTCACTCACAACTCCTCATATTGCTTAATAAGAAGTACATGGCTTAAATAAACCTCACGCACACACACGATCACACAACCTGTACTCCACGCACCCACTAAGTCCACTAGCTAACAACTAGGACCTATTCCCATGCCACTGCTCAGGATCTTCTCTACGATTCACACGACTCGGTTAACTCATTGACTCAGCCGTTACTCGGACACCTAGCGATGATTTACGACCACTGCACCTTGACCATGGCTGCTTCGACCACGCCACTTCGACCACAGCTTCTCAACCACGGCTTTTCGATCATGGCACTTCGACCACGGCTTCTCGACCACGATACTTCAACCACGCAGGTATTCCGAGCACCGACCGGGGGAACTGTAGCTTATGAGTACTGATTGGTTAATATAGTTTCGATTACCAACCAGTTACTATAGCTTCGACTACTGACCAGTTACTGTAGCTTATGACTACTGACTGATTCACTGTAGCTATGGCCGGTTCACTATAGCTTACGACTACTATAAACTTGGATGCACCGACTACATAGAACTCGGACACACCGACTACACAATACTCGAACACACTAGTACTTGACACCGAATACAGACAACAACAAGATTATTTTCAACAATGAACCCCCTAATCTTGTTGTCAATCTTCGATGCATTTAACCGCACTATGTTGCCACATGCAACAGCCTTCAGTTCTTGCCACACGCAGTAGCCTTCTCTTCTTGCCATACGCAGCAGCATCTTGCGCGACTCACACATCATTGCCGATCTCCCACCAATGCACTTGACACCGGCATTACCTTACCACACATAGCGGCATCTTGCCTTGCCGATTGTCGATGACGTGCGACGACTCTCTTGTAACGATGGCTACGCACCACCATCATTGGCTTCATGCCGACTCTCCTCATGGCTTGTCTGCACTAGCGCTCATTGCTCGTCATTGTGTTCTTGGGTGCTTGCATTCGGCTCATCGCTGGTGCCCTGTGCACCTTCGCCCAACGCACGTTGTTACGTGCGCGCCATCACATCGACCCGAACACTCATCGCCGTCCGACTGACGCATGGTCAGCTATGATAGCCTCTTGCCTCGGCTTGCGACACTCAATGGTGTCATAGTTGCTGTTGTCTTCGTCGTCATCATGGCCGTCTCTATGACCACCACCACTTGTGTGCTAGAGGCGGATGGATTACCTCATAGCAGGCTTCACACTATGAACAGAGACACACTCCTTCCTTCCCTCGACGTCTTCTTCGACTCACGGGAATTACCAAGCTCTGATACCAAATGTTGGAACTGAACTCATTAGCTCTGATTGCTACTCTCTAGGAGAAAACAAACACACACTTTCTCTCTTGGAATGACACACACACACACACACGAGTAGGGAGGACGAACAAACACAGGAGGGACTTCTTTTGTAGCGATGTATGCCTTCTTTTCCTTCTCTGTTATTCTCTTGCAACTCCTCAAATAGCTTAATAAGAAGTACATGGCTTAAAAAGCCTCACACACCCACGGTCACACGACTTGTACTCCACGCACCCACTAAGTCTACTAGCTAACAACTAGAACCTATTCTCATGCCATTGTCCGGGATCTTCTCCACGATTCACATGACTCAGCCAACTCATTGACTCAGCTATTACTCGAACGCCCAGGGACGACTTACGACCACTACGTCTTGACCACGGCTCTTCGACCACGGCGTCTCGACCACGACTCTTCGACCACAGCTGCTATTCAACTTACGAGTACTTTGACCACATCTCTGGTAATACTGCTCACACAAAGCAGGTACTACCAGTCTGCGACCAAACAGGTCTTTCGAGCACCAACCGGGTATTGTAGCTTATGAGTATCGACCAGTTACTACAGCTCTGACTACCGATCAGTTATTGTAGCTTAACTTTATCGACCAGTTACTGTAGCTTACGACTACCGTCCAGTTCACTGTAGTTAACAACTACTGTAGCACTCTGGCACGTCGATGCTACACTTCTTGGATATATTGACTATACAGTACTTGGACACACCGACTACACAAAACTCGGACACACTGACTACACAGTACTCGAACACACGAGTACTCGACATCGACTACGCACAATAACAAGACTAGTTCCAACAATCAGCTCGCTAATCTTGTTGTCAATCTTCGATGCGTTCAGCCTTCTCTTCTTGCTGCATGCAGCAACCTTCTCTTCTTGCCACACGTAGTAGCATCTTATGCAACTCACGTGCCATTGTCGGTCTCTCACCAACACACCTGACATCGGCATTACCTTGCCACACATAGTGGCATCTTTCCTTGCCAGTTGTCAATGGCGTGTACCGAGTCTCTTGTGACGATGGCTATGCACCACCATCCTTGGCCTCATGCCGACTCTCCTCATGGCTTGTCCGCACCAGCGCTCGTTGCCCGTCATTGTGTTCCTGGGTGCTTGGTGCTATAGCCGGCTCGTCATTGGTGCCCTGTGCACCTCCGCCCAACGCATGCAACTATGTGCGCCATCACGTCGACCCAAGCGCACATCACTATCCGATCGATGTACGGTTAGTTGTGGTAGCCTCTCGCCTCGGCTTGCGGCACTCAATGGTGTCATAGTTGCTGTCATCTTCGTCGTCATCATGGCCATCTCTATAACCACCACCACCTGTAAGCTAGAGGCGGATAGATCACCTCGTAGCAGGCCTCACACAGCGGAAGGAGACACACTCCTTTCTTCCCTCGGCATCTTCTACGACTCATGGGAATTACCAAGGCTCTGATACCAAGTGTTGCAACTAAACTCATTAGCTTCGATCGCTACTTTCCAGGAGAAGACGCACACATGTTGGAACTGAACTCATCATCTTCGATAGCTACTCTCTAGGAGAAATTGCACACACGCTTTCTTCCTTGGAATGACACACGCACACGAGTAAGGAGGACGAGTAAACACAGAAGAGACTTCTTTTTGCGACAACAGACACCTTGGCAATAGACACATTTTTCTTCTCTCTGTTATTCACTCGCAACGCTTCAAATTGCTTAATAAGAGTACATGGCTTAAATAAGCCTCACGCAAACACACGGTCACACGATCTGTACTCCACGTACCCACTAAGTCTACTAGCTAATAATTAGGACCTATTTTTATGCCACTGTTTGGGATCTTCTCCACGATCCGCATGACTCGACCAACTCATTGACTTAGTCGTTACTCGGACGCCCAAGTGATGACTTACGACCACTGCGCCTTAACCACGATTGCTTGACCACGGTGCCTTGACCATGGCTCTTTGACCATGGCGTCTTGACCATGGCTCTTCAACCAGCGCATCTCGACCATGGCTCTTCGACAACGACTACTACTCGACTTACAAGCACTTCTACCATGGCACTTCGACCACGGCTTCTCGACCGCCTCAATACAACTTTGGTCGTACCGCTCACATAGAGCCAGTACTACCGGTTTTCAACCACATAGGTCTTCTTAGCGTCGACCGGGTACTATAGTTTATGATTACCGACCTGGTTACTGTAGCTTATAACCACTGTAGCAATCGGACACACAGACTGCTACAGTACTCAGACACATCGACTACACAGTACACGGACACACCGACTACACAATACTCGATACCGATTATACACAACAACAAGATTAGTTCCAATAGTCTGGAGAGTCAATGATCGAGTTGCGTGCGAAGGTGAAGGTCTGATCCCACTCGAAGAAGGCGCTACGGTGTGCCTCCCGGGTGGACGCGTGGTGACCGGCAGTCGTCACAAGCATGTGTGGGTGCGTCCCTGCCAGGAGCCCATGTGTGCACCACTCTAACGAACATGTACGACATCTTGTCTACCAAATCATGCTCAGATCGCTTCATCGGCTCCTCCGGTGGAGGCGGTAGTGCCCACATTGGCACCGCACCTACCGCAGCATTGGTGTCAGCGTGAGCAGCATTGGTAGTGTCTGAAGTTGGCACCGCTACCGAAGCACAGTTCTGATAGTCAGTTAATTATAAAAAATATTAGTCTTACCGACCCCCTCTGGTAAAAATACAAATCAATTCCAAAAAATTATTTTGCATGAATTTTGTCAAATTTAGAAGAATTTTTTAAACGTGCCAATCGGGTTTTGAACTCAAGACCTCTTGCTCTAGTACTATATTAAGTTATATGCACCAGCTAGTTCACCAAAAGGCTAAGCTAATAATGAAACCAAGAAATTTACTTATATTTCAACTGTTTGCACCGGTGGTGGGGCTGTAGAGCATCTAGAGCCGGTGGTGGTGCTTCTTTAGCCGCCTTTGCAATGGCGGCGTGTTAGTTTTGACCACCGCAGCCTCCGATCGCTGTGGGGATCTCCGACCGCTCTTACGCTTAGGATATCCAATCGCTCCACTCTCTAATCCTTCGTAATATCTCTCGAACATCGTCTGATGCTTCAACACCACTCGAATGTTGTCTGATGCTTTGAAGCTGCTCGAACGCCTTCGATACTCCGCTGCTACTCGAACGCCATTCGATACTCTTCAACTTCTCGCTCAAAGTTGAACTTCAACTGTCCACCCGGCTTTGTTAGTCAAACTTGAAAACTACCCGAGTACTCGAGACTTCAACTGCAAACACTTGCGCCTTCGACCACAACTCTGCCGCTTCTTCGAGTACTCCGATTGCTCATAATCTTCCGAGTATTCTTGTTACTCGTTAACTCCGAGCACTCGATACCCCGAGTACTCGTATTTCCAATGCGTAGCTCCTCTACTCCTGGTATATGCACTAGATAAAATACGCGAACACAAATTATTTTCCCGGGAGCCAAAAGCACTCCACTTTTCTACTTTTATTTCACTCCCTCAACTTCTTGATCGCCTCTGATTGCCCTCGTTCGCTTGTCTCCTTACATGACTAGATTGCACCTTATAAAGGCTAGTTATAAGACTCATAAACAGACTCAACAAACCCGACTCGGCTTCTACTACGAACTCGTACACGGACTCGACTCATACACGACAACAAACCAAACATTGTTACAGACTCAGATGTGACTAAGCAATAAAAAATAAGATTAATTCTAACATTCAACCCCCTTAATCTTGTTTCTCCACCTTGATCATGTCGATCTTCTCACGCTCTCGCACCTGCATCACAACTCGATTTAGCACCTCTTGCTCAGTCGTTCTTTGATGTGTTTCCACATCTGGTGCTGTTGTCGACTTGTTGCTCCTAATGCTCTGTCTGCCTCTCTACGTCTTTCATCTTCCATTGTTGCCGCACTAGCATCCACAGCTATCTATTCTTCCTCCATTGGCGCCATGGGCTCCTCTTGGAGCTCCTTCCTTGGCGTGTGAGATTGCTTCCAACCATCGCTTTGGCCTTTGCTACCGCTATGCTCCACTACAATCTGCTATGCGTGTCTTGAGCCATCTGCCTGCCGTGACCCACATAGCAGTTGTGTCCTGCGCCTGCATGCGCATGCGATCCACCTTGACCTCCCGCGTTGCTTGCTTTTGCTTCTTCCTTTTTACCTATTCTCCCGTGTGTCGTTCTTTGCTGGGCTGTCACCGCCCTATCGCCCATGCTTGCTTTATCCCAAGCCATGCACAGACCAACACTTGCCACACCTTGTGCTTGGACCGATCTCGTCCTTCCTTGCACGCCTACCTGAGCTGGAGCACCTGCTCCCACGCCACCTTTGTTTTGCCATTACCTGAGCCTCCTACTCCTCTCTCTTGGACCAAATCTATCTGCTTTCCTGTGCACATCTCGGTTGAAGCTACACCACCTTTCACTCTTGTGCTTGTGCGTCCTGATAAGTGGAATAGTACCTCGTCTCCTGAACTACGGTGCTCACCACGAGCCGCTACACTCCTCTATGCCAGTTGTATGTCCTCGATGGGATCCACACACGTCGGGCTCGTTGCCTGGCTCCTCCAGACTGCTCTTGAGACAAACTGATTTACAAATTTTCAAAAAAATTTGTACAACAGATTTGGAGATCTTTTCACCTTCATCAATAGATCCTCGTTCTTGTCATAGACATGCAAGAACTCATCATGCAGCACCACTCTGCACCCTTCTTTTATCATCTGCCCGAGAATAAGTATGTTGTTGCACAGACTCGGTATATAGTAAATTTTAGACACTAACTTCTGATCGCCGTTATTTCATTGCAACAACATCGATCCTTTGCCTTTTATCTGCACCATGGACCCATCGCCAAACTTAACTTTGCCCAAAATCTTCTCGTTGAGCTCATGGAACATGGAGTGATCTCTCGCTTGTCATGTAATTGCATGCCCCATTATTTAGGTACCACCAATCAGTGTGATCGTCACTGCCTTCCTTCGTGCATAGTTCAGGAACTACGTTCTTCTCGTTCAACATCACTATAACTGACGCCTCTTCGACACATAAGGAAAGAAGCAGTGTCGGAACTTGACCTCCCAGCTTTGGTGAGGTTTACCTTCTCGTCCTTCTTCTTGCTTCGGCAATCCGAAGTGTAGCACCCGTACTTGTCGCAATTAAAACACTTTATGTGGCTGTGGCACTCCGACGCGTAGTGACCAAATTTGTTACAATCAAAACACTTGATATGTGATTTATCACGGGATATATCACCACCGCCTTGCCACCTCGACCACTCTGGCCATCTACCATGCCCATGATCATCATGACCATCGGTGCTCGTTCCTCCTCCTGGTAATAATTGGTGACTCTCTGAAGCCATTTTTCTGCAGTGCCTGCCACTCGGTTTGAGTGAGCAGAACCTGGCCATCAGCATTGTCATTGGTACACCGGTGAAGTTGCTCTTTATATGCCTTTAATGGCCAATTGCCTCTTCGAATGGCATTGCATCGAGGTCTGAATATTGCTCAATCGATGCCACTAATTGTAGAAACTTATTAGGGACCAAGTCAAGAAGCTTCTTGACTAATGCTATGTCTTACAAGGTGGAACCGAGGGCGCTGTACATGGCCGCCATAGCACTCAATTTCCCATCGAACTCGTCGATCGTCTCTCCTTCATACGAATCGAGTCAAATTCACTCTTCAATGTTTGTAGCCGGGCTTTCTTCACACAGTCAGCGTCTAGAAATCGAGTCTTTAGACCATCCCATACCTCCTTTGCCGATTTATTCTTAGCGATCTGCAGAAAGATGTCTTTTGGGATGGCTTGAAAGATGAACGCACGTGCCGTTTTGTTCTTCTTCTTGACTACGGCCACTCCGACCGTAGGTTCTATTGCCTCCCAGATGCCTTGTGCATCCATGATCGCCTCCATCTTGATCGCCCATGTGGTATAGTTGGTCACTGTCAACATCGGGAATTGATGCGGCACCCTGCCGCCATCCCTTGCAGCCTATTGGACGAAGAGCGCCATCACTGGAGACCACGAGCAGCTCGGACTGGCTCTGATGCCACATGTTAGGTATGACCACTGCAGCCTCTGACCGTTGCGTGCTCTGGGATCTTCGACCGCTCTTGCGCTTAGGATCTCCGACCGCTCCACTCTGTAATCATTCGCAATATCTCTTGAACACCGTCCGATGCTTCAACACTACTCGAACGCCGCTCAATGCTCTTAAGCCACTCGAATGCCATCCGATACTCTGCTGCTACTCGAACGCTGTTCAATCTCCATTGCTACTCGAACGCCATCCGATTCTCCTCTACTACTCGAACACTGTCTGATACTCTTCGACTTCTCGCTCGAAGTCAAACTTCGACCGTCTACCCGGCTTCATTAGTCGAACTCAAAAACCACCCGAATGCTCGAGACTTCGACTGCAAATACTTGCGCCTTCGACCACAACCACTCTGTCGCTTCTTCGAGTACTCCAATTACTTGTAATCTTCCAAGTATTCTTGGTACTCATTAACTCTGAGCACTCGATACCCCGAGCACTTGTATTTCTAATGTGCAGCTCCTCTACTCTTAAGTCGACTTAAACAATTAATAAGCAAAGGAAGCAGCAAACCAGAAACAATTCTTCTCTTAATCATTTTGTAGTTCTACACGGCGTGATGTGCTATGCTATTCTCATCTCATGCTCTATTTATACTAGGGGGTGACTATTCCACGATCGTCTGAAAATTTATAATGTTTAGTCACTTCTTTTTGTCCCTTAGATGCATATTTAACAGCTGGCTGTTGTTTTTTATGTTATGTTTCACTACAACTTCAGGTGATTAAGAGTGCAACTTTAGGTGACTGAGAGAGAAACATTTCAGAAACCAAATAGTTGTAGGCTTGGGTTATGCCTTGTGCCAAAAAGAAATATTGTTAAATCGAGCAACGCATTGGCAAAAAGTTTAGGTATTGAAAATAATGTATGGAGTGAATGTATTGAGTGCTACAATTTGGCCAAAAAAAAAAATCGACATCTAGGTCAATCTAAAAAAGCAATAAAATTAGCTATACGTAGTCATTTCCACCATGATGTCCAATTTTCCATTGAATTTATATTCTTTCTTTATTTTTTTTGTATAACTCTAAATTTTTCCATGTTAAAAACCTTAATTTTTACTGTTTCCGATTAATATATTACCTTTTAGTAGTTTTTTTAACAGTACTGTAAGAGCATTTCCCATTTGTATATATCAAACACCACCATTACCCTACCTTGACAAACTAGAATTGGGAGTAAATATATGCACCCTTACATCTATCTAGCAAATGTTGTACTCCACCTCCATACAAATGGTGCACATGCTGTACTCCACCTCCATACAAATGACTTCACTTAAAAACTCAGCAAATTCAAAATTCAGAATCTACGCATGCACCATCTGCACATGAACACAAACCAAATTACTCATGGCAAATCAACCCAAGTCACAAACAGCAGCAATCTACCAAGCAAAAATACTTACTACTCTCTCCCATGGACCTCATATCCTACGGGCACACTTATGGCCTTTGATGGCATAAGTTTGGTAACCAAGTTTGAGCTTTGATGGCATCAACCAAAGAGATATTGGTGGGAAAAAACAGTGGCAGAAGTTAAACCAAGCAGGGTAATCCCACATGACCTATACATCCGTCACAGCTAAATGAGATCACTTCTGCGAAAACGAAAGGAAAGAAAAGCTTTGAACTTTATTTGACTAAAGGGGCCTACAGTTAATGGAAACTGGAAACCGACTGTACATTTGAATTTACATTGAACAATTAAAGCCTAAAAGAGATCAGCAACTCTTCAGAGAGGCCGCAGTTCATCACTAGACCTGCGGCTTGATGATCCTCACGCTGCTGTAGAAGCGCTTGAAGTCCTTCATCGCCTGCTCCTCGATCTGGATTGAGCGGATGGAGGACGGAGCATCGGTCTCTGGCTTGAACCAGCGGTTGGGAACGGTGTCCTTCATGCCACCAACCTCGGGTGCAGTGCCCTGGGATGGTATAGCAAAACCTGATGTCTTGGTTTTCGGACTGTGGGAGATGCCATGGTGCCGTTTCTCCTGCTCAAAAATCAATTGGTCTTGAATCAGAGGCATATGATTGAAAATGGAATTGCCTTTGCTATCGGCAATTCTAAATAAGAAAACATTCTTTGTCTCTAGGTAACATGAGCCCAACCTGCTGCATCTGTATGTCCCTAAGTGAAGGCCGTGATACGTTGGGTGAGGTAGCTGAAGAGGACCAAGGCGGTGTGCACCTATCCCCTTCAGAAGCAGGCACTGCACGAGCAGGCGTGACAGCTATTGGACTTGAACGTGAATCTGGCATAAATGAAGAAAGTCGCACACGCCCAGCACCGTCAGGTGAATCATCGGAGCGGTCTTTTGCCTTGGTTGTGATCGGCTCGTTTGTTTTCCTCTGCTCACTTTGAATATCTCGAAGGGAAGCAGGTCCCTTTGTTATCTTAGCCCCACCCCAGGCAGGTCCTTCGTGCTTTGGTGTGACAGGCACAACAGTAGTAGTAGGCAGGCTTGGTTTTGGGGTGTCATCAAGAGCACCACTCAGAAACAACGACAAGCCACCTTTCCTGTTCTTCTTCTTTGATGAAGTTGGCTGGGAAGCTTTGTTCTCTAATGGACAAGAGATGGCTTTTGCGCTATTGAAAGTGACATCCTCTGAGGGTTTGATTGGATCAGCGGCACACACTTCCTGCTTGAACATTGAATTGTATCAGTAACAATGATTCCTTTAACATAGTAGGCAAAGCATGAATAAGCAGTGAAAAGTACACATCTGTAATTAACAAAATAACAACTTGACACATTGTGGATGAATGCAAATCAAATTAAGTATGACTAAAACTAAGAGCTATATATTATGAAATACCAACAAAGAGAGGATCCAACTTTAAATTAAAAGAAAGAAACAAGATTCTGTACAGGATCAAATACGTAGCCTTCCATGCAAGCAATGCACAGAACAGGTACCAAAAGAATAAAGTTAGGCATGGCCTCTCAGCTTTGGGTCTTATATATAAGGGTGCGGCTCAGGTGCTGGGGGCACAGCACCTAGCGCGTGCGGGGGTGCCCCCAGCACCCGCCACGTGTCCCACAAACCCCAAAAAAATTCCGAAAAATTCAAAAAAAATACTTACAAAATCCGAAAAATTGTAAAAAGTACTTTTTAAAAAACACTTTTATTAAAAAAGTATTTTTAAGTACTTAAAAAAATACTTTTTAATAAAAGTATAAATCAAAAAAATTTAAGTACTTACAAAAAAAATACTTTTTATACTTAAAAAAGTACTTTTTACAATTTTTCGGATTTTGTAAGTATTTTTTTTGAATTTTTCGGAATTTTTTGGGGGTTTGTGGGACACGTGGCGGGTGCTGGGGGCACCCCCGCACGCGCTAGGTGCTGTGCCCCCAGCACCTGAGCCGCACCCTATATATAAGACCACACAACAGAAAGTCAGTATGAAGAAAAGCTAAGATGCAAAATCTTAGTCAAACAAGCACAACAAGATAATGCCTAGCATATACCAAAAATTTGCTAACAGCTAGGATACAGACATGAGACCTCATAATAATTAGCACATCTGCACAAAAACAATATTTAATATTGAAAGAACCTAAGAAAGACAAGAAACCATAAAGAAATCATAAGATAGGAGTTCCAACATGATAGCACCTAACCTTTTCTGAAGAGCCATGGGCTGGTAAGACTTCTGGAAGCTCCTTGTCCTCGCTTTTCACAGAGGGAGTATCAGACTGCACTGCCTGCTTGCTTTTCCGTTTCTGTTTCTTAGAACCCTCAGGTTTTTTGCTTGTCCTTCCTTCTGGTAGGCAAAACGAGGAAGGTCTTGAGTGTGCTTCTGAGGGAAAGCCAAGTTCTGCAAGTTCACTTTCAAGGGCAGCCCTAGACTCGAGCTTTGCTAGTTGCTGATTGTCAAGCTGATGACCATCCAGTTGTTTAGCCTCGAGCATTTCAATCTGCTGCAGTTTCTTGCGAAGTGCCCTAATCTGCTTGGAGACATCTTGTTCAGCATTGCTTTCTTTCTGAAGGAAGTTCTCATAACTTGATATTCCATATGACTTTGATGCAGACTTCTGACTGTTCCTGAGCCTACGGAATCCTCCTGCTTCAGCTCCCTCTCCATCACTATCAATGACAGCATGATAAGTAGCTGTCATTGTGGGAAGACGGCGGTGACTCCAGGGCTCCAAGGATTTTTCATCCAGCAATCTCTCTAAGTTTGCAAGAATTTCAGGAGAAGCATTCATAATTGAAGGAGCTGCCACTGTGAAAATGTAATCAAGATTGCGAATAGCTACATCCTGCATCACATTGAACAATAGAGTGGAATAACTATATGAAAATTAACTAGGCATGGACAAAGGATGAATACAGATCAACGTGTGGAAACAAAATGGTTAGTGCTTGTAAGCTGCAGCACACCAATGCATTACCTCGCAGTGCTTCTTGAGCTCCTTGGCTTCCAAGGAATCAGCAACTTCAAGAAGTTGTATAGCATTCTTTGGCTCCATTATATACTCAATTGCAACTTTCTCAGAGGCTTTTCAGACTGGGTACGCCTTTGCTCATTTCACTGTTGCTTCCAGATATACCACTTTCAGATTGGACATCATTAAACAGGATGTCTTCATCCAACTCTTCCATCCCACCGTTCCATTCTGACAAGGCTTTTTTGCCTTGGGTTTTTGGTTTGGGAGGATACTCAGGGTGGTATATACTAGAGAGCACAAGCATGTGTGTTTCACCAACACAAACTGATGTTGCTCGCTTAACACCATGCACTCGAGTAAATATTGGGATTTCATCCTTACGATTCTTTGCATCCCACATAAAAACATCACCAGTTGATGTAGCCAGTGCAGTCCAGTACTTTCCAGCCGAGATACTCACAACATTTCTTCCACACATTGGGAATATCTGTACAGAAATAGTTCAAATGTAAACATGAAACACATAGCTTAGCTGTACAGGTTAGTACCTTAACAAGTAACAACCAAACCTGTTGGCATCTTAAATCAGGATCTGATGAAACCCAGTAGAAAAGAGCTCCATCAGCTGTTAGAGCAGTACTGTGCATCACTCCAGCAGCCACTGAGACCACCTGAAGTCGCTCCATGCGATGAAACTTCAGATTTGTGTTTTCACCCTTCTTGAGACATCTAGCTATTACAACACGGCGAGGGGTCACGAGGCGATGGCCCCAAGTGAACACCTGCAAAAGAGGATGACATCACGTGGTCTGTTAACTTTCTTGATATTGGAACAATGTGTATAAAATATCAAGTTTCAGCCGGAATCAACTTACCTCACCATCAGCTCCTAACACTAATGTATGATATTTTGCTGCAGATACACCTTTAAATACTTTCCCTTTGAAATACTCCACCATTCTTGGAGTGTAATTGGATGCTGAGTTTGAAGTGCCATAACCCAGCTGCCCCTCCTTATTGCAACCCCAGGTGAACACTTCCCCAGTCTCAGCAACCGCAGCTGAGTGCTTGTTTGCAGCAGCTACAGCAATTATCCTTGGTTTGAGGGAACTTACACGTCTTGGTGTTGATTGGGTATCGACAGAAGGGTAACCAAGCTGACCCTCTGCATCGTTCAGAACATTTTGTTAGCCGTAACTCATAAGGATAACATAATAGTAGTAAGGGCTAAAAGAACATGACATGTGTGCCAAATTCCGTGTTGCTGGAAATACGTTTAAGATGCATCACACATACCTCTATTTGATCCCCAGGTAAACAATTCCCCAGCCTCTGTAGCAATCACAGTATGATGTTTGGCTGCAGCCACAACATTCACTCGTTTACGGCCTAATCCTACTGTCACTTGGCGAGGGGTAATCACAGCAGTCGTCTGGCCACTGCAAAAAAATGTTGGTTGTAGTAACACAAAATAAACTTCCTTAACAGCATGGGAATTTAAACACAGAAAAAGTCCGAGACCTTATTTCTCAACTACTGTTGGCATAAAATTTAGCAACTTTAGGCTTCATTAATAACTTGTTAAAATCTATACATATAAGAAAAGTTACCAATAAACTCATGTGGGGATAACCATTTTCATCATTTCTATTAAAAACTTTTCTTTTAGATTAAGGTGTGATTGCTTACCTATGAATATCCGGATGACCAAGACGACCACCACGACCAAATCCCCATGTGTATAATTCACCATCAGAACTAGCTGCTACACTATGGAACTTTGATGCGGCAACTGTTTTGATGTATGACCCATGCAAGGCATCTACTTTGCATGGTAGTTTTTGTATGTGGGCATTGCCAGTTCCCAGCTGATAGTTTGTCCCACTTCCCCAACTGAAGACTTCTGTTGCAACTAAAATGGAAAAAGACATGAAAGATTTGTAAAGCAAACCCTAAAGAAATATTGCCAAAAAGGACATCAGTACCAGAGCACTGAATAAAATTGGAGATCAGATAACTTGAGCGTTTCTTGAAACAGAAGAGAGCTAAGCTACCTGAATCAGGAGAATCCCCATTGGCCTGTGATACAGGACCGGAGAGAAGATCAATTGGTGTACGACCCTTGGTATCCTCCAAAGTGAGGGATGCACCAAACTGCAGAAGAACACCAGCAACACACAAGTGGCCAAAATGAAGTGCTCTGTGCAGGCTGCTCCAGCCAGATTCTCCATCCTGCAAGAATAGAGTTTTTTAGTGCGAATTTACAGGAAATATCTAATTGGAATCCAATTCCACTAAGCAAGTCAAGTTCCAAGCATAAATAAATTCTATTAATTAGTCTTCAAATTCACACCAATATGGATGGCTAAAATATGTTTTTCCCCTTTTGAAATGTCTTGTTCAAAGCACACATTTAAATTGTTTTTGGGGGTATCTGCACTGCAAGCTTTCCCCTACCAAGGCATAGAATCTGTAGAATGCCCAACAAGGCAGCGGTTTGGTAAAATTGAGGCTGTCATTGGGCAAACAAAAAAAGAGTGCTCAATGCAAAGGCAATGACAAGAAACGAGATACATAAAGTTGTAGCGCATACCCTTGCATCTGGATCAGCACCAGCATCTAGGAGCCTCCTCACAATTGGAAGATGATTTCTCCATGTTGCAAGGTGAAGAGCACTAAGGCCAAATGCATTTCTACTATCGATGTTTCCACCACTCTTTTTCAACAAGGCCAAAGCAGATTCCACTTCAGCTATTGAACCTTGTTTCGAAACAAGACACAGATCCTTAATACAGCTTCCAGGACAAGGTCTGCGAACAGCTGCTTGCTTTGATGTGCCTGGCGGAGATACGGAAGTCTCCATGAAACTTCAGGAAAGCACGAGTATCTACGAAGTCACCGAGGCAAATCAGTAATTCATCTCAGCAGTATCATACATAACATTTGTTTAATTTAAAATGTCATAGTACCTAAACTGCTTGGCACAAGTCTTTCACCACGGTAATACTATTTTTGGACTGTTTGACTACTAATGATACAGCTAATGTTGTTCCTAACAAAAATACAAGTCTGCTGTAGTTACAGTTCTATCTCTGCAGGGAGAAATGGCACAAAGCTTGAATGGACATCATCTCCACTATCTAAGACCATTCTGCTATCCTAAAAAACTATCAAAATAACCTAAGACAGCATGATGCTATATCTTCATCTTGAACCAACTTGTTCTATTTAGAGTTCCATGAGGCTAGGATGCTATTTCCAAGTCAAGATGGGAAGCTAAGTAAAGAACCATCCGTAGAATATAGATCAACCTGCACAATGATTAAAATGATGCAAATGAGTAAAAACGATGTAATGTGGAGAACTAAAATATAATTGAAAGAAATCAAAGAATGTATGCTCTGAGTTCCACAACAGATTATCTGAATAATGAAAGTGGCTCTTAAGAAAAGGACAAAAAACGAATCCTGCTAATTGATATAACTCCATTTGAAAATATGCATCTATTAGTAGAAATATTTGCAAACACCACAAAATAATAGTGAGTGAGATTGCTAAATTGTTAGGCATAAACCAATGGTTAACGAAAACGAGGTCAGCGTCAAAAAAAGCCTTTGCCTTTAAGTCTAGAATCAAACAGCGGGACTAATACGTAACCAAGTTCGATAGAGAAATAGAACCTCCCCTTGACACTGACCTCTAGCATTCTCATTATTCTAATTTCAAGGGGAAGAAATCATCTCATGCTGGTAAAAATTACAATCTAACACGTCTAATGTTCAATGCAAAGCAGTACAGGTGACCAGGTGGGCATTTTGACATCACTAAAAACATTTTACAGTATATGACATCTAAGGTGCAAGAAAAAGTCAGTCGAAATTAGAAATTAACAAAATTTAAAACAAAGTGGAAAACAACAACATAGAATGTCTGTAAAAGTTGAGGGACACCAGCTCAAACTAACAAAACATTATATTCATATCGAAAGGAGTAATCTACATTGATTCAGATCAAGTATCAATGCTTCAGACACAACAATCTGATGTACACTGCACAAGCTAGTAACCACAATATTCTGTCTAGAAGCCCCTTAAGGTATAAATACCATTTCAACAGGATCAACACAACTTAAAAGTCCTAAGTAATGTTCCACCGATCAACACGTAACATTGCAGCACGATAAGACCACGTCTAGCAAATTGATCAACAACCCGCATCAGCACAAAACAGAAGATGTGATCCTCTCAGAAAGAAAGATTTTTTCCCTGTTGCAACCATATGCTAATTTTAGTGAGGAAGAACAGCAGATGTAACACATGCGTAACATTGCCAAGAAAAAAGAGGGTCAAGCCAAACTTAAAAAACAAAAGCTTAAGTTCCGCACACACAAAAAACTAATACGGGAGAGAAACTAACCCATATAAACACGAAATATTTGATCATTTGCCCCACCAAACACTTGCACCTACAAATGAATCTAAAATTGCATCAAACAAAAGCTGCAAATCATCGAACGATCTCCCAAAAACTCGCCTTTTTCATAGAGCTACTCAGGAATCCCCACTAAACTTTTCAAGGAAGCCCAACTCAACAAGAATCGATCTCGAGAATTAGACCCACGGGCGCACTGGAATCTATCAATCAACAATAGGAGTTATCAATCCTGGGAGGAGCACAAAAATCGCACAAAAAGGCACATTTCCCAGTATAATCCTCAACGCCGGAAACGACCGCACAAATCGGATCAAACAACCGGACCAAACCGACATTGCACCGAGCAAGCGCCGTCAAAATCCAACATTTCCTCCCAAGAAACGGATCTGCGGCCAAACAAACATGCGCGGAGCACCACAAAAAAAATCCAATCCACCCCCCGCATACGAACGCGCCCAGACCTCTAGGATCAATTCAAATCACTCCCTCAGAAAGAAGAACAAACAAGAATGGATCAATCCACTGACCTTCCCTGCAAGGACCCTTCAAGAACGCATCTTGTCCTATCTCATCTCATCTCATCTATCTCCCCGCAAGGGCTGCGTTTACGTGGGAGGAGGGGGACGGGATCCGGCCGGGGAATATGCTCCGGGCGCACGAAGCAAGCAACCGCTTCCAAACTCCACCAACGCCTCTCCCTCTCTCTCTCTCTCTCTCCTCTTTCCCTCCCCGTGTTGTCCGTGTGTAACCTCTCTCGGGTGGGGAGTTTTTGAAGGAGAGAGAAACGATGATCTATACGTGGTGATCTCAGAAATCTCAGAAAAAGAAATGAAACTATGCACGGTACGTCATTAAAAAAGGGTGGGGAAAATATAAATGAAAATCTGGTTTCTTGTTAGGGCCTTTTCTCTTTTTTTTCCAATATGGTCCCCGAGACTCAAAACATTATCACACACGTCCTCTAGCCGTCGAATGGAATAGTATCGTGCATAGCGAACGTAGGTAAGGTCTGTACTCTGTCCAAATCCCCTAAGGTATTGATAAACATCATTCGAATATTTTTTTTCTAACTATTATTCAAATTTGTGATCATTGGATTAGAGATCCAAGGGCCACAAATTCTCCCCACCCCCCAAAAAAATTCACCCATTTCCAAAAAAAATCCCCCCTCCAAAAAAAGAGACCGTTGAATTTCTAATCCAACGGTTCGAAATTTAAATAATTATTGGGAAGAAAACATCGAGATAATACCTATACACACCCATCTCCTACTCTCAATTTTTCCTCTTCCTTTGCGAGGATCCTACTCAAAGCCCTAAGCAGCACCAAAAAAAATGAAGACTTCGGTTGGTAGGCTGGAAGAGGATATCCCAATGTCTTTTTGGTTTTCTCAGGTTATTGGCATATACAGCCCTGCTCCACTGGGCTGCAAGATTTAGCTTCTATCTTTTAGTTTCTTAATTTTACTTTTTGGCTTGTTTAGATTTTTTCCTTTTTCTTATTCTTTGTATTGTTGGGATAATGTAATTTTTTGAAAAATTTATTTACACTAGACAAGCTAACAGCAGACACAGTGCAAAAAAATAAATCCAGAACAGAGCCTCTGCCATATGGGCTATGCCTGTTGATTAGGCATATGCCTAGACTACGCATTCAATAATTAAGGTCATGATTAACACATTTTAACTAAAAATAACCCGGGTTCTCGCTAATGATTCCTCCATGCATGGCCAGTCTGTCCATCCAGGATGCAGATTCAGATTTAGGGCCGCCCCGCATGCACTGAAATGGCCAAAAAACAAAAAACAAAACAAAATCCAGATCACCTAGCAAGCTAATTTTGGTCAAAAACCTGATACTACGATTATGATATGCATTATGACTTTTTGTGGTCATTGAGATGCAATTTTGACTGTCAAACACTGCTTGTCAAACCCATAAGTACAAAAACGAAATTACAAATGTAGATTACGAAAACTAAAAAGGCTACGAAACGGAGCACAAAGAGCATGCGAAGGGACGTGGAGTGCAAGAAAGATACTCTTTGTGTTCTCCAGCGATATCCAAGAAACCCCATGCATGTATGCAACAATGGTACAAGTAAGGCCCACTTTAAACGATGTTAACTTCTGATTTATTTTGGCTTTTAATTTATTTAAGTCAAAAACTATGTAGAACACATCAACTTTTAGTTTTGACTTATTTTATCTTTTTGTGTTTTTCAACTTTTTTTGTCTTTTCTTTTTTTCCTTTATTTATTTGCATTGTCGGTGACGGTATATCCTTTTATATTTTTTATTTTTAAAAAATTAACAGTTACTATAATATAATTTTATTTATAAAACACAAGTCATAGCTAAAAGTTTATGTCGTAAACCGACTAGAACGGGACTAAGCAATTACAACCACAATTACAACCGCTGGAGAGACACATCTCTTTTACACAATTAGTCCCCGTTCCAGTCGTTTACGACATAAACTTTTAGCTGTGACTTGTGTTTTATAACTAAAATTATATTATAGTAACTGTTAATTTTTTAAAAAATAAAAAATATAAAAGGATATACCGTCACCGACAATGCAAATAAATAAAGGAAAAAAGAAAAGACAAAAAAGTTGAAAAACACAAAAAGATAAAATAAGCCAAAATTAAAAATTGATGTGTTCTACATAGTTTCTGACTAAAATAAATTAAAATCCAAAATAAATTAGAAGTTAAAATCGTTTAAAGTGGGCCTTACTTGTACCATTGTTGCATACATGCATGGGGTTTCTTGGATAAGGAAAAGAGAAAAGCTTGCATGCTCCTTCCCGCTGGAGAACACAACGACTATCTTTCTTGCACTCCACGTCCCTTCGCATGCTCTTTGTGCTCCGTTTTGTAGCCTTGTTAGTTTTCGTAATCTACATTTGTAATTTCGTTTTTATACTTATGGGTTTGACTAGCTAGCAGTGTTTGACAGTCAAAATCGCATCTCAATGACCATAAAAAGTCATAATGCATATCATAATCGTAGTATCAGGTTTTTGACCAAAATTAGCTTGATAGGTGATCTGGATTTTGTTTTGTTTTTATGCCATTTCAGTGCATGCGGGGCGGCCCTAAATCTGAATCTGCATCCTGGATGGACAGGCTGGCCATGCATGGAGGAATCATTAGCGAGAACCCAGTTTATTTTTAGTTAAAATGTGTTAATCATGGCCTTAATTATTGAATGCGTAGTCTAGGCATATGCCTAATCAACAGGCATATAGGGTGCATGTGTTGTTAAACTCGAAAGCTTTGGTTTCAATTAACTGTCATATGCCCTAACATGGCCAGTAGATCAGCTCTCCATTCCAGGGTCACCCTACAATACAAAGCTAGTAGTGCACATGGCCAGACTGTATATATGTATGCATGGGGTATGGACGAGTTGCTTGTCAATCGTCTCATCACATTGTCAAGTATAGAAGGAGAAGAAGAAAAACAAGAACGTAGTTGCGACTGTACGCATTAGTACAAGACATGGGAGACATACGGTATGGAATTGGCCTTCATGCTGCAAGAGGTAGAAAGTTCGACAACGCAATGCTTGGAGAAAAGTAGGAGGCTAGGCCCATTTGATGAGGGTATTATATTGGCCCCGTTTATTTCAACTTCAGCTTCTGGTTTATTTTTCACTATTCATAATTTTCGTCTTTTTTTAAACTTTAGGCTTTTTTGAGCTTTTTTGCCGGTTCTTTTTTCCCCGTATTCATTCGTGTTGTCCGTAATGAGCTAAATGAGCTAACATATTTTTTTTAAAATTTAATTACGCTAAATAAGTCACCTTCAGCTACAGTAAAATTTCAGCCGCTACAGTGCAATTTCAGCCATAAGCCACAGCTTTTCAGCCCAACCGAGCATGGCCATTAAGTTTACGTGCTATAGGATATAGCAATTAAGTTACAGCTATATTCTTAAATAATTCTAGTAAAATATATTTCTGCATTGGCTCTAAATTAATAGAGATTGTTAATTAGTTAGTGTTTCAAACATGACAAAACAAAACTGATTTTTAGGAGCCACTAAAACGCCGAATGTAACTCAGCTTACGCCTTGTTGTTCATCAAGTCGGAGTTCTTTTTTAGATTTTTCACAAAATTGGAGTTTGGTTACTATACATAAAGTATTCTCAATCTATTATATTATTAAAGTAGAAACAAAAGAAGTCATCATATTCGCTCTTAATGTATAGAAATTACCATATTAATCGGAGAAAAAAGAGAAAGATCTACACTATCGATTGTGATTGGTTCAGATTATAACGGTTTAAATTAAAAGTAACAGCCTATATAAAGTACAATAAAAAACTAAATTCAAAATAAAAATAAAACAAAATAAGTAATTTAATTTTCATACGATTTCCTAAGTAAAATCCCTAAAAATATATAATTCGAAATAGAAAATAAACATAAAATATCAATTGGATTTGCATACAAATTTCATACAAAAAAGAATTTCATAATAAAATAATAAAATAAAATTAGAAATTTGATTTTCATATGAATTCCAAACTAATATCCTAAATAACTGTAATTAGAAATAAAAATTAAAGAAAAATAAGCAATTAAATCTGCATACGGATTACAACTGTACATTCATAACAAAACTTAGCAATTATATTTGCAGATGAATTTCCTCCAAAAATAATTGAAATTCAAAACAAAAATAAAAGAAAATTTTAATATGATTTTCCATATGAATTCAAAAATAAAATCTTAAATAACTAAAATTTGGAATAGATTAAATAAATTAGAAATTTGATTTGTATGCAAACTCTAATAAAAAATAAGTGCAATCTTGAATAAACTAAAATAAAATTAACAATTTCATTTCAATATGAATCCCAAAGTAAATCCCAAAATAACTATAATTGGAATTAAAATTTGAAAAAATAGCAATTGTATTTGCATATAAATTCCACAAAAAATAATTGAAATCCAAAATAAAACATAAAATCAAATTTGTAATTTGATTTCCATACAAATTCCAAAATAAAATCCCTAAATAATTAAAATTCAGAATAAATTAAATAAACTTAGTAATTTAATTTATATAAAAACTACAATAAAAAATAACTAAAATTTTTGAATAAATATAAAAGTGATAATGAGGATAGCAAGAACGGTGTAAGAGGAGACCACGAAAGAGTGCAATGTGTTAATTTGTACTGCAAGAAGATATTGACCCATGGGGAAGCGAAGAGCCGTGGCGGCAATGGTGGAGATGAGGACAATGTTGTGTTGCTCGCCGGAGCTGTTGAAAAGAAATGTTAGAGTCGAAAGGGCTGTGACAATGAGTGGTGAGTGTCAATGTTGTTGAAAAGTCTGTGACTAAAGAAACTCAATGATGAGGAAGCCCTGGTATAGAGGAGATGAACCTTTGCATTTAAGACGAGCAATGGACGTTATGGGGCTACCAGGTAGCTAGGAGCATGCTATCACTGATCAATGCCATGATGTCACCGTCAATGGTGAGAAGATTCTCTACATTGTTAGACAATGACTAAAGTAGATATGCCAACATCAGTGAAGACGAGAGGTCACCACTGTTAATCAGGAAGTCATAAACATCATGTATGTGTATCATGCATTCGTATAAATAGAAGCACAGTCGTACAGAAGTAGAGGAGTAAAGAGCTTAGAATGGAGATGACGTAGCTGTATGGAATAGGTTTGGGACCACTAAAGTGTGACAGATGTCCCAGATAGGGATCAGTGATGGTTGCATGTGTTTAGTGTTTGATGTTGCAAATGGTCAGCAATTAGTAGTAATTAAAGAAAAGTAGAGGATAACTATGTGGTAGAGTATTATATTAGAAGGGGTAGCAACTGAGATGGATCAATCAAGAATTGACTTGCTGTTGGAGGTTGAAGTAAAAAGTTGTGGGGACGACAAGAGATAGAAGACACGTGGTTCGGTGGGTTAACTGACTTGTGATGGAATATAAGTTCACGGTAGGTCACCTATAGTCACTGCTACAGACAGCCCTATCACAGACGGTTCGGAACCGTCATCACAGACGGTTTCTGAACCGTCAGTGTTTAGGTGTCAGTGATAGTTGGTGGTTATCACAGACGGTTCCCGAGCCGTCTGTGATAACTACATTACAGACGGTCTTGATTTCTAACCGTCTGTGATAGACGAGTATCACAGACGGATTTTTATAAACAACCGTCTGTGATACTCTCTATCACAGACGGTTAGTAATCAAGACCGTTTGTGATACGAGACTATCACAGACGGTTAGTAATCAAGACCGTCTGTGATACGAGACTATCACAGACGGTTGTTTATAACCAACCGTCTGTGATACTCGTCTATCACACACGGTTAGTAATCAAGACCGTCTGTGATACGAGACTATCACAGACGGTTGTTTATAACCAACCGTCTGTGATACTCGTCTATCACAGACGGTTAGTAATCAAGACCGTCTGTGATACGAGACTATCACAGACGGTTGTTTATAACCAACCGTCTGTGATACTCGTCTATCACAGACGGTTAGTAATCAAGACCGTCTGTGATATACAAATATCACAGACGGTTAGTAGTAAGGGCCGTCTGTGATATCATTCACACCACAGACGGCACTCTTTGAAACCGTCTGTGATATTGTATCACAGACGGTTTTTAATAACGAACCGTCTGTGATACCAAGTGCATCATCCATTTTATTTGCTGTTTCTTGGCTAGCCTCAGGATATGCTAGCCATGCCCTCTGAAAGCAAGCAAGCAAGCAGATTACAGATAAATGACAGATATAAGTTAATTGCAACTCATAGTAAATTACAACAAAATTCGATACACAGATGAATGTAACAAACGGCCAGCAGATCACATACATATATAGAATGAAAATCGTTACACAAAATCTGACAAATGCATTTAGTTGAAGGAATTGTTTGATTTGTACAGTTGAATCCAATGTTTCAACATCTAATTATCACCATTGCCGGCGTAGAACTCTCCACTCTTACTTATGACCTCTGCTACCAAGAATTGGGAGATGATTGCACGAATTTCGACGAGATTGTCAAGATCATATGCACTTTGGTCGAACTTCACCCGCTGTTGCTACGAGCAATGTTAAGTCATTCATTAGCATATGTGTGTAATATAAATACATATATATAATCAGAAAATAATAATTATTGGAAGGACCTGACAAACCTCTGGATCATTGATCTTAGTACTCATGATTTCCTGCATATGGCGGCAAACGTAGAATCCACATACGTTGCCTTGTAGCTGCTGGTGGCACTGCAAAAATAGAATTACATACATCGGTATTGTCAATTCTAGAGGCATTATAACAAAGTATGATATAGGATTGTTGTGTTGTAGAGGGTACCGGAAATCGCGTCTGGTGTCGTAGCGTGTCACTGGATTTTATATCGTGTGATCCTCCTTGGGCAACATATTCGGCAAAAGCCCTACGTGATTCAAAAAACTTAGCCTCGGCCGTGGCAAACAAAAGAAATATTACAATAGAGTTATGTATGGAGGAAATGAGTTTACCTGTTAAGTACTTCTTGCACAGGACTGAAGTCGTGGTTGCTCCTAAGGAGGGAATCAAGGTATATTACCTTGCTCCACTTTGGTACAATCACAATCAAAATCCAGTGATGCCTAGTCATGTGTGTCGCCATAGTGATTAATCCTAAGTTCATGCTGCATGTAAAGTACAAATGAAACATATGTGTGGCAACTAGTGAAGCACTTACCCTTGGTTGAAGGGTACCATGACGTACTCCTTGTCGCTGTGAGCAATCAATCCCCTCGTTATGTAACCTTGCACGAAGGATGCATCTGCGTTGATAAATTGCTCGGAGACCAAGTGAGGGTCGAGGAAACCCACTGGTCGTCGCGTTCGCCGGACTTCTTGGATCATGTATCTATACATAAAGAAAGAGTAATGACATTTATCTGTATAACGTGAATGTAGAACTTCATTGTACAGTACACTTACAGTGTCCAGCATCGTAGAAGTGAGGCGTCGAGTTCGTCGAGATTGAATAGTAAGAATAAATCTTCGAATGTCACGACGATGTAGCCCATGTCGTGGAGGAAATGTGTCTCGTTATATTTCAGAGTGAATGCACTCTGCCGGTTTGGCTTCAAGTTGGACTTCTCCATGTACCAGGCATGCAATCTATTGCAAATCATACCAAGATGGCGTAATTGTGAGTCGGGCACCAACGACACTCCTAGAGTAAACGTCCATGGCATGGGACGCGGCTTAATTTTCTTCGCATGAGCCTTGGAGGCCTTGGAGCCTCGCTTGTGAGATGTTCTCGGTGGCGTCTCGGCGGGAGCCGATGCAACAGACTTTACTGGATTTGGAGGTGGAGGTGGAGCCACCGGAGCCGATGTGCCAGGTCCAGGGCGACGTCCCTCTTGGGCCACTGGATGTGAAGATTGTGGCACGGACATGTCGAGGACAATGTCCCTCTTGGGCCACTGAACGAATGTGTGGACGACATCCCCAAATGTCTTAATCTCTTCGTTTGGGGGCTTCTCAAGAGGGACGGACTTAAAAATATCATTAATCATGTCCACCTGGACCTTTATGAAACCGGTGTCTACTTGTACACCGTGCACCAGCATCCCTGGCAGCAATGGATACACCATGCCGCGCCCAGCGTCAACGGGAATAGAGCCAACAAGCCTGACTTTGAGGCTGCAAGGCATGGGCTCCTACATAACGATACAAGAGATGAGTTAAGGCGTCCACCAGAGAGATCTATGTACCATTCTAAAGAGGTACATTACCTGAATGTCATCAATACGTAAGTGGTCGTCGCTATGTTCAGAAATTGGTGTGGACGCGCAGCTACTGCGACGTTGAGGGGGACTGGGTACCGCAGTACTAGGAGTGGGTTGCGATTGGTTGCGGACTTGTCTCAGTTCTTCCCGCAACGAATCTATCTCTCCTCGAAGTGAGGCAGTCTGCTCTTGAAGTGAGGCAGATAGTTGTTCCTCAAGTTGAGCACGAAGCTCCTGTTTTATTTGTTCGCTGCGGTACGCCTTGGATCTCTTCCTACTCCTATATGTCTCGGAGTAATCTGGAAATCCGTGCCTCCAAGGTACATAAACCCCCATGCCTCGTGTGCGACCTGGGTGCTCCTTGTTTCCCAAGGCCTGTGATAGTAAATCTATCTCCCTATATTCTTCAAAGGAGCCACAAGAAGATTCGGTAGTCAATGATTGCTGCAAGAGGCAATTAATCATGTTATTTTTGAACCCATGAAGTTCAAGAGGTGTTAACAACTATGTTGTTTAACATATTTTACCATGCGTTGGGACACTTCCTCATCTGCGGGGTTTTTGAAAGAGACACCCGAAGATGTGGTTGATGACCTCGCTCTTAACCAGTTTCGAGCGCGCTCGTTTGCGATCCCGGCAAATGGCGGAGAGGCCTCCGATCGGATTGCGACCTCATCCTGCATCCTCCATTGCGGGATTTTACCCGCGTACCCAGCAGTGCCGAGTCTGTGAGGGTGCGTGTTTTGTGACTGGAGATCCTTGTGCGCCGCACTTTGTTGTACAAATTCGGGCGTCGTCTTCATCTGCACAAAGGCCTCCCATGTTTCCGGCGACACGAAAGGATACTTCGTGAAGGGCGTGACATCCTCGGCCACGTACTTCGTCACAAGAGTGCTCTTAAAATTCTTCCTTGCTTTTCCTATCGCGAGGAGCGCTTGCCGTTGCACGAGTCCCTGTGCTTCTGCTGGGAACTCGAACGAATTTGTAAGTTCCTCCTATAGCTGATTTTTGTGATCCTTTGTCAAATCTTTCCAGCTTGCTATGGTGATGGGGACCCGTTGCCTTCCAATTATCCCGCAGGTAGTCCGAAATGATGACGCTGCTTTCGACGGTTCCAGAGGGACCCCATCCGGAGAGACCACCGTGATGGTCATTCGGGCCTCTGGCCATTTCGATACTCCTCGGCCACGTTTAGATTTCGCAGTCTTGGGAGCGTGAGACCCAGATGACGACGACGAAGACTGTGTGGACGCCATCTCTCTTCTAAGAAAAAACTAACTGAAGTGAGCTATGGACCCAGCTTGTCAAAGTTCTATGAATCAAGTGACACAAACCAGTGCATCAGGTTCATTGAACAAGATACACTGGAGTGTGTCACTTGCTTTATGCCCTTTGACAAAGTTCTAACGATTAGCTAATTGCAGTGAGCTATGGGTCTTCCAAATAGACCTTGCAGTTAACAAGTGCAGCATATATTATATGCTACATAAAATACATGTGAAGCATATATAATAAAATACATGTGAAGCATATAACATGTTAAGCATATAACATAAAATACATGTGAAGCATATAACATAAAATACATGTGAAGCATATAACATGTGAAGCATATATATATCATAAAGCTAACATGTGAAGCACAGGGAGGGACCGGCGTCGGGAGGAGGCGGCGTCGGGAGGTAGCGGCGTCGGGAGGGACCGGCCGCGTCGGGAGGGACCGGCGTCAGGGGGGACCGCCGGCTTCGGGAGGGAGCGGCGTCGGGAGGGACCGGCGGCGTCGGGAGCGGCGGCGTCGGGAGGGAGGGACCGGCGTCGGGGGGACCGCCGGCTTCGGGAGGGAGCGGCGTCGGGAGGGACCGGCGGTGTCGGGAGCGGCGGCGTCGGGAGGGAGGGAGCGGCGTCGGGGGGGACCGCCGGCTTCGGGAGGGAGCGGCGTCGGGAGGGACCGACGGCTTCGGGAGGGACCGGCGGTGGGAGGGAGCAAAACCTAGCTAGCAGGGGCGCTGCAGAGTGGAGACAAGAGACTGCGGCAGAGCGGACTCCGCAGACCTAGCTGCGGGTATTTAAAGATGATCTATCACAGACGGTTCTATCAATATAACCGTCTGTGATATGCATATTATCACAGACGGTTATATCGATAGAACCGTCTGTGATAATGCATATCACAGACGGTTATATTGATAGAACCGTCTGTGATAGCTCATTTTAAAATACCCGCAGCTAGGTCTGCGGAGTCCGCTCTGCCGCAGTCTCTTGTCTCCACTCTGCAGCGCCCCTGCTAGCTAGGTTTTGCTCCCTCCCACCCCTGCTACCCATATTATCACAGACGATTATATCGATAGAACCGTCTGTGATGTGTTATCACAGACAGTTTCTTTTGATAAACCGCCTGTGATAGTTCACTATAAATACCCGCAGCTAGCTAGGTTCCTATGTCATTTTACAATTACAATATGGAACATAGATACATTTATGAAAAACACAAGCATAACCATAAATATAACTATTTCATAGTTCCTTAGTCATTTTACAATTACAATGCATGGGTTCCTTAGTCATTTTACAATTACAATGGAACATACATACATTTATAAAAAGCACAAGCATAACCTATATCATTTATTACACTTTGGCTATATCATTTTAAATAAAGCCCTTCACGATGATCGATACGCATATAGCTTGCTTCATCGCCTTGTTCTTCATCGAGCCTGATGCCGTCTCCGAATGGAGGCAAATCATCAAATTGATTGTACTCTTCCTCATCCACAACATTCTCAACCCCGACAATCCTTCTTTTTCCCTGAAGAACTACATGGCGCTTCTTATTTGCCGGGTCGGTTACATAAAATACTTGAACAACTTGCCTCGCGAGTACGAATGGTTCGTCTTTGTATCCTACACATTCGAGGTCCACGGTAGTGACGCCGTACTTGTCAACCTTTACACCCCGTGGGAGTTGGACCCAACGGCACCGAAATAGAGGAATTTTGAAAATTACGTAGTCAAGCTCCCAAATCTCCTCTACAAGCCCGTAGTACGAGCTTGGGCCAGCGGTACGGCCGTGCGAATCATAGGCATCTATGCGGACACCTGAGTTCTGCACTGTGCTCTTTCTATCTTGATCTGTTGTATAAAATGTGTAGCCATTAATGTCGTATCCTTGCCATGTCACAATTGTAAATTTTGGCCCTTTTGCCAACCATTGTAGTGTTTCATTTAACGACCTCCTAGTCAATTGCGCCTTCAACCATTCGTTGAACTGACGGTTGTGTTGTCTCGTGATCCAAACTTCTGACTGACCTGCATTCTCCTGACGTAGCATGTCCTTGTGCTCTTCAATATATGGGGTCACTTCAGTCATGTGTTGTAAAACCATGAAATGGGCTTGAGCATACGTATTTTGATCCGGAGTTATTGCTTTCCTCCCGATAGTCCCTATACCCTCTAACCTCCCCTCGTGACGAGATAGAGGTACACCTATCGGCTCTACCTGAGCCATGTAGCCGATGCAGAATTCAATGACCTCTTTTGTTGTATAACCTTCGATGATGCTACCCTCCGGTCGAGATCGATTGCGTACATAGGACTTCAGAATTCCCATGTACCTCTCGAAAGGGTACATATGACGTAGAAATACGGGGCCACATATTTTTATCTCTTTCACAAGGTGGACAATGAGATGGACCATGATATCAAAAAATGATGGATGGAAATACATCTCTAGATGACATAGAGTTGTCACCACCTCGGTTTGCAGAGCATCTAGTCCATCCGGATCAATGACCTTCTGAGCAATTGCGTTGAAGAAATAACATAGCCTTATGATTGTCACTCGAACCTTGTTCGGCAAAATACTTCTAATTGCAACAGGTAGCATTTGAGTCATTAGCACATGACAGTCGTGAGACTTCATGCCAATTAATTTCAAATGTTCCATGGAAACAAGTTTCTTCATGCTTGTCGAGTGACCGGATGGGACTTTCACACCATTTAAGGACTGACACAATTCAGTTCTCTCGGACTTAGACAGAGTGCAACATGCTGGGGGAAGGTACGTCCGGCCTTTATCAGTCTCTATCGGTGCTAACTCGGTCCTGATGTTCATAGCGACCAAGTCACGCCTTGCGTTAACACCATCCTTTGTTTTGTCAGGAATGTTCAGTAAGAGACCAATCAAACTGTCACATACATTCTTCTCTACGTGCATGACATCGATGCAATTGCGAACTTCTAAGTGCTCCCAATAAGGCAAGTCCTAAAATATTGACCTCTTTTTCCACATGTTCTTCCTCAATTTACGTCCCTTTCCAAACACAACATTTATATCCTTGACCATATCATACACCTCTTTCCCGCTAAAAGGTCTTGGTACTGAGTCATCCTCTTTTTTCCGTCAAATTGTTTCTTCATCTTGCGGTATGGGTGATACTTTGGAAGGAACCTACGGTGACGCATGTACACAGTTTTTCGGGAGTTGTTCAACCACACACTCTCCGTATAATCTAAGCAGTGCGGACACGCTTTGGCTCCTTTTATACTAAACCCTGACAGGTTACCAAGGGCAGGAAAATCATTAATGGTGCAGAACAACATGGCCCGTAGAGTGAAGTTCTCTCGTTTGTCCGCATCCCATACATGTACCCCTTCATTCCACAGTGTTGCAAGATCTTCCACCAATGGGGCTAGGAACACATCAATATCGTTGCCAGGTTGCTTCGGCCCTTGGATAAGTAGTGACATCAAAATATATTTCCGCTTCATACACAGCCAAGGAGGAAGGTTGTACATGCACAGAGTCACGGGCCAGGTGCTATGTCGACTGCTCATGTTACCAAAAGGATTCATTCCATCTGTACTCAACCCAAACCTTATATTTCTCGGTTCCACACCGAAATCTACAAACATCCTATCGATGTTCCTCCATTGGGCAGAATCAGCAACATGTCTTATCATTCCGTCTTTCTTACGCTGCTCGCAGTGCCAACGCATCAATCTTGCATCCTTGCGGTTTGCAAATAAACGCTTCAAACGGGGGATTACAGGAAGATACCACATCACCTTAGCAGGAGGTCCTTGTTTCACCTCGATGCCCTTCCCATCATCAGAGTCATTTTTACATTTGTATCGGGATGCTTTGCACACCGGACAAACATGTAAGCTAGCATACTCTTTACGGTACAGGATACAATCATTCCGACATGCATGTATTCTTTCTACTTCCATTCCTAATGGATAAAGAATCTTCTTGGCTTGGTAGGTGGTTCTCGGCAACACATTTCCCGTTGGAAGCATGTCCACTAGGAGACCTAATAATGCCGTGAAACTCTTGTCGGACCAACCATTGCTTGCCTTCAATTTTAGCAGTTCTAGAACTGATGACAACCTCGTGTATTGCGGCTTGCAGCCCGGGAACAAAGGTTTCTCCGAGTCCTCCATCAAACCCTCGAATTTACCAAACTCTCTCTCACTATAGTTCCCTTCTGCATCACGTAACATCTGATCCAGATTATCATCCTGCGACCTATCCTCATGATCCAGATTGTCATCCTGCGACCTATCCTCATGATCCAGATTGTCATCCTGCGACCTTTCCTCATGATCGAAAGAACAGTCCACAACTGGCATATCGTTGCCTCCCTCGACTATGTCATAACTACCTTCTTGTGTACTATTCTCTTCACCGTGACTGGTCCAACATTTGTACCCTTTTCTGAAACCCCTTCGAATCAAGTGAGCTTCAATCTGCGCTGAGTTGCTAAACATCTTGAGATTATCACAATCAATACATGGGCAATACATATATTTCATCCCCTTCTTCAACATATCCAGCTCGGCCGCTCTTCTAAAGGCAGACACGCCAGTAATGTACTCTTCACTCACACGATTCTCAATATACATCCAGCTTCGGTCCATCTACGCTACACAAGTGAAAAATGGGTGTCAAAAATGATTATTACCTCTACTACTAACCTCTGATCAGATCACTAAGAATGTTAAGTAATTGAATACTAATCTCTGATCAGATCACTAAGAATGTTAAGTAATTGAGTATGCTAACCTCTGATCAGATCAATAAGAAGACGGTGATATTTTTTCACCCCCAACTCCCTAAAGCCGGCCGCCTTGCTCCACCGATGCAGCGCAATGAAGACAGATCGGTGTCGACATCCTTCAAGCAAGTACGCCAAGTAATTAATACTACGCAGAATATCACAGACGGTTCCAACTACAAACGGTCTGTGAAAATTACATATCACAGACGGTTCGTATTAATACCCGTCTGCGAATTATCACCGACGGTTATTAATATTAACCGTCTGTGATTTCTGCCTATCATAGACGGTTCGCATAAATAACCGTCTGTGATAGTCTCATTATCACAGACGGTTCTATACACGAACCGTCTGTGATGTACATAATATCACAGACGGTTCGAAATATCAACCGTCTGTGATTTATGAGTATCACAGACGGTTCGTGTATAGAACCGTCTGTGATAGTCCTTCACAGACGGTTTACATTACAAACCGTCTGTGATAGTTACACGGGGATGAACTGTTTCGTCAGGCGCATGACTGCCAACTCGAAGCATATATAGCATAGCATTCGAGGCACATCCGAGGCCTGCTGCTGTGTCTTGAGGAATGCCAAGAGCTGGTCTTCAGATGTGGCTGCCACATCTGAAGACCAGTGTGGCTGCCACATCTGAAGACCAGCTCTTGGCATTCCTCAAGACACAGCTGCAGGCCTCGGATGTACCTCGAATGCTATGCTATATATGCTTCGAGTTGGCAGTCATGCCCTGACGAAACAGTTCATCTTTCCCGACAAAATTCAAGGCAATTTTATTACAATAGTGCAAAGAAAAGACATTCCCAGATTCTTGGTTGAGTTGGTCGAGGAACATGCAAATACAGAGGCAAGCACAAAAACTCAACAACACATTCAGATCGATCTATTACAGGATAACAAGCTAACAAACCCTTCGTGGCACGACGGTTCACACTAAACAAGACACACTTACGACACTTACGGCAAGAGCGTGTTGTTTAGTATGAACCGGTCGTGCCGCGATGGAGGTGCTAGCTCACAGCGGAGGGGAGATGCATGCAGGAAGCTAGCTAGTGGATGAACTCACGCGTGACTAGTACCGGTGGAAAGGTTGATGGGGAGTTATTAATAAGGGCCTGGCCGTGAGAGGAACTGGTGCCAGCCATTCGATGTGGAGAGAATAGACGGGTGAGATCGAAATCCTGTGTATACGCCAATTATTGGTGACATGTGATTATTACACACCAATTATCAGTGACATGGGATTATTACAGACGGTTCTTAACAGGAACCGTCTGTGTTATCTGGCTTTTCACAGACGGTTCTTAACAGGACCCGTCTGTGTTATCTCGATTGGTATAGACGGTTCGTATTAAGAACCGTCTGTGAAAGTTCACAGACGGTTATTAACAAAAACCGTCTGTGATGTCTCAATTATCACAGACGGTTCATGTTAATAATCGTCTATGAAAATATCACAGACGGTTGCCAGTAAAACCGTCTGTCATAACGCTTCGCGCGTGTTTCGATTGCCAGAACGCTTCGTGTTTCGATTGCCAGAACGCTTCGTGTTTCGATCGTCTAATTAACGTCTCTCGATCGTTATACGAAGCATCTATATCATTAATGTTTGGGTATACGAACCGTTTGTGCTAAAGGTTAAATATGCGCGCCTAATCCAGGTCTCTTCTACGTACGTACAATATGGCGCCTTCTACTATTCTTGTGATCATCTCCTTCCTCTCATCTGTTCATCACGAATTGTTCGGCCGGAACCTTACACAGGCGGCCAGCAATTTGCATCTGGAGCAGCTTCTCCGCACCCGCCCTGCTCTCCTTCCCCGACTTTCTTGCATCCGTCAGCTTGAGCTGATCCTCCGCCGTCGACGGAGGCGTCTCGCTGCCGCTCAAGAAAGGGAAACAGCCCTCACCCTGGTTCTTCTCCACAATGTGCGCAATGCGGAAGAAGCTCTACACGCATTGCAGAGACTGATGGATAGCCTTGCCGATCAAGCAGAAACGGCAGATTCTGAGGAATCTTTTCATGCTATCCTGTACGACATTATGGATGCTGCTGATCATTTGCCCAGGCTGCACGAGAAAGTGCTGAGGACAAGGGCAATCTTAACGGCGTTCGAGAATTTAGCGGCTGATCCTCCAAGTCCCCAAGTTGAAGAAGAAGCTTACGAAGCTCAAAAGAATACAATCTGGGAAACTCTTTACCTGTGCGACTTTTGTAATAAATTTGCCTCTAATTGAAATTAATAAATTTGCCTTTAATTTGTGACCTCTTGTCTCAGTAGTTCTGTAGTTAAGTTATTAGAAGCAATGTGTACTTATATATTAACATCTGATCTAGAATATGACAGACAAAGGGACATCACAGCCGGTTCTTGTGAAAAACCGTCTGTGAACATTCCCAGACGGTTCTTAACAACAACCGGCTGTGATAGTCGACACAACACAGACGGTTTTTAATAAAAAACCGTCTGTGATAATCCCAGATTATCACAGACGGTTTTTAATAACAACCGTCTGTGATATTCCAGTATCACAGACGGTTTAGCAGTAATAACCGTCTGTGATACTCCTTTTTCCCGCCACAAATACCACAGACGGCCTTCAAATTAAAACCGTCTGTAATAGTTTACATTACAGACGGTTTCACAAAACCGTCTGTGATTTGCCGTCTACTATTAGCCTTTCTGTAGTAGTGAGTGCATCGGTATATGTGTAAGCAAGGTACTCAAGTACTCTAATACCATGTAAAGTAATAAGGTAATTTGTCATACACATAATCAACGTATTGTTTGAGATTAAATAGATGTGCATGTATGTGCATATATTTTAGAAAAGAGTAACTAATAGAGAAAGAATAGGAGCATGCATGATAAAGAGTGGTTACGTTTCTAATAACCATAATAACTTATTATTCCCTATGATTTTCTTCCATCAAAGTTCATACTTCAATTTCATTTCTGAAGTTGTATTTTCATTCAATGTTCTATTGCCATTTCTAATTTTTATGATATCTTAAAAATCTAATTAGCCTACAAGATACATAAATATATGCTTAATCATCTAAGTTATATTATGTGATACTATAAATTTTAAAATAAATCTAGCAGTGTAAATGCGTGGACCACCCGCTAGTTTTACTAATACGGGTGTTCCTATTTATACATGTCCTATTATAATTTAGAACACATGATAGAATTTCACAGGAAAATTGCCGACATGCGATCTAGCCCATGCAAATATGGCACATGTGTGTGTCAATCATGATCAAAACATGTACGTGCATGTGCAGAAACAAGGAGATGGAACAAGCAAAGGTTTTGTCATATATGGTGTATTTTGAACCTATATTTATAAAAATATCAGTATATGCATAACAATAGCAAATATGGATGTTTTACCATCCGGTTATCGGGTGATGACGCCGTGGAGCTGACACCTGGTAGCTAGAGCCCAGTGACCATGCAGCAAGGACCAGTCACCCATCTACTGTGAGGCCAAGCCCCTGCCGCCTGGCCACCGGGCTCCAGGTTGCCTGCCGCCCGGCCATAAGGCTCCAGGTAATTAGCATTTACAATTAATTAATTTAATTGCATGATTAGAAAATTTAACATGTACTGCTTGTAAAATTTTTTAGATATAGCAAATGAGCACAAAAACTAAAGAAATTTTTGTGGAGCTTCCTGACGCAGCGTAGTTCATTATGTAATTTGCTCGTAATTTTTTCATTATGAATTTTACTCAAAAATTTATTTACGTAAACTATTTATAGGAATTTTTTAATATCGGAAATGGGATAGAAAAATTATAGTAGTGGACTCGATGGTTTAATTTTTTATTCAGTTACGCAAGGAGTATATATAGTAGTACAAAAAACGCATGGCATGGGATATAGCAAAACAAAAAGCGCATCGCATAGGATGCGATATGGCTCACTCATCCGAGCCACTATTATCTCCTTGTCGCGTCTATCTCCGCGTGTGTTGCCTTGTCTTCTGTTGAGCATGTGCCATGGGGTACGATAGCCGATCTAGAGCATGTGTGTCAGATCGGAGGAGGTACGGAGACCGTTTCGTCAGTTGAGTGGCTGACGGTGGTCCAATAGGCTGGGGTAGAGTAGACAATGTTTGGTGGTAAGCGTCGATGTGCTCCTGCCGAGACATGCCGAATTGGGGGCCGCCAACAATGAAGTCGTGAACGATGGACTCTAAAAATCCCCGTTGTGTGGATGAGTCTTGGCCTTCATCGTACGATGTGCTAGCGAAGTCGGAGGAGCTCTACCCACCGAAGCTTCGAAACTATGTGTGCACTCCAAACCCTGCGTACGGTGTGAACAATGAGCTGCGTACGCTGCAAACCCTTGCGCTGTGTACTGCTCCCTGGAAGTAGCCAGGAGGATCGTATCATCATCGGTGAACTGGCTGTCACCCCCACATTGAATTGAAGACTGTAAGATGGAACGATGTTAGTCACAATAAATATTCCAGATGTAGAATGCAAATCTCATACCTCCCAGATATGCAGCGAAGATGACCGACGGGGAGCGGTAGTCTGTGTAGGGTGTGCGGAGGGTAAAAGTGATGCATCTTGATAATGGACCTGCGGTGGGAGAACACCATGATATTAGCGAAATGTAAGGTATAACAGAAAACAAAATGTAGAATTGTACGTAAGTTACCTCCTTGTCGATCTGGCCCACGGATGGTCAATGGGTAGTACTATGACACCGGCCAGACTTGGTAGGTCACAATGGCTGACTGGACTCGCTAAGCCGCGATGAACCGGCGGGTTAGCATGGTGCCTCCACTAGGTGCCCGATGCACATGGCGTGGTCCGTTGATCGGTCATAACTTAGGGTGTTCATTATTTTTTTGATTGCGATACGATGTACTTGAAAGTTTTTTGTAGGGCCAGTGGTATGTCTGGGCTGCTCATGGCAGTTTCGAACGCGCTTGCGATGTGTTGTACCCTCTCCAACTAAAGTGGCATACTAAATAGGTTCAGTAACGAGTAGTATGAATTTCATAAATGAAATGATCAGACTTCGCAAGTATCTTACAGTGTCATGGCGCTGCGAAACGCTGTAGCGATCGAACGAGCGTTGTAGACTATTGTTTGTGTGACCTGCTCTGGGCGATCTAGTAGAGGAACGGTGAGTCTGCCACACAACCGGGGTACGTACCACTGTAGGTACTCATCGTACGTCCGAATGTCATATGCGATCTGATGGAGTTTGACTCATAGGTGTACGGCTCGCGGTAGGAACATGTCAGTCGGAGGGGGCACGACCTAGTACAAACCGAATTGTTTCATTACGCGCTGTGGTGTGTAAGCCTGCACCATGTATGAGAACACCAGATGGCAGGTCGTCGCCCATAACTCCGTGTCCTAGATGCATTGCACAGACAGCCCGTATGACGCTACACTCAGCACAAACTCTGTAGTCCATGGAACCCAGATGTTGTTGTTGTCATGCAATGACTCAAACTCATTGTGCCATAACAAGTAGCACATCGCCGGTCTGTCCTTGGCTCAGCGTAGACGGGCACTAGTCCACCGGAAAGCACATAGTGGGCCTATCTATCTAGTCGGCAAACTCGGTGAACGGGTGCACTGGCCTCTACAATGCCAGGCGTTCGACAAGGAAGTGCTCCCAATTCCATAGTTGCGGGAGCACGTAGCAGATGGCTAGGTTGGAGGTACCACTGGTGCCACGCTGGCAAGCATCACACAACCCCCCGATATGTGGTGCATATGACGGCTGATTTCTAGCTGTACTGAGGCATCGCCCCAACCTCCATGTTAGCGAAAGACTCGGTGAGGCGGATGAAATCGGGGTTACAAATATCGCTGTGTGGATGGAAATATGCTCCAACCAAAGAGCTGAATAAGGTGCGTGACGAAGTGCGTTTTGATGACCTCGTCCAGTGAATCCTACGGGCACACACTGAAATACTTCAGCCAAGTGTAGGGGATGCCACGAGCACCCTCCAGGACAGCCAGGCCGAATCGATACAATAGCCTATCTCTCCAGTCCGCCGATGGAGGGGCTGGAACAAGTGCATCACCCTAGAGAGTGAGATCGGTCAAGAACGAGACGTCTTGCAGAGTGACTATCATCTCACCCCACCAAAGTGGAATGTGTACGTCTCGGGCCTCCACCTGTCCACCAGTGCTGAGAGTAGATTGCCGTCCAGGGTGAACTGGCGTCTGATAGAGACCAGCGATCGTCCAGCTCCCAATCATCCCTCCCTCCCCGCAGCTTGAAGGGCGGAGGGCCATTCGTGTCACCTATGATCCACGACTAGCACTAGTAGTGCTCATCGTAGAACTCTTCAAGAAGCTTCGGTAAAGATATACCTTCCAATAAATAGGATAGATGAAATATTGGTGCGAAGATTAATAATGATGACAAAATGCTACTAATACAAACATATATTTATATACATATACACACACAAATACATACATACATGCATACGTGTGTGTGTGTATGTGTGTGTGTGCATATATACACATACATATACACACACATGTATATATATGTGTATATATGTATGTACATACACACACACAGATATATATATATATATATATATATATATATATATATATATATATATATATATATATATTATAGATTTGTATTGGGAATCCAGTCACACTAAATGTAGATATAGATTTGCTTCAACCTCTTTTACCTTCTGGATATTGACCCTTGTGCTCAAGGTATCCCGTGTTTCAAATGCTTATTTGCTCAAGGGATTCGTTAGCACAGTAAATTATCTTAGTACAGTAATTTATCATGGGAATTGGGACCATACTTGCATACTATATTATTGTCTGTTGCTATGTTATTACCTAATGGTGACCAAAAAATAATTATCTGGAATGCTGTATACAGAAGTATGCAACAAATATTTTCCGTACACAATGAACATAATTACATGGTAAACGTAAATGATCAAGTTAAGATGGCTAGCATTAGCATTGTAAACGTAAATAGTCAAGATAAGTGTGCAATGAACAAAAGTTACTTTTTATTTGTCTTGTATACAAGTGGCATACTTATTATTTTCCCCTAATCAGATCTAACAAGAAAAGTAGGATCTATGGAAGTGACCAAGCAAACACAGTCAACGTTGGCACATTGCAACAATGGTAAGTGTCTCAGAGTGATTCATGTGGAGGTATGCCTGGGAAAGTAGGAAGTGTTTGACTAGAACATAAGTGCAAAATTTCCCTTCTACTTTATACATACATACATACATACATACATACATACATACATACATACATACATACATACATACATACATACATACATACATACATACATACATACATACATACATACATACATTATACATACATACATACATACATACATACATACATACATACATACATACATACATACATACATACATACATACATACATACATACAATGGCAGTACAATATTACAAATTAAAAATTACAATGAAATATGTGTGTATGTATATATGTATGTGTATATAGATGTATATATACACACACACATATAATGGTAGTACAATACAACAAATTATAAATTATGATGAAATAAATAATTACATATATGTGTGTGTGCGCCCACACATATGTATTACACAGGAATTACCTGGTAATACGACTGCTAATCAGATGCGAAGAATTGCGAGACTACAAGAGCGACTGCGAAAGAGATTGCGAGACCGACTGCAAGAGAGCTCATAATTTATAGCGCAAGCGAGAGCGCAGCACGCTAATGAAGCGCTGAAAATGGTGGGAGTGAATTGCGTGCGGGGAGACAGATGCAACGCAACTTCCCTTTCAGTGGTCTGTTCCCTTTCAGTGCGGGGAGACATAATTTATCAGTACATATCTACAATTAAACTATCATAAAAAATGTAATTGCAGTTCAAATTTCGGTTCAAACTTATTTGAACTAGTTAGTAAACTAGTTAAACTCGACATCCAAAAAATTTCAAAGTTTTTTGCATGTGATAAGTAGAGGAAATATCTATTTTAGATCACGGTGCGCTGACATCATAGTGTCCTCGTTAATTATACTATAGTATGTATATGCGGGGTCAATATATATTTAACTCTTTTCTAGAACCATAAGGCCGTTTTCACGGAAAAGTAAAGCTCCAGGAACACTTTTTTTTCGAAGGCTTAGACCTCAAAAAAACACTATCAATGGAGCAATCAGGCTATCTTTTGATGGCGCAGCTGCTTCTGCTGTCGGGGGTATATTCCAGGGAGCCAGGATAACAATCCAACTAGCTATCCCATGGCTTTCTTCGACAAAGACATATGTATATGCGAAATAAACACAACACAATTTAGAAAAAGAAAAAGAAAGATGAAGTGAAAAAAAAAGAAGACAGAACTGTTGCATGATATCAAGCAAGATCGTGAGAAAAGTAGCTAGTAGAGAATAGAGTGCACTGATATGATGATACTACCTAGCTTGTCTGGTGCATTATGATATGCCAAAGGAATAATTCTTGTGCCATCCGGTGACTCCAAGTATCAATGGGGAATCATCAACCGAAACACACGGATGCTCTTTTGGAAGCGGTTTAGTCCCATAGACAAAGGTCAGGACTGAGGAACATGAGTGCAACAAGGTTTTTCTGAACTTCGTTTTTTTTTTTGCCTTGAATCAATTCCAAGCAAGTTATCGATGTTGATGACACACTAGGTTGAACTGTTCAAGTGAGAATGTCAAAAGATCGTAGATTAGCCTTGTAGTGGTTCAACTGTTCAATTACTATATAGTACGCTTTATGATTCGCGCAGAGAGAACCCAGCATATCCTTGTGCCGCACTCAACATAACAAGCAAGTCCTATATACACTACTGCAGAAAAGGATCATCATAGACGATTTCAAAATATCATTATAGATAGTTTTATAAGCCGTCTGAGTTTATGGTCAATAATAACATGAGATCATCATAGACGACTTTCGAACCGTCTGTGATAGTAAAAACCGTCTGTGATAGTTGACAATCACATACTGTTTTCAGTACAAATCGTCTATGGTATATAATATATCACATACGGTTTCTACATTGTGTAACTCTCAATCTTCTTTTATAACTCTAGACATCAAGAAATACACACACTGTCCTCGAATATATTTGAAGTCAGCCTGTTTCAACGGAGCTGTAGAGATGGACGCAACATGTTGGTAGGAAGATCAATGTCATGCATACATATATAAATTGATAAGTATAAAATAATTATTGTAAGATTGATAAACCTGAGTATCATAGTTCTTCCCAGAATCGACGAGTGGTTGCATGTTGTGGCAAATATAGAATCCACAGATGTTGCCAGGCGGCTGCTGGTGGCACTGCAGAAATAGAATTTGTTAGTTCGAGAGGCATTACTACGAAGTGTTATATATGATTAATGTGTACTGGTGAATATCGGGAAATCTAGATCATGTCGCAGGGCGTTGATCCCTTCCTTGGATTTTCATACCTCTGCAACGTACGTGGCGAACGACCTACATGATTCCAAAATGTCAGCCATAGTCATTGGGAAGTAAGGAAAGACTGCAGTGAAGTTATCTATGGAGGAAATATGTTTACCTGTCAATTAATCATTGGACAACTGTGTAGTCCGTTCTGTTCCTCCTTAGAGAATCAAGTTATATTATCTTGTTCCATGTTTGTATAATTACAATTAGAATCCAATGAAACCTACACAAGTATATCATCATAGTCATTAAACCTAAATTTGTATTATTTATAAAGTACAAATCAACAAGTATAGCTACTAATGCAGTACTTACTCCTGGTTGATGCGGCCCAGATATCATCTACCGATTGTTTGTATGTGTCCATTAATTCTTGTGCATAGATTGAGAAACACATCAAGCATGGAGGATAGATGCATGGCTCCTGTTGCATGTGTGCATGCACGAGTGCAAATGGGAAAACTAGAAGCTGGTGTTGTGTTGGGCTCTTGTACATCAGTGCATGGAGGCGTCTTGTGTACATCACGCATGGCGTGTTCGATCCAGGTGAAGACTGCCAATAGGAGTTCGAGTTGGGCATGTCCATGGAGGCCAATTCGATTTCTGCGAAATTCCCACAAGTTGGCATAAAATCTGACCGAGATAGAGTCCTGATGCTACACTATTATCTTGGAGATACAAAGGGCATGTTCGGCACGTAATAAGCCGGCCGGCTTTTCGCAGCCGCTACAGTACCTAACTTTTAAACGGAGTATTTTCTCAAGACGGGGTCTACAAGTTAAACGTAGTACATGTTAAAAGCCCAACATCTGTACCAGCCAAAATCGCAAGTGAGTATCAATTTCTCCGTAATCTGTACCATAAACAGCCAAAAGCCATAAGCCGCAGCCAAAAAGAACAGGCCCAAAAAGAACTAATCAATTTAAATCCCTAGGAATTAGGAAGCAAGAGGTGGCCTTTTTATTTCCTTTCGTATGGAGGAAGTCAATGCCATGAACATTTCTTTCTTTACGTAACTTGGGGTGGGTTCCACCTACAGATCAAGATGGTGTACATCAGATCAAAGAGAGATTAAGTCAGCTTGATGATTTTCTAATATGATATTCTAAAGTTAGTTGTTTATGTAAGGGCCTAAGATGTAAAAGGGCATAGTAGTTGTTTTGGAATTATTTAAGCTAAGCATGTCGGTTTATATTAGATGGTATGTTCAAGCAGTTTGCATCGGCACATCTATTTTATGGGCCCAAATAGTTTCCGGTTTTTTGTTAGTTCCCTAGAAAACAAACTAGAAGAATCCTAGCTGTGTACCTGAGTTTGAGTTTTGTTCGACCCTAAGCCTATGTGTGTCAGTTTTAGGCCGAGTCTTGCGCTGGCTATTTAAGACATAGGGGTGTGCCATGTAAAGGAGAGTTTGAGATTAGGAATTAAAATGCGTGTGCGTGTTGGCCTTCGGATGTTAGGGTTTATTCCTGTTTTACTATGTTCTTGTAAATTCCAATCTAGAATTTTATTTTGGCGTGTTGATTCCTACTGTAATGTAGATATTTACCCGTTGATCTTTTATCTGTCTCTATATATGTATCGGTGTAAAAGAAGCGATATCATATTCTTTCCTATGAGCGCAGCTAGCATGGATGATGGATGGATGTTGGTCCTGATAGCGATGTGATCATGCTGCAAAGTTTGGACAGCAATGGCCCATTCGGTGGATGAAATTAAGTACGTACGTGAGCTATGAATGCTGAGATGATTGAAAATGGAGTAATTCATATGCCAATCAGAAACCGGTGAGCAGTCAGAGGTAGGTACGTAGGGTTCGCTAGCTTTTGATATGATCAAGTCGCTTCCCAGCCGCACGCACGGCACGGGACCAGCAGAAAGAAGAACGATTCGCCAACTGCAGGCGGTCCAGTGCTAGCTAGCTCCATCGGTCGTGTCATGCAGCTACCAACCACTGCCTTATATACCAGCTAGTTACTGAATACCAACACTCGTCACTCGTGCATGTAAAAAGAATGACACATATCATCAGTGAGAAAACCCCAGAGTGCTGTAAATTGAAGGGCGTGAGGTTGATTTGGATGGCCATGGAGGGCGGGACGTCGTCGAAGGAGAACGAATAATCTTTCGACGGCCAATATATGCCTTCGAAGGGAAGGCTGCGGGTTTGTTTTTTTAGCTAAAATTTATGGTTTTTGGCTGTGACTTGTAGTTTTTAGGTTGTTCGTGCAAAAGATTACAAAGTAACAAAAACTCACGTGCGATTTTTGTCGATATAAATAAAGTCGGTATAGTATGTACTACAATTAACTAGTAGACTCTATCTTGAAAAGATATTTCGTTTAAAAATTAATTACTGTAAAAAAAATTAAAAAGTAGCTTTTAAAAGCCAAAAATAACAGAACCATACTTGGCGCAACGGTTGAAGCGTACGTGGATGAGTCAGGACACCGTCGCAGTATTGCATGCACTACACGGACGTTGCAGAAAAGGAAAAGGAAAGAAAAGGAAACGCGATTGCAAATGCGTTCTACGTAGTGCCTGCTCGTTTCACTCACGGAGAAGGATGTTTGGAATCTTGATATGTCCATCACACCGGCACCTTCTCATCTTCTCATCCGGAAATACCCTATTATTTTGGTATATAACTGATTATTTTTAATTGTAGTTGATAGAAGATGTTAATATAGACGACGTACATAATTTTAAATTCAAGATACCATTTAACCCTGAACCTGAGCTAGCGATGCGACCAGGCAAGCCAGCCAGGGCCGGGGAAACAACAAGGTGCCAAACGTTGTCTCCTGCCATGCATATACGTACGCATCCTTGTCCACTTATTAAACCAAAGCAAAAATCTCATATCAGCCCGATCGAGCAAAATAACTAGTTGGCGCTTAGCTAGCTACTCAGACAGCTAACGCCGCCATGACCCAGCTGCTTCCGCTTTGTAACGTCACAGATTTACTCAGCAAATTCTTCTACTTCTATGTGCATATATCTAGTTATCTGATGGGATCACTAGCTATCTGCCTCTCTGTAAATACATGTGATTGGCACTCCTGCTTGCCAAGCCATACAAAGCAATTAACCTAGCTAGCTAAAGCTAGAGCCAAGAGAAGCCATGAATCGCAAGCCTAAGCAAGGGCGCCACTATTTTTACTATGACCTAGCATCGAGAGGAATGAGGAATTATGAGAGATGTAACAGAGAGATGCTGATATGTTGCTGCTAGATGGGGGAGATGCTGTTGCTAGATGGACCAATAAATAATGCTTCCACCAAATGATTGGTGGTTGGGACGAGCAGGGTCATTCATTGGGATATGTAGGGTTAACAGTGGCATATGTAGTTGGGATTCTATTGATGCTTAAAAATCTGTTGGGTCAAGCGATCCCACAGGTAACAGGTGCCTCTGCCACTGATGGTGGGAGAGAAATACTAGCTCTCCATCATCTTTTTCTTCGTCTTTGGTAAGGTTCACTTCCCTATCCTTCTTCTTGCTCTTGCAATCCAAAACAAAGTGCCTAAGCTCGTTACAGTTGAAACACTTTTTATTGTTGCGGCATCTTATCGCGTAGTACCGGTATTCGCCACATTCAAAGCACTTGACATGTGACAAAATATAGGATCTCTCACCACTGCCTTGTCCAGCCTTGTCTCCACAACCACCCCTACCGCCTCGACCACTCTGGCCACTACGACCGCACCACCTCCCGTGGTTGTATGATGAGCCACGACCGTCTCTCGGATCTCCCCTTATTAGTAACGCCTATTCGTTGTGAGTTCCCTGTTCCTTGCACGACTGAAACCTCTTCAGTAACTCCTCATGTGCCTTGATAGATCCGGTGATCTCCTCTATCTTCTTCTTGTCTAGATCGGAGGAGTACATAAGTGTTGTGACAATGGGTATGTACTTCTCCGGAAGCACGCGCAAGTACTTCTTTACCGCCACAGATTTCTCCATCTTGTCACCAAGAGAGTTAATCTGATTATACAATGAACTCAGCTTACACGTGAACTCGTCCACCGACTAGGTCTCTTCCATCTTCAGATTCTCGAACTCGCTTCGCAAATTCTGGAGCTGCACCTCCTTGACACGATCAACTCCTTCGTGCATTGTCTGAAGCGCCTCCTATGCTTCCCGTGCCGTCTCCTTGCCGATGAGTTGATGCATCATCGCATTTGGCACCGCCTGGTAGATGAGGGCCAAAGCCGCCTGATCTACCTTGTCGTCCACCTCCTTGTCTTTCTCCTTTGGATCGACTGCGCCCCAGACTCTCTGGGTGCGCATGTTCGCCTTTATCTTCATTGCCCACACCGGGTAGTTATCGATCATCAGGAGAAGGTACTGGAGGGAGATAAACCCACTCTGAGCCTTCGCCTTATCACCCATGCTCTGATACCACTTGTTACAAAATTTTCTTGATCCTTTGGCTCTCGGATCACGCTTGTGCATTCGTATTCTCTTCGGTGGGACCCGCTAGTCCCATGACCTGCCTGGTCAGCGTCGTGATGTTTGCTCTCCTGCTGGACGTTGTTGTACCTTTTCTGTGTGCTTGGGGTTCTAGATCTGAGAGGGAAGGGAGAGAGAGAGAGGGGGTACCGACCGTCCATCGCGTTGGATGAAGAGCCGGCCATCGCTGGTTCGTTGGTGAGGTCTACGCACGGGCAGCGACGGTCGGGGAAGAAGGAGCGGTGTCTCCCTGGCGCGTTGTCTCTCTGGCGGTGGAGGTGGCGGCGGCGCAGATCCGGTGAGGCTTCCCGTCGCTAACTGCGCCCCCTCTAGATCGGTCTAGGGTTTGTGTGTCGGTGGGGATGTACGGCTCAGGCCAATCTCGTAACTCGAGCCGCCGGCCCCCACCTCTTTATATATAGCGCAGCGCGACGGGGGCCCACCAGCCAACAGATGGGCTGGGCGCCCCCGATCAGGGCGCGGGTCAAGGCCCCGATTAGCCGTTGGGCTAATCGGGAGAGAGATCAATCCAACATTCTCCCCCTTGATCTCATTTATGCTTTATCTTTAATTACTTTTGACTTTACTCATTCCATCACAGATTAGTGCACAGAACATGCCTCATCGTCACGGTCAATCGCCGATAGATTTAACAGCTACAATACACCTCTCTGTTCTGAAATAGTTACTTTAATCTTTTGGGCCATCTTTTAGTCCAGGAATCATAGGCTTTCCCTTAAACCCATGCCGGCTACATGTTCTCTGAACACGTTGGGTGGTAAGCCTTTATTAAGCGGATCCGCTAACATCTTTGCGGTACTTATATGCCCAAGACTTATAATTTGATCCCGAACTTTGTCTTTCACAACATAGTACTTTATGTCAATGTGTTTGGCAGCACCACTTGACTTATTGTTGTGGGCATACATTACTGCGGGTTCATTATCACAATACAACTTAAGTGGTCTATTGATGTCGTCAACCACTTTCAAACCGGGTATGAACTTCTTTAGCCAGTTCACCTGCCCCGTAGCCTCATAACATGCTACAAACTCGGCATACATTGTGGACGATGTAGTGACGGTTTGCTTTGAGCTTTTCCACGATATAGCTCCTCCAGCGAGAGTGAATACATATCCGGATGTAGACTTTCTATCATCTCCCGCAAAATCAGAATCTGTATACCCCACTATATGGAGTGAATCTGATCTTCTGTATGTCATCATGAGGCCTTTTGTTCCTTGCAAATAACGCAAGACTTTCTTTATCAATTTCCAATGTTCTATTCCAGGATTGCTCTGGAATCTGCCAAGTAACCCGGTAACAAATGCTAAGTCAGGGCATGTGCATACTTGAGCATACTGTAAGCTTCCGACAGCTGAAGCATATGGAACCGCGTTCATTTGATCGATCTCATACTGGTTCCTGGGGCATTGAAAATCCCCATATCTGTCGCCCTTGACTATAGGTGCAGGTGAAAGACTACATTTATGCATACCAAATTTCTTTAAGACTTTCTCTATGTATGCCTTTTGTGACAGTCCTAATGTCTCCTTGTTTCTATCCCGGTGAATTTCGATCCCTAGAACGAACGAAGCTTCACCAAGATCTTTCATATCAAAGTTTGAGGAAAAAAACTTCTTTGTCTCCAGTAGCAGACTAACATCACTACTAGCTAGTAGGATATCATCCACATACAGGATTAGGAAGATAAACTTCCCATCTTTAAACTTTGCATAAACACAGTTGTCCTTTACATTTTCTTCAAACCCAAATTTTCTTATTGTACTGTCAAACTTCAAGTACCACTGTCTTGAAGCTTGTTTTAACCCATAAATCGATTGCTTTAGGCGGCATCCCATTCTTTCATTTCCTTCCACGACAAAACCTTTCGGTTGTGCCATGTAAACATTTTCCTCCAAATCCCCATTAAGAAATGCCGTCTTTACATCCATCTGATGTAACTCTAAATTATAATGTGCAACTAATGCCATTATGATTCTGAAGGAATCTTTACATGAGACTGGAGAAAAGGTCTCATTGTAATCAATCCCTTCTCTTTGCGTAAATTCTTTTACCACAAGTCGCGCTTTGTATCTTTCTACATTCCCTTGAGAGTCATGCTTTGTCTTGTAGACCCATTTACAGCCTACTGTTTTGGCTCCTTTAGGAATAATTTTCAAGTCCCAGACTTTATTAGTCTTCATGGACCTCATTTCCTCTTCCATGGCCTCAAGCCATTTTGAGGAATTTTCGCTTCTCATGGCTTCTTCAAATGAGATGGGATCATCCTCCATTTGAAATTCCTCTGTATGATAAATCTGATAATCATCAGAAATAGCTGATCTTCTTACTCTTTGAGACCTCCTCGGGGCCTCCTCATTAGGTAGATCTTCTGTTTGAGGCTACTGTTGCTCCCCCTCATCTGTGGCAATAGGTTCTATAGGATCCTGAAGAACAGGTTCCTCATTATCATTCATTGTTGCCACAGGAGGAACAATAACAGGTGCTGGCACCACAGTGTCTTGCACCGTCGATGCAGCGACAGCAGGTAGTGTGAAGAATGGCTCTTGAATCATCGGAGTGGGCGCATACACCCGCTTCTCTTCAAGGTCAATCTCTCGAGCTACCATGCTCCCCCTCATCATTTCATCCTCTAAGAAGACAGCGTGTCTCGTTTCTACAAACTTTGTATATATGTCTGGACAGTAGAAACGAAAACTTTTTGACTTTTCAGGGTAGCCAATGAAATGGCAACTTACTGTTTTGGGATCAAGCTTCCCAAGGTTTGGGTTAAATACTTTAGCCTCAGCAGGACTCCCCCACACACGTAAGTGGTTTAGTGAGGGAACTCTTCCTGTCCACATCTCGTACGGTGTTTTGGGCACCGACTTACTAGGCACTCTGTTGAGAATATGAATGGCGGTTTTCAACGCCTCCATCCATAAACTCAATGGCAGTGTGGAATAGCTCATCATGCTTCGCACCATATCCATCAGGGTACGGTTGCGTCTTTCAGCTACTCCATTTTGCTGAGGTTCGCCCGGTGTAGAATACTGGGCCACTATTCCATTTTGCTGTAAAAACCTTGCAAAAGGTCCAGGAACTTGTCCATATGGGGTATGTCGACCGTAGTACTCCCCCCAACGATCAGATCGGACTATCTTAATCTTTAAATCGTGTTGGTTTTCAATTTCAACCTTAAATATCTTGAATTTATCTAAGACTTCATTTCTTTCTTTGATTGGATAAATATATCCATAACGGGAGTAATCATCCGTGAATGTTATAAACGAGTCATATCCATCCACACTTTTCACAGGAAAAGGACCACAAATATCTGTGTGAATAATTTGTAGAACTCCTGTGCTTCTTTTAGCGTCTTTTTTAATTTTCTTTACATATTTTCCTTTAATGCATTCTCTGCATTGTTCTAAGTCTGAGAATTTTAATGGAGGAAGAATATCATTCTTAACTAGTCTTTCTATTCTCCCCCTCGAAATATGGCCTAAACGACAGTGCCATAATTTCGACGACTCATCTAGAGTTCTCTTTCGTTTTCTGTTTACATTCGTAGACGAGGATTCAATCACTTTCTCGCACGCGACGTTCCCATTATCGCATACGACATTCACATCATCACATAATGATAACAAATAAAGCTCATTCTGTAAGATGGCAAGACCAACACATTTTTTATTAAACATTATTTCACACTTGTCATTTCCAAAATTACAATCATAGCCATCTTTGTCCAAATTTGAAACACTAATCAAATTCCTCTGTAAAGAGGGAACAAAAAGGACATCTCTAAGTAAAAGATTGGAGCCATTAGCTAACTCTAATGAAAGATCGCCAACGGCTTCAACTTCAGCTTGGACTACATTTGCAACTTTAATGCATCTTTCGTTTCTTTGCGTAGTCCTTGTCGAACGGAATCCCTGTAAGGAATTAGCAACATGAACAGTTGCTCCTGAGTCAATCCACCAAGTGGATTTCGAATATTGCACATACAGGCATTCATTTATAAAGGTAATAATGTTCTCACCTTTCTTTGCCATTATCATCTTTAAGTAATCAGGACAGTTCTTCTTGTAGTGTCCCGTCTTCTTGCAGTGAAGACACTGATCTTTGTCTACAACAAATTTATTCTATTGAGGCTGATGGACAGAGGCTTTTCCCTTGTTCTTTGAGAAGGAGTTACTGTTAAAATTCTTTTTCTTGTTATCCTTCACATAGTTGATAGAACCACCATGTGAGGATTTAATTCTTTCCTCCTCTTGCACACACATAGCTATGCACTTTTCCAAGTCCCATTTCTCGGGCTGCATATTGTAGTTGATAACAAATGTGTCAAACTCTTTGGGCAAGGAAGCAAAAACCAAATGAATAAAGAACTCATCCTTGAGAGCCAAATCCATTGGTTTAAGCTTAGATGCCAAGTTGCTCATCCTTAGTATGTGCTCTCTTATGCCACTGCCACTGCCAGAGTACCTTTCTGTCACAAGCTGCTTAATCAGCTGTGTAGCATAAGTCTTTGAAGAGCCAGTGAACTGACTCTTTATCTTATCAAGGTACTCTGTGACAGTGTCACACTCTGCAATTGAGCCCACAATTGCAGGCTCAATTGTGTTCTTTATCACAGCCATACATTTCTTGTTGGCTGTGGTCCATTTCTTATGATCAAGATCATAAGACATCTGTAAGGGAGCATGATCCCTCTGTCTTTTCTGCCAAGCAGTATCATCCTCATTTTGATCCCTCACTGGTGCCATAGGCTCAGTGGGACGTGCTGTAGTGAGGACCCAGTCCACCTCAGCCAAGATAAACGCTAAATCTATCTTTTTCTTCCACTCTCCATAATTATCTCCTTTGAGAGTGGGGATCTCTCTGATACAACTCATCAAGTTGTATCCGCCTGAAAAATACAATTCATATACAGTGAGAACATAACAGCAAAATTATATGCCTTATTTCCAACGTTGGTCAAAAATACGACATACAATTAAATCAATTTTATCTATACATTAAATCTACATCACCGTTGGGCAGAAATAGAAATAATGCATAAAATCATCAATTAAAAATTATAATACTGTTATTATCAACGTTGGTCAGAAAATAACAATATCATAATTAACTGGGATTTATATCTATTTTTTTCAAAATTAAATTCTCCCGTTGGTTCGAATTTAATAATGAAAATCAATCAACATTAACTTTTGCAGCGGAAACTGTAATTATTCTAAAAATAATTCATTATTCAGAAGCATTATACTGTACACATTTAATCTCTGAAAAATTAACACGTTGGTGCAAAATTTACAGAGATTTTAAATCAAATTTCATTCAAATTCATGCTTCTGAAAACAATTAAATTCATTAATTGAATTACTGTGCAAAATGCCATTTCGGCCCATAAACCGGCCTCACGGCTCCACCGGCCCATCAGCCAGCCAGCTCCACCGGCCCACCAAAAAATCCAGCCACGCGCGGCCCAACAACACTCATGCGGCCAGCAAGAACGACGACTGTCCGATCAGATCGGATGGCCGAGCAGGCGCACGACGGGGATAACACCCCCAACCCTAACCCTAGCCCTCAAATCGGCTCCTCTCCAGCTCGAGAAAAGCGGCGCGCACGGGAGAGGGGATGCGGGCAGACAACGGGCGGCCGGAGGTGCGGCTCTCGGCGGAGCCCCGCGCATCGCCCGGAGCGGCACGGAGGCGGCTCGAGCGGGACGGCGGCGGTCGCGCCTAGCGGAGCGGCGGCCAGGGGCCTCGGCGGCGGGCTCCCGTGGAGCGGCGGCGCGGCGCGCAACAACGGCGGCCCCGAGCGGAGGGCGGCCCACGAAGGCGGCCTCGAGCGGGGCTGCGGCGGCCAGGACGCGAGACGGCGGCGCAAGGCGTCGGCACGGCCCCTCGGGTGGGGCGGCGCTACGCGCTCAAGGCGGCGGCCCCATGGGGAGGCGCAACAGCGGCGACCGGAGCGCGGCGCGGCGCAACCGGTAAGGCTCTGATACCATTGTTGTACCTTTTCTGTGCGCTTGGGGTTCTAGATCTGAGAGGGAAGGGAGAGAGAGAGGGTACCGACCGTCCGTCGCGTTGGATGAAGAGCCGGCCATCGCTGGTTCGTTGGTGAGGTCTGCGCACGGGCAGCGACGGTCGGGGAAGAAGGAGCGGCGTCTCCCTGGCGCGTCGTCTCTCTGGCGGCGGAGGTGGCGGCGGCGCAGATTCGGTGAGGCTTCCCGTCGCTGACTGCGCCCCCTCTAGATCGGTCTAGGGTTTGTGTGTCGGTGGGGATGTACGGCTCAGGCCAACCTCGTAACTCGAGCCGCCGGCCCCCACCTCTTTATATATAGCGCAGCGCGACGGGGGCCCACCAGCCAACAGATGGGCTAGGCGCCCCCGATCAGGGCGCGGGTCAAGGCCCCGATTAGCCGTTGGGCTAATCGGGAGAGAGATCAATCCAACAGACGTGGCTTCCGTGGTGAGGGGACGTTCCTGCACCCGACTTACGGAAGGAGCAGCAACCTGCTTGTTGCGTGATGAAGTAATACAAAGCAACACCTTCACATGAAGCTTTCTGCCGTGTGATGCTTCTGGAGACACTAGACAGACAAACAAAAAACACCAAGAGCGCACGTATAATTTTCCCCGGGGCACAACCGCTCCCGCTTGTCTTTTTCTCTATTGCTTCTCAATCTCTCATCTGCTGCTCGCTTGCAGCCTGTCTTCCCCTACGTTGATTACAAGACTCACCATGGCCTTTTAAAGCTTGGTTATAATCGACCAAGACACGGACTCACAACACGAACTCGTACGTGGTCGCATACATGGAAACGGAAACGTCTCATACACACACACGGCAAGCCTCATAGGCTCGTATATGCATACGTATTTGTATACACGGCAAAAACGCATATACGCATACGGATTCATACGAAATAAACAAGATTAAACTCTAACAGACCGAGTCTTCAGAAATTCAGATACGTTTTTGAGGGCATCGATCTAGCTCTGTCGTGCGAGATAATGAAAGTTAATTTGCTTTCAAGAGAGTTGGATCTAGCATTTGTACCATGTGGAGTCAATTTCAGTCGCTCAGATTACCTTAAAGTACTTTATATGTTCTGGTGGATCCGTTTCAAATCATCTGTATTTCATACACTTTGGTGTAGATGACAGTGAGAATTGGAGTACTTTTGCAAAAAGCCGGGGTGTCTATTCATCTCACATGATTGATTGGAGCATTCTTCTTGGAACTAAATTGCAAGGCTAACTTGAAACAAAATTTTTTTTTTGACCAAGGGTGATTTTTCCACACCCTAGCAGGCTAAGCCGCAGTTTGACCCCTACCGGCTACCGCTGAAGTACCACACCGTTTTTTCCCTGCTCTCGAGAAGAAATTTCGACTTCTTTTACTGCAACTGGATAATAAATCTCGTTTAGTTTCGTTGATAAACAAATCCCAATTACCTATGACTCCTGACAACGTAAAATTGCATCCACTCATACGAGCCAGGTTTTGTGGCCGGGACCTTGCAACAAAATAAGAGGGAAAGAGGAAACAGCAAACCAATACCATTCTTTTTTTTTAGATTACGGGTCTGTTTGGCAACGATTGCGGGTTATGACTTTTGGCTGAAATTTTTGAATTTTAGCTGTTTACGGTACAGATTACAGAGAGATAGATACTCACTTGCGATTTTGGATGATACAGATGTTGGGCTTTACATCACATCACATCGCACCACACTAACATTACATACCACACCATACGGAGAGATAGGTACATCACATCACACCACACTAACATTATATACCATCCGTATACGGTATACATGCTTGTGCGCCCTACTAAAACACATATTAGGTTGAGAATAAAAATCGTTAGATAAAATTTAGGTTTATCTAGTATTTTACAAAGCATAGACTTAACGGCAGTCTTAGCCATTGAGTCAACACTAAGTTCTCGCAAACCAATGTCATTCAAAAGTTCCTTCTCAGAGTAGAGTAAGCCCATCAGAAGGCCCAAGCCCATAACATGAAGCCCACGAGCCCACGACATCCTCCTCTATCCCCGCAACGCCCGATCCACACCAACTCAAACCCCCTCGAAAACCCTCTCGTCTCCGCCTCCTCCTTCACCTCGTCGCCGCCGAAACCCTAACCCTAGCCGCCGTCGCCCTCCCCGGCCGCCTGCCGGCCACGCGCGGCCATGTCGAACCCGAAGGGCTCCAAGATGCTTCAGTTTGTCAACTACCGCATGCGCGTGACGATCCAGGACGGCCGCCAACTCGTGGGCAAGTTCATGGCCTTCGACCGCCACATGAACCTCGTCCTCGGCGACTGCGAGGAGTTCCGCAAGCTCCCGCCCTCCAAGTCCTCCAAGACCACCGGCGAGCGCGAGGAGCGGAGGACGCTCGGCCTCCTCCTGCTCCGCGGCGAGGAGGTCGTCTCCATGACCGTCGAGGGCCCGCCCCCGCCTGATGAGTCCCGCGCTAAGGCTGCCGCTGCCGGTGGTGCGCTCGCGGGCCCGGGCGTCGGCCGCGCTGCTGGTCGCGGGGTCCCCACGGGCCCGCTGCTCCAGGCGCAGCCCGGCCTCTCTGGCCCGATCCGGGGCGTGGGTGGGCCGTCCCCTGGCATGATGCAGCCGCAGATCTCGCGGCCGCCGGTGCCGAATCTCTCGGCGCCGCCAGTGGCGTACCCGCAGGTCGTTCGCCCTCCACCGGGGCAGATGCCCGTGCCGAACATGCGCCCTGGGGGGCCGCCACCGATGTCGATGCCGTTCCAGCGCCCGCCGGGAGCGCCGCCTCCGCCGTTCCCTGGGGGTCCGCCACAGCAATTCATGAGGGGACCGCCGCCGATGGGGCCGCCACCGGTGAGGCCTGCGATGCCGGGGCCACCACCGCCGGGGATGAGGCCCGGTATGCCACCGCCGCCGTTTGGACAACCCAGGCCTGGGATGCCGCCACCGCCGCCTGCTCCACAGCAGCCTGGACGGAACCCCCCGCAATAGCTTCTTACTGGTAAGACTAAGTGCTATGTTCTTGCATCTATAGTTGTTAAATTGTTTTCTTACTTTTGCTAATGTACTGGTATGGAGAAAATTGCTATTATAGGACTCGAAACAATGGGCTTCGCTATTATAGGACTCCAAACGTCGACTTCGCTAAAACGACCCTTGAAACATTGACACTTTGTTATAGATGACATTTGGTCTTTTTAATCTCTTTTCTCAACTAAAATACATGTATTTTGCCATGATGTGACCGTATTGCCCTTCTGCCATAAAATTGAAACGTAAACACATTTAAAACCGCAAGTGCTCTACACTATCGTTTGGAACTAGGGGCAATCCATCCACGGAGGAGCTGAAATTACCATCTTGTGGCATGAGCGGGTAATCGGAGGCGCTGAGATTGATGAACCAGCTCCATCCCTCGAACTCCCGGAGCAGCAGGGCGGCGCCGTGGAGCGTCGCGGCCAGCTCGGTGGGGCCCCTCCGCGAGACCGCGCCCCACTCCCCCGCCGCCGCCACCCGCACGTTGCCGTACCGCAGCGGCGCATCCTCGCCGCGCACGAGCGCCTCGAGATCCGCGCGCTCCTCCTCTCCTACGATCCCGACGAGGTAGTAGTTCCAGGGATGGTACAGCGCCCGTAGCAGCCGCCAGATCCGCGGGCAGAAGGGCAATAGGGTCACATCATGGCAAAATATATGTACTTTAGATGAGAAAAGTGATTAAAATGACCAAATGTCATGTATAACAAAGTGCCAACGTTTCAAAGGTCGTTTTAGCGAAGTCAACGATTGGAGTCCTATAATAGCGAAGCCCATTGTTTCGCGTCCTATAATAGCAATTTTCTCAGTTTGCAACGATGTTCAGAGGTTGATTGTCTTCTGAATTTGCACAACGTTGCTATTGTTGTGGTTACATGTTTAGCAGATTCTAGTGTTTTGCACAATGCATAGCTGATGAAATCTGTTTGGCTTGTTCAGTAGTTTGTAACTTTATAGTTTGCAATGATGTTTAGAGGTTGATTGTCTTCTATATTTGTCGTGCTTACATGACAGATTCTAGTGTTTTGTGCAATGCTTAGCTGATGAGATCTGTTTGGCTTGCCTATAACTTTATAATTATGTTTGTACTGCCTGTTTTTTGTTAGATGAATTGTACACCCTGCCATAGCTTACGGTGCCTGATACCTTGCAGCCATAAGATTTATGCGGTCAAATACTTTTACCAGTGTGAGACATTGTTATTTTGTTAATGTTTAAACGTGACAACTGCTGAAACTAACTATGAAGTAATTAGCAATTTAGCACCCCATTCGAAAATCTATAACAGAAGTGGTTATCATTCATCAAGTGATCTTGCGCTGCCAAATGTAATAAATCTGTAAGCCTTGTACCCAAGTACCAACCCTATTACCTTGTGAGCGGTAATTGAAGTTTCTCTTAAGCTACAGTGTGCATTGCCATTAGGGTCTCTGCGGCGATTTTCCTTTGCCCTACAGGATCTGTCAGTTTTGCTTAGTGTGTTCTTATCAACAAACAATAACAACAAAGCCTTTTGTCCTAAATAAGTTAGGTAGACTAGAAATGAAATCTTCTTAAGATCAAAGAGATGAGAGCTTTGAAATAAAACCTACAATGCTAAAACCCTAAGTCGTACATTCTGCTATCTGAGCCGAGGGTCTAAAATACTGCCCCTAACTTTCTTATGGTTCCGGTACGTGGATCGCTAACTCTCATGCGCTCTTATCCAAAGCTAATTCTTTAGATACATTCTAATCCCTTAAGTCTCTTTTAACTGTTTCCTCCCACGTCAATCTTAGTCGACCTCTGCCTCTTACATTTTCAGTACGCCTTAAAATTCCACTACGTACCAGTACCTCAGGAGGCTTTCGTTGGAGATGTCCAAACCATCTTAAGCGATGTTGGACAAGTTTCTCTTCAATTGGTGCTACTCCCACCCTATCAAGTATATCATCATTGCAGATGCGATCCCGTCTTGCGTGACCACAGATCCACCGTAGCATCCTCATCTTTACTACACTCATTTTCTGTATATGTTGTCTTTTAGTCGCCCAACATTTTGCTCCATATAGCATCGCGGGTCTAATCGCCATTCTATAGAACTTACCTTTTAACTTTTGGGGGACTTTTTTTTTATCACACAGGACATTAGATGCTTGGCGTCATTTCATCCACCCCGCTCTTATCCTGTGGATCATGTCTTTATCAATCTCACCATCCCACTGTAGCATCGATCCCAAATAACGAAACATGTCCTTCTTAGGCACTACTTGTCCGTCCAATCTAACATTTCCATCATCTGCCTTAGCACCACTGAAATCGCACTTCATATACTCAATTTTAGTCCTACTAAGTCTAAAGCCCTTCAATTCTAAGGTCTTCCTCCACAACTCAAGCTTCCTATCAACACCTATTCTACTCTCATCAACCATCACCACATCATCAGCGAAAAGCATACACTAAGAGATATCTCTTTGTATGTCCCGTGTGACCTCGTCCATCACTAGGGCAAAAATGTATGGGCTCAATGCTGACCTTTGGTATAGTCCTATCTTAATAGGAAAGTTATTAATAACATTACCACATGTTCTGATATTAGTCACATCATTTTCGTACATGTCCTTAATTAGGGTAATATATTTTGTTGGGACTTTTTTTTCTTTTGGAGCGCCCACCACATGACCTTTCTTGGCACTTTATCATAGGCTTTCTCCAAGTCAATAAACATCATGTGAAGGTCATTTTGCTCTCTATACCTCCATCAACTGTCGTAGCAAGATAATCACCTCTGTGGTCGACCTCCCAGGCATAAAACCAAATTGGTTTGTCGTCACACTAGTCACTTTTCTTAAACGGCGTTTAATCACTCGTTCTCAAAGCTTCATTGTGTGGCTTATTGGTTTAATTTCTCTATAATTTGTACAACTTTGAATGTCTCCTTTATTTTTGAAAATTGGTACTAATGTGCACCTCTGCCACTCATTTGGTATCTTGTTTAACCTAAAAATGCTATTGAACAAATTAGTTAGCCAAACAATCGCCACTTCTCCTGGGCATTTCCACACCTCAATAGGGATGTTATCAGGTCCCAACGCTTTACCTAATTTCATCCTTTTTAAGGCCTCTTTTACTTCCGACTTCTGGATTCTTCGAACAAACCGTCTATAGGTGTCGTTAAAAGCATCATCCAATTCAATCATACTATCATCATTATTGTGGTTGAACAACTTATCGAATTAATCTCTCCACCTATCCTTAATCTCCTCGTCTTTCACCAAAAGTCTATTAGTGTCGTCTTTGATGCATTTAACTTGGTTGAAATCTTTCGTCTTCCTTTCTCGAAGTTTAGCCATCTTGTAGACATCTTTCTCTCCCTCCTTTGTACTCAGTTTCTGATAAATTTCATCATGTCTTACCTCGTGCCTTACTGCTTTCTTCGCATTCTTTTTTGCTACTTTGTATTTTTGTACGTTGTCATCATTCCTATCATGATGCATATGCTTGTAGCATATCTTCTTCTCCTCAATAGCCTTTTGCACTTCCTTGTTCCACCACCACCATGTGTCTTGTGGTTCTCCTCTTGTCCCTTGGGTCACTCCAAGCATCACGGTAGCCACCTTTCTAATGTGAGTTGCCATCTCTGTCCACATACTATTCGCTTCGCTATTCGCTTCTCCCACGTCCTACTTCCCTTTCGTGGCCATCCTCTCCTTAAACGCCTATGCAGTATCTCCTTTGAGTTTCTACCACTTCGTCCTCGTGGCTCTGGCGATCTTAGTTTGTCGAACCTGTAACCTAAAACAAAAGTCGGAGACTACCAACTTATGTTGCTGGACAACACTCTCCAGGCATAACCTTATAGTCTATGCAGGCTCGTTCGTTCTCCCTTCTATCAAGAACAAAATCGATTTGGCTAGAGTATTGACCACTGCTAAAGGTAACTAAATGGGAATGTTTCGTACTAAAGGTGTTAGCTATCATGTGATCATAAGCTATGGCAAAGTTTAAGATATTTTCTCCCTCTTGATTCCTATCACCATAACCAAAACCCCCATGCATACCGATATGACCATTGAAATCGCCTCCTAAGAAAATCTTCTTATTGATAGGCACACTTCTAACCATGTCATTTAGGTTTTCCCAAAATTACCTCTTAGCGGTCTCATCTAACCCTACTTCTGGAACATATGCACTAACAACATTCAAAACCAAGTCATCAAAGATTAGCTTGACTAGGATAATCCTATTCCCCTGTCTCATGTTGACAACTCCACTCTTGAGGCGCTTATCAATTAAGATGCCCACTTCATTCTTGTTTCGTTTTGTTCAAGTATACCATAGCTTGAAGCCAGTATGCACCTTCTTTGTCTTCTGACCCACCTATTTAGTCTCTTAAACACACAAGATATCTATACGTCTCCTAATCGCTGTATCAACTATCTCTTTTAACTTACCTGTTAAGGACCCTACATTCTAACTATCCATACGAATCTTACTCTCCTTGACTAGCTTCTTTGCCCCTCGCACTTGTCGAGTAAAGTGCGAAGACCCTTGCCCATTTTCCACTAAATCCGGGCGCCGACGTAGCGCGTCACTATGGGAGTGACGTCTCGGCCCTTGCTCATTTATCACCACACCCGGGTTCCGATATGGCGCGTTGCTAAAAAGGTTATGCCCCAACGAAACTTTTAATTTGGGTTTTATTCCATGAAAAGATGGTAAGATTTTTACATTGGCTTGTTAAGCCTAACACAACCCTCCTTTTTCCTAGCTTGGAACATGCTATGTAGAAAACTATATAGACGGAGTTTAGTGTGTTCATGTCAATATACTTCAAATCCCCCTTTGCTTTATAATTTATTTATACCTTCTGTTTTGAAGCGCGATATAAGTACCATATGTAGACTTGGCATACATTCAAGTAGATCATTGGCTGCTGGTTATTGCTACTAGCCCACATCTTTGAGCTGTTATATTTATGTATAGACCTTGAATGTATTCGAGTCGAGTTGCCAACGGACCGACTTGCTGACTAGTCAACGAGTACTTGCGACTACTTGTCGATATGCATTTAGGATAGAACTAAAGATATTTGTTACAATTTGTTATATTAAAAAACAGACGAGCAATCCTTGACTTTAAACGTCGAGCATAAGTGATTATGAGGGCCTTTGGGCCGGCCACTAGACTTGCTAGCATCACCGGTCATAAGATGCTTCTCCCTCAATGCATCTGTCTTATTCTTTGACCTTTCAAGCAATAGCAACCTTATATTATGGTAACTAGGCGAGTACCCAAGACCAAATTGCTCTATGGACTCCAATAGAATCTCCCATCATCTTGAATTGGTAGCATTGAATGGTATGCCGTTCTTATAGAAGAAATCAGCTATATGATCATTGACAATTTGTTGTTGTTCCTTTGTCTTTTTTGTGCATTGCTCAAGCGTAGGTTTAGTGCTTGAGCTATGCCTCGCAGAAATCACCTCTTCTGGTGTCTTCGATTGATCATATGCCTCGGCTTCAGTGGCTGCAGCTACAACCACTTGTTAGTCGTCAATGTCTACCATAGTACCTGCAGATGGTGAAATGAAAATGTCAAATTATGATATACTGCTACTAGTACGACTGCTACTAGCTTATTACTATTGTGGATATGACACAATGTATATACTACTAGTAGTGCTAACTGCTGCTACTAGTACTATTGCTATTCGCCTACTGCTGCTGCTGCTATACTGCTAGCCTGCTACTACTACTACACATTCCACAAGTCGGTGAAGGAGACGAGAGGAAGGAGAGGAGAGGAGAAAGGGGAGGAGGGAGTGCTCACCACGGCTTGGGTCGACGGCAACTGGGAGGGCCGAGGAGGTGGCAGTGGGCAGTCCGGCAGTATCGTGCGATTGTGGAAGGGCCAACGGGGGTCAACGACGACTGGGGAGGTTCGAGGAGGCGGCGTGGACGGGGGTCGACGGTGACTAGGGAGGGGCAGGAGAGGAGAGATTACTACTAGAGGAAGGCGAGGAGAGGAGAAAGGGGAGGAGTGCTCACCAGTCACCACGGCTCGGGTCAGCGGAGGAGGGAGGTTCGAGGAGGCGGTGGCGGCATGGATAGGGGTCGATGGCGACTACGGAGCACCGAGGAGGTGGTGGTGGTGTTGTGGGTTAAGGAGGAGGAGGTGCTGCGACAGGGGAGGGCTAAGGAGGAGATGGCGACGGGCGCCGTCGGCGGTGTGGACGGGGGTGGCGATGGTTTGGGTTCCCTTCTGCCGGTGAGGAGTGGGATCTGGCTGGCTATGTTACCCGGATACCCCGATACGAATATGGATACGCGATACCGCGATTCGCCATTTTCCCAAAAACACTGATACGGCGATATGTATATATGTATATATAATAAATAAGAAATTAATGGATTCTTATAAGCAATTAAGAAACCGAGAATACCTCACCTTAATATTGAAGTAGCAAATTACTTGGTTCTTCAGTTCTCCCTCTTGGCTGGTAGACCAATATAATGAACCATCTGCGAAGAAGAATGAGAAAAAATAAGTACATATATACAAATAAATAACAGAATCATAGATAGTTAGATGATAGATAGTAGCTTAGTAAGTATTTAACAAACCAATTAGTAAATAACAGACTAATAGTTATACCACGTTGTACATAATCTGATAATCATGGAGTACACAAGTCCAAAAGACCACAACTAGTGCAAGCATTCAAGTTCAACGGACCATAACTATTACATAATCAGAACACAACTGATCCCCTTTCTTTAGTCACCACTCATCAATAACGAGCATGATGCTAGAAACAAAAGCTACACTCAAGGCAATTCATTCCCCGTTTATATCAATGCTGATAAATCTAGCAATATGAAATTCTGAATTAATACTAGACCATTTAGGAAAATATGACATATGACAACAAATTTATCTGTCCAATACTTGATGGTTTTTGGATCTTGAATCAATGTGCATCATTGTTCTCAGTTCTCTACTCAAGCCATCAGGTACAATAACACAAGACAGGTTTTAGCATTGACCTCTTGCAACGCAACTTGCCTTTGAGTCGAAGTCAGTGATCCCTCTAACCTGAAAATTTATCAAGAGGAAAAACTTTAATCACAGTCTGCACTCTAAATCTTCAACATAGAGAGGAGAGACGGTGGGGAGACGACGTTGAGGCAACAGGCCTGAGAGACGGTGGGGATACGGCAGGGAGGCAGCAGGCGTGGAGGCAGCGGGAAGGCGGCGGGCGTGGAGATGGCGGGGAGGCGCCAGGCGTGGAGGTGGCGGGTGTGGAGACGGTGAGCATGGAGACGGCGGGAAGGCGACGGGGAGACAGCGGGCGTGGAGGTGGCGATTGGATCTGAGACGGCGGGCGTGGAGGCGGCGATTGGATCTGAGACGGCGGGCGTGGAGGCGGCAGCAAGACGGTGGGGAGGCATCAACTGGATCTGAGATGGATGGGAGGCGGCGGGCGTGGAGGCGGCGCGAAGGAAGCAGGCGTGGAGGCGCCAACTGGAACTGAGACGGTGGGGAGGCGGCGGGCAGGGAGACGGCGAGCGGAGGAGCCGGGCGAGGCTGCGGGCGAGCGGAGGCGGCGTAGAAGCGGCGGGCGAGGCGCCGGGCGAGCGGAGGAGCTGGGCGAGGCGGGGGGCGAGCGGAGTCGGCGTAGAAGCGGCGGTCGTGGAGGCGAGCCGAGTCGGCGGTGTCGGTTTTTTCGTGTAGGCGGCGGGGTGGGGGAATAGATCGGATCTAGGGGTTGTGGGGGTGGGGTGGGGAATATTAGGTTACAAGTATCGGAGAAGTATCGGGAATTATTTTCTTTTTTTGAATAATCAGTAAATCAGGATACGTGCAGGATACGTATCCGGGTGTATCGGGGCAGTATCCGTATCCGATACCGGTACGCGACTTTTGTGAAGTATCTGCGCAACATAGATGGCTGGAGGCGATGTCGATGAGGCCGATCCAGCTGGGGGTGACAATGGGGAGTACAATTTCGCTGGGGTCGCATTGCCAAGCCGCCGCCTCTCTATCGCTACATGCTGAGGAAGTGTCATAGTCTACCACCGCCGGCAAAAGGTTTAGCTTAACCGGTTATGAGCTAGCAGTAATCAACCGAGTCCAATTAGGATTAGGACTCTATTACCGTATGAGTAGGGTTTGGGGTATGAGTCCAGATCGGACTCTATATTGTAAAAGACCTCTTATATATAGTTGGAGATCCAACATTATGAGGCAAGAAGTAATAATAAAGATCTATTCCTCACCTTTGCCTTTCCCTTGCCGTATCCTGCTGGCGACTCGCGAAGACGGTCGCCAGGGCAGTCGCCGGGGACCAGGGCGTCCTCCAGCCTCCCATCGCAACGCCTTGCGGTCCCGGGGCTGTGACAGGAAGTGAGCCTCTCTACCTCACTCTATTATTTCCTCCCGAAGGCGGCCCAAAAAGACCCAGCGTGTGCCTTCCCGCGCGATGAGCTAGTCGGCCGACTACTTGTAGCCAGTCGGCGTCAAGTCGGCCGACAACCATAGCTAGTCGAGTCGTCGCCTCCGGTTGTTTGCCACCGGCCGACTGGACAACTAGTCATCGGCGACGCCGGCGTGGACCAGCTGGGACTGCATGCCATTGAAGCTGAAGAATCTCCACCGGAGATATCCCTCCACGCAGTCACAGGAGCATCCAATGGGGGTACCATGCAACTTGCGGTAACCATTGGTACACACTCTTTCATCGCCCTCGTCGACTCTGGCTCAACGCACAACTTTTTGAGTGAGCGGGCTGTCAAATTGGCCGCACTGCAGTTGCTTCCCCGACAGGGCCTTAACGTCAAAATAGCAAATGGTGAGCACCTTGCCTGTACAGGATTTTGCAGTACTCTGCAGCTCCTGGTAAACCAGACCCCATTCACCATCCAATCTTATGGCATTCCTTTGGGTGCTTTTGACATCGTCCTGGGAGTACACTGGTTGAAGACACTGGGCCCAATCCTTTGGGATTTCGACGACCTCACCATGATGTTTTGGTTGGAGGGTCGCCGGGTGCAATGGCAGGGACTCTTCACGGCCCCAACCATACATGCTCTAGTCCAGTCCGGCCAGGAATCACTGCAGCCTCTACTGGAAGAATTCGATGACCTCTTTGCCGAGCCACAAGGACTTCCTCCAGTCCGACCTCAAGACCATCGTATCACTCTTGGTCCAGGAGCAGCCCCAGTCTCCGTGCAGCCTTACCGATACCCACACCATCAGAAAGACGAATTGGAACGACGATGCAAGGACATGCTTCGCCGAGGATTGATTCGGCATAGCCGTTCATGTTTTTCCTCTCCAATCCTTTTGGTTAAAAAACATGATGGTACTTGGCGATTTTGTGTGGATTATCGTGCCCTCAATCAGTTAACAATCAATTTTGCATATGCCTGATTTCACCCAGCAGTTCATTGTGGAGTGTGATGCTTCCGGGTCAGGCATTGGGGCCGTGCTTCACCAGGGTCGGGGACCCATCGCATTTTTTAGCCGACCGGTGGTGCCGCGCCATTCCAAGCTCCCTGCTTATGTGCGTGAATTAATTGGCTTGGTCCAAGCCGTTCGACATTGGCGACCATACCTTTGGGGCCGCGCTTTCCTTATTCGCACAGACCACTACAGTTTGAAGTTTTTACTTGATCAGCGGCTTTCCACTATTCCATAGCATCACTGGGTGAGCAAGCTCTTCGGCTACGACTTCAGTTGAATTTCGGCCGGGCCGCCTCAACATCGTCGCTGATGCCTTATCCCAGCGTGACTTCGTCCCGACCAGCTTGATGGCCATCTCGTTGCCTTCACTTTTTCTGGAATTTTGCAATGAGGTCTTACACACTCCGGACCTACAGCAGCTTCACACAGATATTGCTTCGGGCAAATTGACCGCACCATGGTCGGTCCAGGACGGCCTTATTCTGCACTCTGGCCAGGTCTATGTCCCACCTTCTTCATCTTCATTGCAGCAGATCCTCACTTCCGCCCATGCAGCACACGAAGGCATTCAAAAGACATTTGTGTCGTTTGCGCCAGGACTTTTACATTCCAGGGGCTAAATGTATTGTTCAGGACTTCGTGAGAACTTGTCAAGTTTGCCAACGCAATAAGATTGAACATTTGCACCCCGCGGGCCTCCTTCAACCGCTCGACGTTCCGGCTCAGCCATGGTCTGACATTGCGATGGATTTCATTGAAGGACTTCCTCATGTACATGGTAAATTAGTCATCCTCTCGGTCATTGATCGCTTCTCCGAGTACGCCCATTTTATTTCGTTGGCCCATCCATATTCAGCTACAACTGTCGCTTGTGTTTTCTTTGATGAGATCGTTCGCCTCCATGGGATTCCTACATCCATTGTCAGTGACCGTGATCGGATCTTCACCAGCAACTTTTGGCAAGATTTGTTTCGTTTGGCAGGCATCCGTCTCCACCCTAGTTCGGCATATCATCCACAGTCCGATGGCCTGACTGAAGCCGTTAACAAGGTGATTGCCATGTATTTGCGCTGCTTAACCGGTGTTCGTCCTCGACAATGGTTGGACTGGCTACCCTGGGCCGAATATTGCTACAACACATCCTTCCACTCAGCCCTTCGTGCGACCCCTTTCAAAGTCGTCTATGGCAGGGATCCGCCTTCATTGTGCACTTATGAAAAGGGTGAGGCCGTCGTTCAAGCTGTGGAAGTCTCATTGTTAGCTCGTGATCAACTTCTTCGTGATATCCGTGATCGCCTTCTTCAAGCTCAAGCATATGCTAAGAAATACTATGATCAGAATCACCGTGATGTTTCCTTTAATGCGGGAGAATTGGTTTGGCTATGCCTTCTTCACCGGCCAGCTGCCTCTCTTGGCATCTCTTCAGCTAGCAAGCTTGGACCGAAATATTTTGGTCCTTACAAGATCGTTGAGAGGATTGGTTCGGTTGCCTACCGCTTAGAACTCCCTTCCAGCGCTAAACTCCATGATGTCTTCTATGTTGGGGTGCTTAAAAAGTTTCAAGGGGCTCCACCACTGACTCCACCGCCATTGCCACAACTTCATCAAAGCCGGGTGCTGCTAACTCCACTGTGCGTGTTGAAATCGGCGCGGCGTCAAGGCCAGCAGCAGCTCTTAGTGCAGTGGGCTGGAACCGCTTTAGCAGATGCTTCGTGGACGCCATTGGCCCAATTTCAGGAGTCCTACCCAGACTTTCAGCTTGAGGATGAGCTGCTTCGCGAGGAGGGGAGAGATGTCATAGTCTACCACTGTCGGCAAAAGATTTAGCTTAACCGGTTATGAGCTAGCAGTAATCAACCGAGCCCAATTAGGATTAGGACTCTATTACCGTATTTGAGTAGGGTTTGGGGTATGAGTCCAGATCGGACTCTATATTGTAAAAGACCTCGTATATATAGTTGGAGATCCAACATTATGAGGCAAGAAGTAATAATAAAGATCTATTCCTCACCTTTGCCTTCCCTTGCCGTATCCTGCTGGCGACTCGCGAAGACGGTCGCCAGGGCAGTCGCCGGGGACCAGGGTGTCCTCTAGCCTCCCACCGCTACGCCTTGCGGTCCCGGGGCTGTGACAGGAAGTGAGAGCCTCTCTACCTCACTCTCTATTATTTCCTCCCGAAGGCGGCCCAAAAAGACCCAGCGTGTGCCTTCTCCCGCGCTGCGTGCGCCTTCCCGCGCGATGAGCTAGTCGGCCGACTACTCGCAGCCTGTCGGCATCAAGTCGGCCAAGTCGAGTCAGTACTAGTCGTTGACTAGTCGACAACTTAATAACAACGAAGTCCAGGCTTGGCTGCTAGTTATTGCTAGCCCACATCTTTGAGTTGTTATATTTATTTATAGACCTTGTCTGAAGAAACGAAGTGAGATGAAATAAATAAGTCTAGGCCTGAACTTAGCTGATATTTTGTTTTTCGTTTGGGGTGTTCTTGCAGCATATTTGTTTCTGAGCCTGTGAGTACTCTGGGAGTTGTTGGAGAAGTGTGAGATAACAAAAGTATTAGGTCTGTCCAGACATATCTTGACCAGTTAGCTGTTGGGATGAAGTATGGTAGAGCAGGAATTATGAATGGATCATTAAGTTAATTAGTTGTCTAGAAATATTACTTGTTCAAAAGTAAGGGTATGCAGTATAATGCAAGTAAAGGTTAGTGTCCTATGCCTAATAATGTTTGCCAGAAAATCTGGTGAATGGTCTTGTGTTGGACCATGTACTTAGTCTTTTGAGGAAAATTTCTCATATACATTTGAATGAAGCAGCTAAGTAAAGAAAATTCTTCATGGCGGAGTGGAAAACCCTCATCCCTTTTTTGCACATCTTGTATTTGATTTTCAGCAATCGCATTGAGCACTAAAATTAGTTTTTTTATTAGTATTAGATCTTTACCAAAGTTAGCATGTTAGGAGCCAAGGCAGCATATTGATTTTGTATTCATCTATACTAACTGATAAAATTTCAGAATGTTTGGAGCAAATCAGATGTTGGGACTTGGGATCACAAAATTACTATGATATTGATTTCTTTAAGTGTTGTAGACATACACATTTGATACTTTGTTTTTGATAGAAGATTGGTGTACTGTATCATTGGTGTACTGTATCAACATATTTAATTGATCATCGAGTTTCTCATTTTCTCATAAGTCATATCTAACCATTTAACAGTGAACATTGCATGTATACCCTGTTTCGTGTAAATGCCATGGCACGTATTATTGGTATTAAGCTTCCCCCTATTGATTGCATTACTACTGGCGTATGATGTTTTGCCTGTGTGTGTATGATTAATTGCCCTACTTGTGGATGATGGCCTGGGTGTATCTTTTGTCCAGGCAACAGTTCTATGCATAAACCTCAGTCATTCTAGAGGAATGGGTCATGGGACAATCTTGAATCACATGATCATATAACTTACAGGATTGCTTTTAACCCTTGACGAACTTAATTTATAACCTAGTTGCTGGCAGTTAGATGCAATATGTAGTTGCTTGTAGCTAAACAGTGTCAAGTTGCATTCATGTTTGCCTGATACTGAACTGAACAGCAATGCTACTCCAGTTCTGTCTGAAATATTGAGCTTGAATCCATATTATGTTTAGGCCGTGTGGTTAATACACACGTTTTTTAACTTTGCATCATCATCGCTTGTTAGGAAATATATGTGCTCAGTTTGTAGCTTTTCATCTCAATTTTATTTCCGCACATGCTTTACTCTGTTTTTTACTCTCATAACTTTTCTATCTCCAGCCCAGGCTAAGGTTCTTGTTATCCCACCTATGGAAGATTCATGGATGCCACCTTTGCTTCATCATTCTGTCTCATACTTGGGTACTAGTAGTTTCCAGTGTAGCACTCTTGCTTTGATGGGAGGAGACTGTTTCGATGCAATGTACGTAAAGAGGGCGGAGCTTGTTTAGCTGTTGGTTATTAAGTTAGGGACATGGATAGCCTGTTTCATCGTGTCCGAACCTTGTTACCGAATGTGCTTGCACTCGTATTGTGTTTCGGAGATCTTATCTAGCAAAATTAACTTAAGCTCGTCAATTGCTTTGCTTGCTTGTGTATCCCCTTTACTTGCTAAGCTTTTTACTTGGAATCTGCCGGTACTCCTGGAATTTATTCAGGAAGCTTTGAAATGTCGTGCTGTGTAGATGTTAAGAAGTTGTGTATGGTCAGTTTGGTCTTGTAGCGAATTGACGGCCCAGATCAATTCGGTGCACGGGAGAGGATGGGGCAACTTTCCTCATGCTACATGATTCTGGCCCTATACTTGGTTGCACATGGGCCTTTTGGTTTACTTTTTTCTTCGGCCCTCCCCAAAACCCCTTCATGTTTGCTCTAATGTGGAGTGTGGATAGGGATAAGGCCAAAAATAATATGAGAATACCAGCCAATGCTGTACCGTCAGAATCGCTTTTGATGGTACAGCTTGCCCCTCTCATCTCTGCCTCCACCGCTCCGCTCCTCCTTCCTCTCTCTTCCCCGACGGCAGCGATAGCTCCGCACGCCTTCTCCGTCGTCTTGAGCAGCTTTATGTGCCTCCTTCGCCACCCTTGCCCCCTTCACCTCCACCCACGGTTGACAGTCGCCTCGCCGCGCAGCCTCTTGACCCCTCCTCATCGTGCCGCTTCGTCTAGCCTAATTGCCACAGCCACCGCTGTCACCGCCCTTTAGCTTTGCCCACCACCCTCCAACCTCACCCACCGCCGAGCCGCCGCCTACCCCCAACCCCTATGCCTAGGGAAGAGTGAATCCGTAGTGGTCGGCAGTGGAAGAGAGTTGAGGGGAAAGGCGGCAAGGAGGGAGGGAGAATGAGAGAGAGCATGTGTGTAGGGAGCACTGGAGGAGGAAGAGGAAAGTGGAGGAGAAAGAGAAAAGTGCAAGCTTGGTGTTGGCTAGTGGTTCTTCCATTGGATTGCTGCGGAAGGGTATACCGTTCTGTAGTTTTTCTCAAATAATATATATAGCACGATTTCTAGATTTTGTGGTACAAGTAGGAAAAGAAGCCTTAAAATTGATGGAATAGAAATTGGGACTTATCGTCCGCGGCATTTCCATTCATTAGTATTCCTTCGTAGGTACAGCATCCCTCATCGATCATTTATTCAGGTCCCCTAAAAAATCATTAATCCAGGAAGCAACAGGTCTACTGCCCCCAACGACTCGCCTGTCCCTTGCTGCTCTTCTCGCAAGACGAACATTTCACATGGCACTAGCCAAAGCCATTTCCACATGACAGCTTCTCAAAACCCTAGCAACAAATGCACAAAACACGCATACATCGCTAAATAATGCCATTGCCATTTTGATCCTTGAGAAAGAGACGTTGTGGCGCTTTTGTTGTTATTTAAATCCGTATTTATAAGAATGACAGTCGTCTTATGGCACTTTTGTAGTTATTTGAACCCGTATTTGTAAGAATGACATTTGTTGTGCTGAAATAGTAAAAATATCACTTCTATCGCCCGGTGGTTGTACGGTAGCTTTTGGGTTGGGGGGGAGGGACACATGGCATCTGCCGCATGGCCACGGCTGCTGCATGGCCATCATGCATGAGGCGGTTAGTAAGGCTAATTAACGCTAATCTAATCCTAATTAGGGATTTCTTTAAGGTGCACTGCTTGTTCAAGTTTTTTAAATATAATAAATGAGCTCTAAAAATTACAAAATTTTATGTGCGGCCTCTTGACGTAGTGTACTTGATTATATAAATTGCTTTTGTAATTTTATCCATCCTGAATTTCACTAAAGAATTCATTTAAGTAGATTGTTCGTAGGAATTTTTTAATGTAGCAAATGAGGTTAAAAACTTATGATTTTTTTAAGGATTCTTGCACAGTCGACCTAATCGTGTAATTTCTATAGAGTTTTGTGCGCTCGAAATTGTCTCAAAAAAACTAAAATCTAATTTTTCGAGACCTAAGTTCTTGATTTTTTTAGACAATTTCGAGTGCATAAAACTCTGGAGAAATTACACAATTAGTTCGACTGTGCAAGGATCCTTTAGAAAAATCATAATTTTTAGAGCTTATTTGCTACATTAAAAATTTCTACAAACAATATATTTAAATGAATTCTTTAGTGAAATTCAGGATGGGTTAAATTATGAAAAAAAAATTACACAATCAAGTACGCTACATCGGGAGGCTGCACATAAAATTTCGTAATTTTTTACGCTCATTTGCTATATCTAAAAAATCAAATAAACAGTACACCTAAAAGAAATATCTAGTTAAAATTAGCTTAGCGCTAATTAGTCTTACTAATCACCTCATCCATGGTGGCCATTTGGCAACTCTGCACACGTGGCTGTACAGCAGAAACCACGTGTCGTCCTCCTGAGACTGCCGCATAGCCACCGTGTGATAGAAACAATAATTTTGCTATTTCGATGTGACCACTGTTATTCTTATAAATCCACATTCAAATAACACTAGAAGTAGAAGTACCAGAAACTCGAGAAAGGCAATGCCATTCTGTGCGATGGGTGAAGCCGTTGTCCCTAATAAATCCGTGATGTTGCAGGTTTCATTATGGCCTGGTCCCATATTCCCTGATGCATGCATGGCTCACATAGTGCAAGTCACCTCTCACATGACACTACGTGTACCCTTCTCTCGGCTATACAGTAACCTTTCGCCCTCCCCTCCAAATGAAGTGACAAATCCACCGACCCCACATGTTGGTCAGGGAAAGTGTTCATTGATTAATGACTAATCTGTCGTTTCGATGATTAACTCGTTGGTTGCAATCGTAACCTGATTGACAGGAGGTAGGCCAGGATAGCTACTGCTAATATTGGTACAGTACTCATCTAATGCCTAATTAATGGCCGACTTGCTTGGACGGAAACATGGGATGAGAATGCGATAAAGGGTCTGTTTGATATAGCTGCAGCTTATAGTTTTTTGCTGAATTTTTTGAATTTTAATTGTTTGCGACAGAGATTATAGAGAGATACTTGATTGTGATTTTGGTTGATACAAATGTTAGGTTTTTAGCGTGTATTATAATTAACTTGTAGACCCCGTCTTGAGAAAATACTCCGTTTAAAAGTTAAGTACTATAGCAAAAGGTAAAAGCCACTTTTAGAAGCCGAAAAAAATAGGGCAAACATATTTACGCATGATTTCTCCCCAGGAAAGTGGCAAAGATGACCTTGCAGCCGAATCTAGCTTTCTTGGGTGCCTTTTGGTTTTGTGCCTGTGATGTAGGGTCCAGATGTACTGGTCAGTGTTGAGCTTTCCAATTCTTTTTCTGGTAAGTTAGCCGCTTAAATTTAGGTGGACTTTTTTTTGCTATAACTTATGGCTATGGCTTATGATGTTTAATTCTAGCGCGATCTCTTGTATGAGTGAATTGAATGCTGATAAACTACTTTAAAAAATATCTCGATAAGTCGATTCGAACGACGGTAAAAAAACTACCTTATTTATTTATTTAAAAAAATTATAAGTCATAATTTGAAAAAGAACTATTCTTAACCAACATTTGCTAACCTGTGGCATCCAATTTACTGCTCCAAAAATGTACGGTGCGCCGTACGCCGCATCCGAGGTGTAGCCCTAGTCTAGCTTCTGGAACGTAGGAGGTCTCACTCAATATGTTTGTCGGTCGATCGAGCTAGCATGCATTTGGACCATTAGCGCATACATACATCCATAAAAACACACACATGTATATGTATATGTATGTATGTATATATAAACAGGGGTACTATGATGCTTAAGCTTTATAATTAAGACTGTTCATCTATGATTGATTCAATATGCTAAATCAATAATTTTTTTTCTAAATTGACACCTTTTTGAATTAATGAATTTTAACGGGTTTGTCTAATATATTATATATCATTACACTTGCATGCATCTAAAAGTAGTTCAAAAGCACAAAGGCTTGGTGCCCAGATACTATAGTGCCACATTTTAGCGTCACATACATACATACATACATACATACATACATACATACATACATACATACATACATACATACATACATAGAGTAAAAATAACAAGTGCTTTTTGGTGCCTGGGCAACATAGTCTAAAATTGGTATGTGATGTGTGAGAATTTTTTTTTAAATTTCTTAGATGTCAAGTTTAACTAGTTTACTAATTAGTTCAAACAAGTTTGAACTAAATTTTGAATTGTAGTTGCCTTTTTTAATGATAGTTTGATTGTAGGTATATGCTGATTATATGTATAAATCAGCAAAGTATGTGATCTAAATTCGTTCAAAACTTTAAATTTGAGTATATTTTTTCAAACTTACACATTTCATTTGAATTGTTATAGATGAATATATACCCTAAAACTGATATTTTTAAAAAATATATCTGAATTTAGATGAAATTGATGCATTTAAAATCATGGTCTAACTACTCTTCTTAAATATGGCTTGATGGATTTCTCACGCTAAAAGTAGGGTCCTTGACTAGTTGCTCGCTCCGCAAAAATCATGGTCTAACTACTCTTCTTAAACGCGCATTTATCACGCTAAATTTAGATGGAATTGATGCATTTAAAATCATGGTCTAACTACTCTTCTTAAACGCGCATTTATCTTCTTCTTCTGGCCTCCACCACTTGCTCGCTCCGCAAAGAGAAACCCCTTTCTGATCCCTTCATTTCCGCAAGCACGCGTCCACGCGGGGATCCAGAGCTACGGTTTCCTCTTATTCAAGGCCAAGGCCAAGTGTAGGGATCAGTAATACAATGCACTATATATTGTCACAACAGTATAACACAGTACTTTGTTGTGACAGTATTTCAAACCCCTAAATTAAGCTACATGCCATTCGAAACACTAATTAAGGTCTTGCTCATTTCGACTTGAACTTTTGGATTCTAACTTATTTTTAATTATTCCTAAATTTCGTCTTGCTCTAGCTTTTTGCTTTTTTACCGGTTCTTTTTCCCATATTCATTTGCATTGTCCGTGATGGGCTAACTTATTTTTTTACTTTTAAATTTTCTTAAATTTAGTTACATCAAACAAGTCACCATCAACCACAATGCAATTTCAGTCGGCTACAGTACAATTTCAGCTACAAACCAACTTATTTCAGCCCAGCCGAGCGGCACCTAAGGCTGCGAGAAACTCTCCATAAGCACCTTGTTTTCCATGTGAACTACTAACATTTTCCTTGCAAATGAAATACCTAAAGGCCAACAAAAACACAACATTGCACGCACTACGTACGTTACTACGTACCTCTTGATGCCACTGCTAGCGCACAGCGGCCCTAGCTAGTACACGCTAGAGCTGTTTCTGAGTCCTCTCTCCAACCACTAGATTCTCAAAGAACAGGCTCAGATGCGAGTGGTTGCTGCCAGCCGAAGGAAGCAGTACACAGGTGGTACACACGTCTCAGTAAGCCAGCAGCAGTAACAGAATTATATATGGATGCAGAAAGCTGGATTATTGCATGGTGCAGCTCCCCGGTCTCCGTCTTCGATGGCAGCTAGCCCTTCGCCATCGATGCATGCTCCTGAAATTATGTGGTACTAGCAATTCTGTTGTACGAGTATCATGTAGCAGCTCACAAGTACGTAGGAACGATGGTCAAGTTTTTTTCTCAGTTTTTAGCTTCTATTTTTAACTTTTTATAATAACTAACTTTTAAATGAAATATCTTTTTAAAATAGGGTCTCTTAGTTAATTATAGTACATACTGTACCGACTTTATTTATATCGGCAAAAATCGCACGTGAGTTTCTGTTACTCTGTAATCTCTCACACAAACAATCCAATAATCATAAGCCGTAGCCAAAAGCCATACAGCTCAGCTAAAAAGAACGAGCCCGTTAATTAACAAAGGGTAATCACCTAGTAGTACTTGTTCTCGACAAAAATGCAAATTGGTGATCGATTCCATTTTTTGTAGCGTATATTATGTTTGGACATGTTTACCGCCTGCTTCCTTGCTTTCCTTTTTTTTCCAGATGCAGCAGTATGCAATAATTAGGCGATACTTGATTCTTCATGTTTGGCCGATATTTGGATACGGTTTTCGTCCTGCAGGACGGGCGATAAAACTGCAGGCCAAATATGGTCTAAATCAAAATTGAAACCGTACCTTATAGGCGTCCATTTGTAAAAAAAAATCAAACTACATTCATAAAGAAATAAACTACAGTTTTATCATACGTGTGTAACATACTCTCATCCTTAAAATTTCTTTGCTTATGGCTCGTATATATGAAAAGGTATATTTGGAAACATTATACATTAGGTGGTCAACTACATGGTTTTCTCGTCTAATTTAAACATATTATCATTAGCATCCGCCATATATTCATAAATTTAAACATCTGGCTGTGATCGTTTTGGCTTCAGCTTTTAGCTTCCGGCTTATTTTTCACTATTAATAAATTTCGTCTTTTTCTGAACTTTTGACTTTTTGTTGAATTTTTTTACCGGTTCTTTTTTCCCGTATTTGTTTGTATTATACGTAATGGGCTAACATATTTTTATATTTTTAAATTTTTTTTAAATTTAGTTATGCTAAATAAGTCTCTGTCAGCTACAGTGTTTTTTCAGCCAGCTACAGTACTTTTCAGCCATAAGCCACAAAAAAAAAAGCCCAAATGATCACCACCATTGTCAGGCATCTAGTCTATGTAAAAAGAATTTTCACAGCTGACTAAACAAGTCGGTAGGTTCAGTATAGGTGGCAATACACAATTCGGGGATAAAGGGGTAGAAGAAGACGATGAAGAAAAGAGACCAAGGAATCAAATGAATGATGGCGCGAAGGAACTGCCCACCAGGCCGCCAACCCTAACACAGACGCAGCAACGTGATTATGGCGCCATTCGCGAGAGCCGTACGCTCACTCGATCGCCAGCCAAATTAAATATTCTTTGATCGCTTCTCAGACCTACCTTCTTCACAAATCCTGTGTCAGGCAGGCAGCTTATTAAGGGTTTCTTCTCTTTGTAGTCTTGCATTTCTCTCCGAAAGTAACCTTTGTTGGTGCAAATGTGCTATGTGTTTTATTAAAAAAATTTAATTAGGTGATGTTACATAGCTAGGTAAGATTCTTTTCTGAAAAATCTATACTATCACAAAAAGAGTCATCATAGATGATTTAAAACCATCATCACGGACGGTTTCTGAACCGTCTGAATTTATATGTCTGTGATAACAGACGGTTATCATAGACGACTCTTAAACTATCTGTGATAAGTTACAATAGAGATGGTTTTTCAAAACAACCGTATGTGATATGTCAAATATCACAGACGATTCTTAAACATAGCCGTCTGTGATATGTAGATATCTTACATATTACATACGGCTAATACTAATAACCGTCTGTGATATCTAAAATATCACAGATAGTTTGGTGTTACAAACCGTTTGTGATAGCTATTTGAATAGCTACATTATTTTTTGTTTTTTGGTTAGCTTCAGGAAATACTAGCCATACTCTCTGAAAACAAGCAAACAGATCACATATAGCACACGACAATTATTACACAGATCTCACAAATGAATTAAACAACTAAATGAAGTACAATTGAATTAATTATTTGATTAAGCACAACTGAGTGAATTACAATTGAATCAAATGTTTGAACATCTAATCATCATTGCTAGGGTTGAACTCTCCATTTGGGTGAATGACCTCCACCATAAAGAATTCGGAGAGTTTTCCTCGAATTTCGGTGAGTTTGTCAAGATCGAATGCACTTGAGTCGAATTCTATGCCCTGTCGTTAGGAGTGTTAAAGTCATTAGCATATTATATATATATATATGTGTATATATATATATACAGGAAAAATACATTTTACTCCTAGGTATAATTACACCCACCTCTAATATACCACCTAAATGAACTTGAAAAACTTCTTTATCACTTTGGATATACTCATATACTAATTATAAGATACTTCAATGTGAACCACATGAAAAAATATAAGGGAGTCTATAGTTTTTAGCGTATTTTTTAAATACCTTCATATACGCATAGGGGTGGAAAATGGTAACGGATAATTCGTTTTATCCGATATTCGTATCCGAGAGAAATCCGAATATGGTAAGCAAAATCCGTATTCGAAAATATTTGTATTCGTATTCGAGAATATTCGTATCCGTATCCGTATTCGATCCGTTTCTAGAACCCATGAAAAATCCGTACAAATTTTGTGATTCAAAATTTGAATTTAGGCGGTTTAAAACTGGTAACCGGTCAAAAACCAATGAAAAATCGGCAAAACTGTTAGGAATCCGTTTTATCCGATATTCGTATCCGAGAAAATCCGTATTCGAAAATATCCGTATTCGTATTCGAGAATATTCGTATCCGTATTTGAAAATATTCGAATTTGTATTCGTATTCATTTTAAAAATATAGATTCGTATTCGTATTTGAGACTATTCGACCGTATCCGATCCGTTTCCATATTCATACCACCTCTCAAAATGGCTATGTTAAGAGGTGTTATTTGAGACTATTTTTTGAGACGATTCTTAAAAATATCACAGACGATTCTTAAAATGGAGTATGTCAAAAAACAATATACATACCACCTCTCAAAAATTATTCATACCACCTAGATGGTCTTAAATACTCAAATTGGTGGCTATGGAGGATAGCGGTCAGATCGGTAGCCTGAGGGCAAATATGTCTGGGGGTACCTTAGACATGTCTAGGGTGACCAGAGAGTTCTAGAGAGGCCAGACATATTTGGGGTACCCAAGACAAGTCTGGGGTGTTGATGAGATTTGGCTTGAGTTGAGTTGGTTTGAGTGTGTGGACGACATGGGTGTCATTATATTGTAGTGTTGAGTTGAATGATGCATGATTTGGCCAATGTGAGTCAAGTGTATGGAACTTATGCTTGGAATCAAATTGCTTTGTCTTTGGATGTGCATGTGGCTTAGAGAATGGTAGCAGTTAACAGTAATAGATTGAGACTAGACAAGGAGTTAAGGTTTGTGCAGTCGAGTAAGTCCAGACAAGGCTACGTGACTCGAATGGGAAGCACATAAGAGACGAGGATCATGATGAGACGAGTTGGTGCATGTTGTGGGGATGGCCCCATTGGCATCCATTCGGCTTGCTAGGCCAAGAGGCTCAATAAGGCATGGAAAATATATGTGTGCCCTTCGAATAGTACACTGTGGTAGGGACGTTATTGTAATAAGGCCTTATGGCCATGTATATATTTCTCTTACACACTCTACTAGTCCCCTCTTCTACTATTTAGCCTGTAGCCATAACAGTTGCCGTCCGTGGGGGCCGATGAACAAGCTGCAAGCTTTAGAATAGCAATGGTGCCGAAGAAAGCAACATCGGCAACCAAGCGAAAAAGAAGTACGACAGTAGTGGCTGCTGAGGCTAGTGTGCAAATGTCGGTGGTCGAAGGCCCACTGGCCCCATGGCAGTGACACATTTGTACCATGGCCAACGAGCGGTTCGCATCGATGCGGGAGGCTAGCTCTGACACTAGCACCAGCGCGACCGTTGACCATGATGACTCGACCGTCGGCCACGATGACGTGCATGAGTGGTGTAGGGCACGCTAGTAGTGACTCTCAGAATGCTGCAGCGCGAGCTGGTAGACCTCTGGAGTGCATGTGGAAGATGCAAGAGGCTCAGAATCAGCAAACACCCACAGCAACAACAACAAAGGTCACGGTCGATAGCTACGAATCCCCTACTCTTGCTCATAGTATGCTCCAGCACGTGGATCCAGAGTCTCCTCTGTCTGTCACTTGCAGAAGGCTATGTGGTCGGAGGACTTCAAGATGCCCACCGTCGAGCCATTCAAGGGTGATACGGGCCCTCGGGAGTTCATACGTGTCTACGAAACAACCATCAAGGCAGCCGGAGGTGATGACTCCACAAAGGCAAAGGGACTGTCGCTTGTCCTTCAAGGGATAGCACTCCCCTGGTTCTTCACCCTCGTGCCAATCTCATATACATGTGGGAGCAGATCTGGGACCGCATGTACAACAATTTTCAAGGAAACCACGTCGAGCGGGTGGATGCCGACCATCATTTCACCATCAAGTAGAAACCTTCAGAGAAGCTTAGAGAGTATTTCCAGCACTTTGCTAAAGTCCGCTACCAGGTCAAGATGTAAAGAGACCACCATCATCAACGTAGCAATACGAGGTCTTCGCCGAGGGCCACTGGCTGAATATAACACGCGCAAGCCCATAAAATCAGTCGACAAACTCTTCAATAAGATAGAGCAATATGCAAGAGCAGAAGAGGATGTGCAACAACATTGGGGCAATGCTTTCAAATCAAAGCATGCATTTGACCCTGCAAAGGAGGGCCCCACCCGTTAAGAGTGAAAGAACCAACAACATAAGTATGTCCTCAACACTAAGGGCGGGGGCGACGACAACACCACCACCTCAGCCGGTCGTGGCCATGGCCATAGAGGCCGAGGTCATGGAAGAGGTCATGGTCGTGACAGTGACGGCGGACACGGGCGTGTGGATGGGCAACAGCGGGGGCTGTGGTGTGAGACCACCTCACCTGGCACTGCACGACCATCGCAATACTCTAGAAGAGTGCCGTCAGGGACATAGCACTTGAGGCTATCGCACTGGTGGTGGCACATGTCCAGCAGCCCCACGAGGGCCAACTGGTCCAAGCTATTCCCACTACGTTGCGCATAAAGGCCTCCAACGGTGGAATGCACCAGGTCATCTATGCCATCATGGGTGGCTCATCTTTAGAATTCCCATCCAAATGGTAGAGGAAGGTCTACACCCATCGACTACACCACGTCGCCACATATCCTACCTAAATGCCCCCCGCTGACATCATGTTCACGATGGCTGATACGGTGGGCATCGAATTCCCTCACCAAGACCCTTTGGTAGTCCAGGCCAGTATTGCAGGCTACGACATCAAGCGCGTCCTGGTCGACAAGGGTAGCTCTATGGATATCTTGTTCACCAGTGCCTTCGACCAGATGGGCATCCCTTGGAGCAAGCTCTAGCCATCAGCTGTCCCACTCTAGGGTTTTGGGGGCCAACCACTGCGAGCCCTGGGCTAGGTGCAACTTCAGGTGTCTTTCGGCCAACATGACTAGGTGAGAAGCAAGGATATAACCTTCGACGTCGTGGATCTCCCCCACTCGTACAATGCCATCTTGGGGAGGGCCACACTCAACACCTTCAGAGTAGTCCAGCCACTGACTTCGTCGATGCCCGTCCAAAGGGTAGGGGATAGAGCGCGCTTTTTTAGACTTTGTCCCTCCGCCAACTTCATCTACGCTCATCCGAAGGGTGGGGGATGGAGCGCACTTTTAAAGACTTCATCCCGCGACTGACTACGTTGACACTCGTCTGAAGGGTGAAGGATGGAGCACGCTTTCATAGACTTTGTCTCGCCACCGACTCCGTTGATGCCCACCTGAAGGGTGGGGCACGGAGCTTTTCAGAGTGCTTGTCCGACCACCTCGTGGTCGTAGATGATTGTCCAACCACCTCGTGCTCGTAGACGCTCGTCCGACCACCTCGTTCTTGTAGACGCTCGTAGACCACCTCATGGTCGTAACCTTGTATGACCACCTCGTGGTCATAGATGCTCGTCTGATCACCTCGTGGTCCTGACTTCGTGCGACCACCTCATGGTCGTAGACGTCCGTCTGACCATAGTGCAGTCGTGGCTTCATACAACCACCTCGTCATCCTAGACGCTCGTCCGACCACGTCATTATTGTAAGCAATCGTCTGACCACCCTGTGGTTGTAGACGACTGTCCGACCACTTTGTACACATGACTCAAGTACCTACGCTCGACCGAACGGTCCAGCGGATGCATGGGACCTAGATGAAGTACCTACATGCAACTTCGGCTTATGAATATGTGAGCCGCCCTACTCATTGGAATCATCCTTACCCATTGCCATGTGAGCCACGATTGCTCAGAATTCCCCTACTTCGGCGTGTGCAATGACACGTTTGTCTCCACGACTACGTCCTACTCACTAACACAAAGCCTCGGGGTTGTCATAGTACACAACACTCGAAACAATAGCTTGCATCAATTGTTATAATTGTACAACACTTGGCGCCCACAATACAGGAGGTGGTGGTTTCCCCTCACGCTACTCCCCATCCGAGGGTTCTACCTTTATGTACTCCCAAACGGAGAGGTCACTCCTACAAGGCTGCTCTGCACAGAACCGCAGCGACTCCTCCGCCCATCCCCAGGGTCGTAGCCGACGCCGAACAACATGATCTGACACAAGGGGACGGTCATCCTCGAGTACCTGCTTGCCAGGCAAACATCAACATGAGGCCACAACATAGACACCCCACACGTTTCATTGCAAAATGATGGTTACATCATGCCCACACCCATCACCGTATACACAACCGCGGATGGCCACACACAAACTACTACGTACGAGGGCAGAAGGCCTCAGCATCACACCTACCCATCGGCTGGGACATTCGATGTAGGCTTGCCACCTTTGTCTCATCAGGGCATTCGCCCAGCCAACTGCTGAGGTCTACCTTCACACCCAGTGTATGCTTCAGGGCAACCTTCACCGCAGCCTCGCCAATATACTCCTAGATCCACTGGTGGAAGGCACATACAGACCAGCAGACTACGTACAGCGCCTCGGCCATTGTCCTGTTCCCCATAGGCAAGTCCAAGTGGGGGTTAGCCAAGTTGCCCACATGTAAGCAACCCCGGAGGTGAAGTAGACCAAGAAGCATCTGATGGTTGCAAGTGAACAGTGGTTCCCATATGCACGCGCGGCACTCAGAGCAAGTGACGAAGCCTCCTTGATCCTCCGAAGGCTGCAGAGTAGGTCCTTAGGTCCATGCGACCGAGGAGGGACTACGATCGCGAGGTCGGCCAGGGTACTCTCCAGTGACTCTAGCAACTCCCACGTCGCTTACAAGGCATCGCATAGTAGGCGGTCCCTCACCGCCAACTCCGATGCCACCCGGCTCTTCTCCTCTTCCAGTGTGGAGATTTGCCGCCGCAGCTCCTTGCGCTCCTCGGTGGCCACCCACCAAACCTACTCCACCAAGGTGCGTGCCTCAGCGATATCCTTCACGCCCTCTGTCTCCAAGAGTTGAATGCGCTCGTCCTTCACCGTTGCAGTTGCAACTACGGCGGCTAATCACTCCTATAGACCATTTCACTCTCAGTGCCTCGCAGTTTAGATAGCACGAGCAAGGGCAAGGGCCTGCATGCTGATCCAGTCTTAGCAACCAAACTGCAAAAGTTGTCGGTGTACTCACTTACACAAACCTTCATCTCTGTGGCCTCGAGGGTGCTCTCCAAGAGCTCCAAGCTGCACAAAAAAAGCGTGTGGTAGTCCAAGGCCATCTCTACATAGTCCACGGCCCCCTGAATGAGGCACAAAGTCGGCCACAATGAGCTAACACAATTCCAAGCCGATAGCCTCAAGGATGGTTAGACATGAAGATATGTTTACGGTGGCAGCACCAGCTGAGCCATGACCAGTTCCATTACTAGGGCCCTGTGCGTGCCCCAGGGATTGGTGGCCCGCTAACACCAAGGATAGTGTAAGGGAGCAGAGTGGGGAAAGCCTTGCGAGGTCACAAGAGGAGAATGAGTTAGTCACACCTGCGGCTCGACTGAGAGACACCGATCGGGAAGTGGTGGCACCAACAGACTCCATAATTGGACTCGTAGAGGCAGCACCACCATCGGCATTGCACCCTACTTGACCACGCTTCGTTGCTCTGATCTCTGGGGATGCTCCACGAATGGGTGAGGACAGAACTACATCCTCTCGACCACGCTTCGTCGCACGAGTATCCGGAGACACCTGGCGGACTGGAGTCTTCGGAGAGTCTGGTGGACAGCTGAAGATGAAGCTATGCCATCGGGGGTGTCCGCAACCTCGTGCCCCGTAGCAGGCTCAGGGCCGCCCACGTCATCGGCCCCGTCACCTGGGCCCTCTGTGGGGCTCGTGTCGACGACGCAGCTGACACCACCTGCGTCATGCTCTAGCTTGAGCTCAAGGTCTGAGTTCATGTAGTTGCCTGACTCCAAATCGGTACCCACAATGGTCTCCTCGACCTCACCTAATTCATTCGGAGGAGGCACTGAGTGCAGTGGCTGTGCCGCGAAGGGAGAGCGAACCCTTTGGTGCAAAGGGGCTACATTCCCACCGTCGCCCTCATGCCCGTGGGGCTAACCAATGCTGGGCATGGCACACTCTGGCACGAGGATGCTGAGGGCTTCGCACACCCAGTTCACCTGGCCGAGGTTTGCCGTCACTGACTCCCGAAGGCTATGCTCCTTTGTTGTATATGGCCCTAGAAAGACAGTCGCTGCACGCTCGGCATCCTCAAGGGTGAGCCCTGCCATGAATACAAAATGGAGTCACCAACAACCCCCTGCATAACCGAGTGTTGTGGTTATGATCGGGTTCTTACTTGGGTTGATCGGCCTAAGCAACGAAACAGGACGGAGGCCGTCATCGCATCCAGCTCGACTTCCACTTCATCCGTGTCACATTCACTGGAAATAGCTTCGTACACATAGATTGAAGCATGAAGTTGACGCTCCCTAAATTGGAGTATTCGCCCTTCGCGAGCTTCTTCGGCTGGCACCGAGCATCGTGCAGGAAGGCGTAGTGCCAGGCTCAGCCATACCGTCTTCGCTCGGGAAGCCGAACAGTACACCGCCAACCAGACGATGGTGTTGGGGGTTAGCTGCACCAGCTCCAACCCATACACCCGAAGGAACTCACCAACGAACACCGCTGCTAGAAATCGGTGACCAGCATCGAAGTAGGCGACGAACACGACCATCTCCGACTCCATCGGGTGGGGCTCTGTCTCAGCGACAGAGGGCAGATGGACTGTGTCGTGGTCCGAGATCTTCCCGTCACACACCAGAGATTGAATCAGCTCTTCAATCACCAGACTCTGCCCTAGCATGTTCATGTACACGTCGTTCACCTTCTTTGCTACCTTCCATCGCCTATTGACCGTCGATGGATCGTGGCTTGACGAAGCACCTACGGTGGTGCGATGAGAATGCTGATCGCTGCCATGAGCCATTCACTACAACAAAGGGCGACGACAGTTGGCACGCTTGCAAGTGGGACGCCGATGGCACGATCAAAGGATTGGCGGTAGCGGGGCCGACTGCTACAGAACACGCATGGGTGAGGCCACTAACTAGCGCACATAGGACGAACGAGAACAATAGTTGGGATGACATCTTGCCAGGGGCAATGGGTTTTAAAGGCAAAATGCCTTTTTCGTGCATCCCTTCGGAAATCGCGCCACAAGACAAGACGACGCATGACGCACCATCCACAAGTGGATACGTGTCCCCCGATATAGCAACCGTGCATGACCATGGTCAATAAGACCGAACACATGGGCCAGTTCCATCCCAGGCCAAAAGGACGGAGAGAGCCAAAAGGCCTAGGCAGCATGGTTTTAGCCTACTCAAGATGAAGCTCTTTACCATAAGCGGCTCCTGTTGTGGGATGGCCCCACCGGCATACATTCGGCCTATTGGGCCAAGAGCTCCAATAAGGCATGTAAAAGACATGTGTGCCATTTGAATAGTACCATGTGGTAGGAGTGTTATTGTAATAAGGCCTTATGGCCATGTATATATACTTCCTTGTGTTAACAAGGGAGGGGAGATAGCTCATTTCTCTTACACACTCTACTAGTCCCCTCTTCTACTGTTTGGCCCGTAGCCACATCATGAGCTAACCTAGTAACCCAACACAATACCGGATTTTACACTGACACAAGCACACCTCTCAAAGTACACACATCCATTAACCTGTTAATGAATCAACACTTGATCCACTTCACATTTTCAACATATCCTTAACCTAAACCACTTAGGCCAATGCCGCTGTTTTGCACATTGCTACTTTTTTATATTGGAAAATTAACCAAAATACCCCTCTAGCGCTTTCCACAGAGCTTCCCGCTTCCTCTACCTTGAAACAACCCTTTGCTTCATCTTCACCATGATGACATTCGACTTCCTTGACCGTTTAGGACCTCAGCTCCTTCCTGAGCCTAATCCGGACCACAACTCCTCCCTTGACCTAGTTCTGGTCTACCTTGTCGTTGCCTATCATGTCCACCACGGGTAGCTCCCACTCCGGTTCCTTGTCTTCCTAACTTGTAACCACCCTAATAGCCCCAGTCATGTTTGGCAGCACCTTGATTGCCCCAGTCATGTTTGGCAGCACCTTGATTGCTCTTGATCTTAGCTCCCCTAGCCTAGTTTTGATCCCTTTCATCTCACCATGACATAACTTCAGAGTCCTACAACTAACACCAACAAGCAAACCGTCAATGCATAAAATCATTAATTGATACAATTGATGAGCCATAAACACTTATCTCACACCAAAGCATCTCGGTATGCTTTGACACGTAGCCCGTAGTGCCCAATGACTAGTCGTCTCACCTTCATGTATTCGGTCTCCCCTGAACCGTTTCTATGTGTATCGACCTCGTCACTTGGTGCACCACATGTACCAACTCGTATTTCCGTATGCTTTGACACGTAGCCCATAGTGCCTATATTTGTTGTAGTGCCATGAACCTTGGGCTCGTTCTTTTCTTCTGTGCTTATGGTTTTTGAATTCTGGTTGTTCGCGAGAGAGAGTAGGAGAGAGAGACAGTCGTGTGCGATTTTGGTCGGTATAGTTGAAGTCTATATAATGTCTATTACAATCGACTTATAGACTTTACATTGAAAAGACAATCCATTTGAAAGCTAGTTACTGTAGCATAAGCCACAAGCCATAAGCTGAAAAGAATAGGGCCCTTATCTTCTCTGTGCTCCCGCTTGAACCATGTAGCCTCATCGGACTTACATGACCACTCTGGACCTCGGCACTCCCACCTAATCCTGGTCCAATGTTGTCAACCGCTACGTCCTCTAATCCACCTACACATCCAAAGATCAAGAAACAATGACGAGTACAAGTTCCATACACTTGACTCATGTTAGTCAAAATAGTGCATCATGCAATATATATGCACTTATACCGATGATCCTAACCCCATGACCAAACCTTGAACCACAGAGTGCATACCCAGAATAGTGCCTAACACTGGTCAAACCGCTAACACCTGGCTAGTCTAGCCATTCCATTCCACCCCAAAAATAGGGGAGTGGTCTGACTGCAGCCACCAAGCCAGTCAGACCACCATCACCTCAGTCGGTTAGACCGCTTGACAGCACCAAAAAATATTCTCTTTGGAAATTCGGTATTTATCTATCTAGTTTTAGCTCAAACCTCTATTTGAGGTGACATCTAGTACAAAGACGACACAAGATACACGTACAGAAGTGTTTGGTGTCCAAAAAGCCCACAGGACCGGTCAGACCACTTGCCCCATCACAGTCAGACCGCCCCTGGCAAATTGCCTAAGGTGCAACTGGTTGGTCAGACCACCTCTGCAAGTCAGTCTGATTGCTTGTGCACAACGATAAGATCGTCCTTGCAGATCGATCAGACCGGCTAAGCAGATAGCAACTCTAAAAATTGTAGTTCCAAAACACAAATTCAAACTTCGACAATGCTCGCACAACAATGTTAAATACTCATCACACACCATGGAGTGACCTCCATATGGTGTCATAGGTGTGTCAAGTGATGAGGCCGATGCACGTAGGGACGGTTTGAAGAGATCGAATGCGTGAAGATATGGTAACTAGTCATTGGGTACTACGGGCTATATGTCAAAGCACGCGGAGATGCTTTGATGGATGGGATTGGTGTTTTGGGCTATTGGAGCCCTTTAAATGAGCCACTTTGAAAAACGTGTGTGTGTAAAGCGCGGTATGGTGTTAGGTTAATGGATTAGCCCATATAAGTGAATGGAATCTAACCAAAGGTGCTAGTTATCGTTTCTTATGAGCCTCCATATATAAGAAGATAGAGGTGTTGGCTTAGGTGCTAGGCTTTGGGAGCTTTGGCTAAGCCTTTCGGAGTTAGGGTTAGGGTTTCCAAGAGGTAAACTTTGTATGTGTGCACCATAGAGAGTGAGTTATGTCCTCCAAGAGTAGAGTGGCTTTAAACATCCATCTCTAAGTGAAATAAAGATCTAAATTTCGTCCAAGTAACTTTTCTACGGATTTCTCCTTGTACTTTTGATTTGCTTGTTTTTCTTATTTGGATTTCCTCCTTTCTTGATTTTGTTGGTTCCCAAGGATGTGTAGATAATAGAAAAATCTCTTAGAAGCTAGATCCCATTCATCTAGGCAGTCCCATAGTAAGTTCTTGGTATTTTCATCGGTTTGCCTAGTTTTTGATGTGATTTGCCTTGTTTTAGGCAAATGTCAAAACTTTGTTGAGTAGCTTATTGATCTATTGATGAAATAGATTCATAGGACTTTGAGGAAGCTACATTTCAAGTTTCAAGATATTTGGTTTAGTAAATTAGAAGTTATGTCAGTTTTATATTCTAGATCAATGAGCGGTCAAACCATTGTGACCCAAGTAGTCAAACCACCTAGGCCCGGTCAGATTTGTGTGATGCCTATGATCAGACCGACTAGTTGATGCTTTGTCATGTTTGTTCCTTCTTTTATTCTCTTAACTCGTTGGCTCCTGTGTTGTGATTGTTTTTATTGTGCATCTGATCTAATTAGTTTCTCATAGCTAATTAGAAGAAGAAGCCAAAAGAGGTTGATTTTGTAGAAGTTGAAAAAGGAGCAAAGATCATTTACCCCCTCTGATCTCCACCATCGGTCCTACAATAGCATTTACTTATTTTAGAAGACTACAGTGTGCGTACTTGTGAGCACCAAATCCGACAAACATCCAACTATCCAAGTCAATGTGAAGCACACATGCACCTCAGATTCCAAATTTTCACAGGGCACAGTACATGTGCAATGCGAACCTATGTCTTATCTAAATTAATTTACACTATTTATTTAATATCTGTATTTCCTGGAAAGTCCTTTGTCCATGAAATGAGGGGTTGGTGCATGGTTGCCACCTAAGAGAGAAAGTGATGCTTCCATTGTCTTGCCTGCTTTAAGTAAAGCAAAGAAAAGGGAAATAAAGGAGAAAAAACAAGTCAAGCCCAAGAATAAAAGGTAGAACAAAATAATATACAAGGAGCCATGCCAATTCTCGATCAATGTTTGATGAAACATCAAGTTATTAGAGGTAATAACACACAGTATACATTCATTTCATTATTTACTCTATCTATTTTCGCGGCAGCTTGAGATAATTTACAATTAGCTTTTAAAGGTTTTGCACAAGTTCACAACAAAACAGTGTCCACACTTAATATTCTCCCTGTCGCTCAAGTAAGCTGGGAATCAAGCAAACTAAACACCAACATGTTCCAAACAGTAATGAAAATTAATATAATGAATGAACCAACTATAGATTGCAATGTGATAGGGTTTTGCTCTACCACCAGCTCAAATATTATATGCCTATTGATTGCACTTAAAACATTAACCTACCAGAAAACAACAGATGGTTACACTCTTGCTTTAACAAATCTTAAGAATGAAAAAGTGAAAAAAGCACAGACAAAAATGTTATCCCAGAAAAGGCATAAGTGGAAAAGAAAGGAACCATTTGCCCTGCTGAATTCTTATTTTTGTGCTGAAATTTAAAGGAGAGAAGAGGATAAGAGAGCACTGGGCTCACATCTCGTTGTCCTTTTGCCAACGTCCATTTTCCAGCTCAATCTTTTGGGGAACCCTTGTCCCTTTGCCTCATGTTTCTGCCACCCCGTGATGCTTAGCAACAGTAGAGTAGTAGACGACGCTAAGCATATGATTCCCTCACAAAAACACAAAACATCAAATTCTTTTTATCCTATTTCGCTCCCTTGCATTCATCAGCATATGCTTTCTTGGCCTTTGCACTACTATTCAGCAGTGCTGTCTCAGTGGCTCAAAGGTGAGGTTCCTGCATTTTTTGTTCTTTGGTTTCTTCGAATAGTAAGTTACAGTGCTAGCAATCTTGGTACTGAAGTGATGCTTTGGAAACTTGATATATTTGTTTTGTGTTTCTTTTGTCAGTTCTTGAAGGAAGGAAGCAAATCTGGGGAGGTTTCTGCAGGGAGGGGAAGAGGCATTGGTATCCAGTGCTTCCTTGCTTTGGGAACTAGTTGTCTACTAGTCAGATCCCTGTGGAGGATTGAAAATTGTGGCACATTATTTTTTCTGGTGACCAGTAGCTATCTCCAATAGATATAGTTCCTTTCAGCTTAGGTTTTCTGAGTTCAGTTGCTACCTTCATGCTCTCTTGCTGATCTTTCTGCTCCAAGTATCCAAGCTTTAGAGTTTTTTTTTTTTTTTTTTTGCTTCAATACCAGAACTCCAGATTCTAGCACTTCTGTTAGTGTTCTTGATCAAGAAAGTAGAAAGATTGGCCGGTTTCGTTTCCCTGGTCATCTTTTCTGCTCAAGTTGAGAAAAAAGGTTGGCAATTTCTGTTTCTTTGCTCATCATTTCTGCTGTTGCTGATCCTACATCAAGCTATTCTGTTCTGCATTAGTATCCATTAAGAGGAAAATGAAGAAATCTTTCTGGTAACCAAAAATGGCTAGAAATCCCAGCCATTTTCTGCTCATCTTCCTGTCGGTGGCACTAGCATTGGTCCCAGAAACCACACAGCTGCAGTCCTCCCAAACCTGGTCTCTCCTCAAGATCAAGCAGCTACTGAACTACCCTGCAGTCCTCAGCAACTGGCACAACTACACCGACTTCTGCTATGGAGGGGACTACAAGACCACCTCGGCCTTCGTCGAGTGCTACGAGGACAGCGTGACGCAGCTGCACATCATCGGCCCGGACGGCTCCCCTCCCCTCCCCAAGACGTTCTCCATTGATTCCTTCTTCACAACTCTGTCCAGGCTGCCTGACCTGAAGGTGCTCACCCTGACCAACCTTGGTCTCTGGGGGCCATTGCCGGGCAAGATATCGAGGCTCAAGTCGCTGGAGATCGTCAACATGAGCAGCAACTACTTTTACGGTGAGCTTCCGAAGGGGTTGTCACGGCTCAGTAATATTCAGACATTGATCATTGACGACAACATGTTGAGTGGTGAGATGCCTGACTGGTTTGGGAGCTTGCCACTGCTGGCTGTCCTCAGCCTGAAGAACAACACACTGGAGGGAACCGTGCCGGAGTCTGTCAGAGACATGGGATCACTGAGGTCACTCGTGCTCGCGTCGAACAATTTGTCAGGGAATTTGCCGGATTTGAGCAGCTTGAAGAACCTTCAGGTGATTGATCTAGCAAACAACTCGCTCGGACCGGACTTTCCAAGGCTCGGTAGGAAGGTGGCCAGTGTTGTGCTGAGTGGCAACAGGTTCAGTGATGGCCTTCCTTCAGAGCTCAGCTCATTTTACCTGCTTGAGCACATGGACTTGTCAAGGAACAGGTTTGTTGGGCCCTTCATGCCGGCATTGTTCTCCCTGCCGTCCATCGAGTACCTGAACATCGCCGGGAATAGGTTCACTGGGCTGCTGACCAACAACATGCCATGCGGGGAAAATCTTCAGTTTGTCGATTTGTCATCGAATCTTCTGACGGGAAGCCTTCCTACCTGTCTGAGCTCAAAGAAGAACTCCAAGATGGTGCTCTTCTGGGCGAATTGCCTGTCCACCAATGATGATTCCCAGCATCCATCCCCATTCTGTCAGAACCAGGCTTTGGCTGTAGGGATTGTGCCTGATCAGGTGCGCAAGAAATCCGGCACAAAGACTGGGTTTGTGGCCGGCATTGTGGCGGTTGTTCTTGTTGGTGCAGTGGTTTTCAGTGTTGCGATCTTCTTTGCTGTGAGGAAGGTGAGCATGCGAAGAGCGAAGGCAAGGCCTCCTAGAAGACTGGTGGAGCATGCATCAAGTGCCTATCCTTCCAAGTTGTTCGCCGATGCGCGTATGATATCGCTCTCTGTGCATAGTGTTTACTCATTTCTCTGGAAGTTTGAACTTATTAAGTTACTAACTTGTTTTCCATTACATGGAACAAATAGGTTACATATCTCAAACAGTGAAATTGGGAGCTCTAGGCATTCCAGCATACAGATCATTTTCTTTGGTTGAGCTCGAAGCGGCTACCAATAACTTTGAAGTCTCTAGTCTGATGGGGCAGGATTCTCATGGCCAGGTACCCCTTTGCCAGTTCTGTCAATCCATTCACTGGCTGCTTCATGTCCATCTTTAGGTAGTTGTCTCAAAAAATGTCTTCTTTGGGTAGTCATGGTAGTGTTTGCTATTTGTACCCATTTGACTCTTTTTACATGATTATTGCTCATTAGAAAAGATCTGTATGCTTCATTCTCTCTTATTTTCATTCTCCTGAATGTACTATAATGGATGGACTACAATTGAAAAATATATATAGAAAACAGCCTTTGGAAGTGCTAAGCCTGCTTGTCAAAATGTCAAACTAAGAACAGTGAGTGACCTTTCCAATGTATAAAATGCCATCATTTCTTTTTTTATGAGAAAAATAATCTTTCATGTATAATATCGTGAGTAGCATGTTGGTGAGCAAAATATTCAAACGGTTGTTTGTTATCTCACTGTCAGATGTACCGTGGAAGGCTAAGCAATGGGACCCCAGTGACAATTAGGTCCCTGAAAGTAAAAAAGAGCCAGACTTCCCAGAGCTTCAATCGTCACATTGAAATGATATCAAAGCTCAGGCATCGTCACTTGGTCAGCGCACTTGGACACTGCTTTGAATATAACCTCGACGATTCCACCGTGACGCAGTTATATCTCGTGTTCGAATACGTGCAAAATGGGAACCTGAGGAGCAGAATTTCACGTAAGCTGCCATCTTTTATATTTTATCTCTGACAGTCCGGTCACTGGTTAGGTAACAGTTATCTAACTTGTTGATACTTGATCTTCAGAGGGAACGGAAGGGCGAAAGTTCTCCTGGGTGCAGAGAATATCGACTGCCATTGGTGTCGCGAAAGGCATTCAGTTCTTGCATGGAGGGATCATACCTGGCCTATTTGCAAATAACTTGAAGATCACCAACATTCTTTTGGATCAGAATCTTGTTGCCAAAATCGGCTGCTACAATATCCCCATCCTAGCTGAGACTATGAAATCTGAGGTATCTGAGGTATAATTCAGGCAATTCTAATGCTGTAAACCTTATCTCTGGATTACGAATTAGTACGGTTTGAATTGACAATGTTAATTTATACCATCTTTTGTGGATGAATGCAGGGAGGTTCTGGAAGCAAGTATCCACCTGATAGGTACTTGAAAAATCATCTAATTTACCTATTCCATGGTATGCTCAATGTAATTTGTCTTCCTAAGAACTATTTGCCGCAAATTACATTTTGCAGGGTACCCAATGGTGATAAGATTGACATCTACGATTTCGGAGTGATACTACTTGAGGTTGTCTCAGGCAGGCCCATCACATCAATACATGAGGTAGAAATAATGAAAGAACAGGTATGATTGCTTCTCAAGTCTCTCTGAACTTTACACTGCACAATGCCTACTTCTGAACTTGTAGAATTGAACACAATAATCACCTGTTCCTCGCTGTGCCACAGTTGCAGTCGGCGTTAACAGCGGAAGGACCGAGCAACAGGTGGAGCTTTGTCGACGCAGCAGTGAGCAAGGGATGCTCCGACGAGTCGCGGAGGACTGTCATGGAGATCTGCCTGAGGTGCCTGGCCAAGGAGGCGACGCAGAGGCCCTCGGTCGAGGACGTGCTCTGGAACCTGCAGTTCGCTTCTCAGGTGCAGGATGACTGGAGAGGGGACTCCCGGAGCAGCGAGGAGTCCCCACTTTCGCCTTCGCAGATCCCCAGAGAATCAACCAGTAGTGATAACTAGGTAGGTACATCTTCCCTCCAATCAGCCACTTGCACATCTGAAATCTGAATGATGATCATGCTATGCAACTAGGATCTGAAATGACATGCCGCTCCATGTTATTGGACATCTAGGATCTGAGCAACATGGAAGGACTGTAGTTCAGTACGGCTGCATGGAAGGACTGGACAGAATAATTTCAGGCAAGTGTACAGCAGCTGCAGCTGGAACTCGTGATACATATTATTACTGCCCCGAGATGTGTACAGGGCCCTCTTGATGCAGAGATGCAGACTACCAGTACTGTTTTATCAGTGTGCTTTTTTTTACTTCACTTTTTTTTTTCTTTCTTTACTGCTTTCTCTACATGAATCTTTTGACTATGTAATCACCACTATATTTGTTTCTCTCGTCGAGTCTTAGGACTAAGTGTAACATCATTCAGTAGTATCTTTGCATTATGAGTTGGATGACAAAACAGGGAAATGTATTATGTATGAGAAGTGCTTCTATGCTTAAGCACGACCTCAAAAGAGTACTCATAACCCTTTTAGGACCTTCAAATTTTGAACTAGTTAATAGCTAAGATTAATACTTAAGATCTAACATTTTACAGATTTTCTATACTATACATATTTCTATTTGTTACACTATTTCTGTTATGTAAGCCCACTTAGCTCAAAGGTTAGAGCATGCATTGCCAATGCGACAGTCATCACTTCAAATCCGATAGTTGCCTTTTTTTTATATAGATGTTCCATGAACAAGAACCTCTCTTTTTCTCTGAATTAAATGGAGAATACAAGATCTATTATGTGGTTCTACCTTACAGTTTTGCTAGATACAAAACAATAAAATAAATAATAGAGTAAATGCATTGCGAGTCATTAAACTTGTTCAGATGTGTCTAACTAGGTCATGGTACTCTCAAAATACACATTTGGATCACTAAAGTGCGTTAAGGGGGTCATTCTAGGTCTGATAGCAGTGACATGGCTTCCACGTAGACATGGTAGCCAAAGTGGCATCCTCGTCAGCTTGTCTGCTTGGAGATGTTGACGTGCCTATTGGGAGGAACCCAGATCAGCATGCTAGAATCAAACAGATGATACGCTATTGTCGGACGACGAACAACTGAAAACAAAGAGCAAGAGGGAACAGAGTTGCAGAGCTCAAGTAGAGAGAGTATTTTTGGGGCAATTTTCGTGTTCTATTTCTTTTCACAACTTCGACTCTCTCTTGACTCGATTTTTACAGACTCATTTACATACTCGACGGACTGAGGTCGTGTACACCGGTCTCAACAACCCCGCCGCCTACCCATATCAGGCAGTTCGCCGACCAAGGCATGGCCTACGTCATTCACGACCATCCGTGCTGACGTCTGCTACAGTTACCACTAACTGCTACAGTGATCGCCAACTGCTATAGTGACTGGCCGCACGACCATAACCATTGACTCCAACCTCATCATGGTTACGACCATGGACTCATAGGAGCCATGACCGCGATGCCTACGAACACGGCGCCTACGACCATGGCGTCTACGACCATGACGCTTACGACCATGACGCTAGTCATTACGACCACACACAACGTAGTCGTAACCGACCATACAGACACCGATAAGCTCACGCATCTCCCCAACTTGATTCTGGGAAGGGCCTTTTTGAGGATGTTGGCTCACTGCTCCTCTGTAACACCCCCATTTCTGGGAGTATTATGAAACCCTCGCAGCTGCCCAGGACTATTCAACTGCGAGTACATCCATTGAGCGTATAACATTGCCAACACAAGCTTAAGCGCAAAAGCGAACTTTATTACAATATAAAGGCTAAAAGCCAAGTATTACAGTAGGCCAACGGCCTTTACTTACATTACAGCAAAAGATGCCACAGGCACGCCTGAGCGGAGAACGACCCTAATTCCACGTTTTATCAACCTCGTACGGAATCGTCCCTTCATCTTCTCGCATCCTCAAAATTTGTTGGTTCTGTTTATGTTTTTAGCAAGCATGAGTACTACCACTTGTACTCAACAAGTCACACGGAGCTTAATAATAATTTCATGCATGGTATATCAAGTAAGGGGGGAATCAAGTCTATTATTTTATGTGGATGCAGTTTTAGTTGGAACCATTTGAAAACCTAAAAAAAGTACTTCATTAAAGTAAAGGGGGGTTTCAAGCTTGATTATCACTACTCAATATTTGCCAAACCATTCCAAAACTACTTATGCCTTGATACTGGATTCACCCACTAAACACAGCTTCGTTTACCGGAAGCACGGCGTATTCGAATACCATTTGTCATGACTTTGCAAAGCTGCCCTGCTTTACCCACAAGATCGCTTAACTCCGGCCAGAGAGTTAAGGCAACAAGGATGTTCACTGCTCAATTCTCTATATAGACTCCGCCCAGTAGGTGTTTAATCTCGATAAGCTCGGATGACCCCACGGATCTCGTCCGACTCATCGCAGTCCTACAGTTGTATGGTTAACCACCTCCCATACGGACTCACCCTCTGTCTCCCCCTTTCCAGTTGCAGAGGTTCAGTTGAAGTTGAGCAGTTACTAAGCCAGGTTTGACTAAGTCAGGTTTGACCAAGTCAACGCTTGTGGTTGGGCGGATACTATGTCCGTTACTCAGCATAAGGGTCTAGTCCTTACGTTTTAACTGAGGCATCAACCACACACGAACCCAAATTCAGTACACACTGTACTGCCACCAATCCCTAACCAGCCTCCACCCTAGGATAAAGTCTTCGGATCCATCTCTGCGATCCTCACTTACCCTAGATCCAACTTTCCAAAACTCTAAATCAAATACCAAAACCTTAACAGTATGAAGATTCAATGTGATTCTACACTACCATGTTATTAATAATGTTATATTTTATGTTACTAGGTCTTGTCAAGGTGAATGTGGCCATCAAGTTAAACGGGGCTTTTTCGGGTGGTAGGACATAACTAATATCATGTCATTCCAAGCATTTATTGTACATAAAATAACAATGCGCAAATAACATAATGAAAATACAAGTAAATAAATAACTTAGGGAATGTAGGATCAACATGTTCAAAAATATGTGTGACTTGCCTTGCGGATCTTCGATTTCGATTATTTCGTATTTTTCAGCGGGCCGGGTCTGGACTTGAGCTTTTCCCTCCTACTCTTGCGAAATCTCGACTCCGGAAACTAACGCAAAACAAGCAAAATAAATTAATTCCATGCCCGAAGGGATGAGCAAGGAATAAAGAAAATAAAAGAATAAAGAAAATCCGAAAAATTCCATTAAAATGGGAATATTGGGTTATAGGAGGGCTATATGGGGAAATGGGCCTTGGATTTGGGTTGGCGGGCTCGAAACGAATCCGGGGAGTATAAACATGCATTTTTGGGTTCGGGTCAAGTACTGTTCATTGGGCTCGGTGCACTGTTCCTCGGGCTCGAGTCGGCCGCAACGGGCGCGGGGGCGAGTTGGCTCGGTGGAGCTGCGTCGCCTCGGGTGCGGTCAATGGCAACGGGCGCGGGCGGCTTGGCTCGGGTCGGGCGTGGGCGGCGCGGGCGAATGGACTCGGTCCAGCCAAGTCGAGGCGGCGGGTCAGGGGAACAGTGCCCAGGGCACTGTTCTTCTTCCTCACCCGTTCCCGCGTGCGCTAGGAACAGGGGACGGAGGCGGTGGCTAGCGGCGGAGCTAGGGCGAAGTGCGACGGCGACCAAGGGTATGGACGGGTTCCTGGGAGCGAGGAGGTTCCATTTTCGGTGGTTGTGGGCCCAGTGGAGGCGGCAATCGCCGGCGACGAGCCTCTTCTCCTTTGCGGTTGATTTGAAAGTTAGGGCGACTGGGAGGTTTCTAGGGTAATTGGGCCGGTGCTAGAGCATCACTGGGGTGTGGAGAGGGTCGGAGAGGTGCTGGCCGAAGCTCGGGAGGCCTAGGTTGGGCCGGCCACGGTGGCCGTTTTTGGAGGTGGGGTGGCTCACGGTGCCGGAAGAGGAGAGGGGTCGAGGAGCTAGGGCAAGGGTCGGGGATGGTTTCAGGAAGCCAGGGGATGCTACTGAAGAAAGTAATTGGAGCATGGATGGCCGGAGGTGGGAAATTGAGCTAGGGCATGGAATTGGGGATTTCTCTGATTACCGACGATGGAGACGACGGTGGAAGCTTTGGGGTGCTCGGCTATATTCAGGGGGCCAATGGAGTCTAGTGGGAGGGTTGGGGTGGCTTAAATAGCCATGGAATGGCGGTTCACCGAAAGGGGGCGGGGAGATATTTGGCAGCGGCGGTGAGCTGGAGCTCGGGAAGACTCGGCCGGCTTGGGCGTCACTCCACAGCTGTCGGGAGGGTGCAGAGCGGCGGTCAAAAAGTTACTGGCGACGCTCAGGTCGGCTGTGAGGAGAACGCGCGCGAAGGGGCAGAGGGAGCGCGCGCACGGACGGCGGCGGCTTTGCCACGGCTTGCGGCCGGTCGGGGCGCATTTAATGGCGGGGTACGGCGTCTGACAGAGGGGGCAGGAGCTGGCAGCGGTGTGCAGGCGCGAGAGGGCGCGGAGCGTCGGCGGCGGCAGAAAAAAATCGGGCGACGACGGGATTTTTCAGACGTGCTACAGTGCCCGCGGGAAAAATCCCGTTTTCCACCGTTATCACGTCGTGCTGACAAGGATTAAGGGGTTGTGATGCTTTAGGATTTGTGCATAATAGGGCTAGGGAGGAGATGGGCAAGGGAGAAGAGGGAATTCAAATCCAATTTGAATTTTTGCAAATTTTTCGGTTGTTTCATCCTCTATGCTGATATGCTCCACTCTGATTTGTCCCTGCTCCACACATTCTCTGGTGAAGTGAAATCGAGTATCAATATGCTTACTTCTTTCATGGAACACCGGGTTTTTCATGAGTGCAATCACCGACTAGTTGTCCATGAGCAATATCACTAGCTCGGGCTTCCTCCCAGCGATCTCGCTTAGCAAATTTCTGAGCCAGATCGCCTGACAAGCTATACCTATTGCCGCTATGAACTTTGCTTTGCACGAGAAGAGTGCGACTGTCCTCTGTTTCTATGAGCTCCATGCGATAAAGCTTCTGGAGTGGTAAAAGGCAAAACCACTCATGCTCTTCCTGTCTTCTACATCTCCAGCGAGGTCACTGTCGCTGTAACCTATCAAGGGTCCTTCACCTCCTGGCGTATCCCTTCAGATATCTCAGAACTTTCTTGACCGCCTGCAGGTGCGACTCCTTAGGAGTTTGCATAAATCTGCTCAACACGCCCACTGAGTAACACAGATTTGGTCGTGTGTGTGAGATACCTCAAACTCCCTATTATGCGACAGAAGTCTGTAGTATCCACTGGCACTCTGCCCTCATCTTTGATCAAATGCGATTTTGGTTCCATCGGAACCTTCACCGAATTGCATTCCCACATACCGGCCACTTGCAGCACCTTCTTGGCATACGCTGACTGCTTCAGGATAATATGCCCTCTCTTCTGATCTACCTCTATTCCAGGTAGTATGAGAGGAGTCCAAAATCACTCATCTCATATTCTTTCATCATTTGATGCTTGAAAGACTGTATCTAGTCTTTGCTTGTGCCGGTAACAATCAGGTCATCTACATATACTCCCACCACCAACATCTTAGAGCCAATGCTTCTTTTGTAGAGAGCTTGGTCTTGGGGGGCATTTCTAAAAGGCGAGTTCCTTCAGAGTACTATCTAATCGGATGTTCCATGCCCTTAGAGCTTGTCGCAAACTGTAGAGTGCCTTGGACAATCTGTACACAAGGTGCTTTTGATTCTCAACAGAGAAGCCCTCGGGTTGCTTCACATTAACCTCCTATTGGAGTCTCCCGTTCAGAAATGCTAACTTGACATCAAGATGATGAACCTTCCAACTCTCTTGAGCTGCTAGTGCCAACAGTAACCTTTCTGTTTCCATCCTAGCCATTGATGCAAACACCTTTTCATAATCTATTCCTTGTCTCTGCACGTACCCCTTTGCGACAAGACGTGCTTTGTGCTTGACAAGGTTTCCATTTGAGTTTTTCTTCAATTTGAATACCCACTTGAGACCAATCGCTTTGTGACCAGCCAGCAACTCAGTGAGAGACCATGTCTTGTTCTTCTCTATTGCCTCTATCTCCTTCTTCATGGCATTCTGCCACTTAGGTGAATTTGCAGCTTCTTGATAGCACTGTGTTTCTTCAATTGCTAGTAACAGTAACTCTGCATCGAGTTCGACCGGCTATGTTTCTGCGTAGACCTCAGAGAGTGCTCGGTACATTGTGAATCCTTCCTCTATTGCTATAGAGGAAGGGCTTGAGGGGCTTGAATCTGCTGCTGAGGCTGACTGACCATCTGACGTTGCATGTGAGATGGATACCCAATCTTTTAGCCCAGGTACTGGCAATCTGTCGCTACTGAGTCTTTCTGAAACGGTTGCCCGTTAGTCTCTGTTGTAGGTTTTGCTACAGTGAACTCAGCAGCCTCACTGATCTCGCCGCTGGTTGGAATTTCCCAGTTCCACTTCCTGTCTTCTTCAAATACCACATCTCGGCTCACAACAATACTCTTGCTTTGAGGATCATAGAGACGATACGTGTTGTGGCTACTGACCAAAAAGTATATGAGGAGAGTAGTGGACTGAAGATGATGGACAATGCTAGCCCCTAGCCTACGTCCAGGGCATGTATATATATTTCCATGAAATGTATTTTACAATCCTGTCCTTACATTCAAGCGCCCTCTACAAGGGTATCTATGTCATTACACATGTTCCATTATGGGCTTTACAACCATTTAACAGGCCGGATGGGCTTAGGTGGGGGCCACCTCTACAACAGGAGCCTCTCATGGTGAAGGGCTTCACCAGCCGAAGCCATGTCGCCGAGCCATTTGGCCCTCTCCATCCCTACGGCCTGTGAGCTTTTGCGTGGTTGGGCGGTGAAGATGATTTTTGTCGATGCAGTCCACTCGCTTACTGCGGGCACTGATCCGCAGGACGGCCCAGTAGCCCACGTCCCATAACGGTGCCTGATGGCGCCGGGAGTCGCACCGTCTATCGGCGCACAATGGGAGTTGCATTGTCTACTGGCAGGCAACGGGAACGGGGCAGGGCGGTACTGGCGCATCGTGGGATGTCAGATGGTAGGTTGACCGCGGTTGTGCGTCGGTTCTCGAGGTTGTAGGGCACGTGTGTGCGCGCTATTGGGCGGCCGTGCGGCTTCGACTTCCAACGGTTGAGCTTCCAGATCGTGGGGGAGGCGAGAAGGCTTTATAAGCACTGTCGCCGTCGTACCAATGCCCTTCCCCGATCACTATCTGCCCCCAGATTGCTTTCTTGCTGCTTGCTTCCGTGCGCATTGCTATCGCATCGTCGTTCTCGCCACCGTTCACCGCCGCACTGGTACGCCTCACTGTGCATTTTAAGAAGAAGATGGCCCGTTGTGATGACCACTCTCATCGGCCCAAAGGTGGCGCCTCATCCAGCCACAGCGCCTCCTCCCACTGGCGTAGCTCGTCGATGACGGAGATGGAGTATGCCCTGGTGGGGCGCGACCCGTCACTGGCGAACAAGCGCTGGAGCATGGAGAAGAAGCTGAACGGTGTCTGCTCCAACATACTAGGGCAGAGTCTCATGACCAAGGAGACCATTCGGTCTTCTGCGCGAGGGAAAGCTTTCGGACCGCAGCGCGATTCATCTGCCCCCGGGTGACGAGACGGAGCCGCATCCTACGGAGTCGGAAGTGGTTGTTTTCGTCACGTATTTCGAAGCTGGACTTCGGTTCCCGTCGACCATGTTCGTCGGCGACGTTCTCCGGACTTACGGGCTGGAGCTGGCGCAACTGACTCTGAGTGTGCTGGTGCGCCTGGCGGTCTACTGCTAGGCGTTGCGAATGGAGGCAGTCTGGCCCAGCACCCCTCTCTTCACATTCCTCCATGACACGCGATGCTAGACGAACAAGCTGGATGGTAGGGAATACTCCAACTTCGGTAGCGTCAACTTCGTGCTGTGGTCGCCATGCGTGAAGATCTTCCTTGCTAATTTGACTCGAGCGAAGTGGGAATCGAATTGGATGCGGCGCTGGTTCTACCACCGCGTGACGAGCGGCAGCAACCTGTGGTGGACGGGTCGCACGATGGAGTTCAACACCTCCCCCTCGGTGCCGCTGGATAGTGACGACGAACATCGGGCACAGAGGCTTGGCGGGATTGCTCTTCGCTTCAATATGTGGGACCTCGCGAAGGAGTATCTGATGTACGGCGTGGCCCCTCTTGCCCAGCAATGCCACATTCAACCTGGCCCCGTCCGCCGTGACGGGATTCGCCCATCAGTGGCTTCACTGCCCAAGCCCTCCGATCCCTGTAAGCTCTCGATTGCCCACGTTGTGCAGAAAATAATCGTTGTAGATTCTAACTCTTTTTATTGACAGAACTCCTCCTTGAAGACGTGGAGCGTGCGGCGATGGTGTTCCTTGGGCCATACGTGGCAAAGGAACACAGTCTTCGAGAGGCCGTGATGGCAAACCTAGGGCGGGTAAACCGCGTATGTGAAGCTCTGAGCATCCCCGTGTCGGAGCGTGTCGTGCCGACCGCCGGCCGGGCTCGACCTCAAGACGGTGATGACAAGGGGGAGGCCTCTCCCTCTCAACGAAGGGCCCAGTCGCCCACTGCCCGATCCAGCCTGGCGGCTGCCCTTCCTGAAGAACCTGCCGGAGGCGAGACCACGACAGTCACCGGCTCCAACTTGGCGGAGTACGCCAACTCCGATTTGGAGGCGGAGGCCGTTCGCAACGCCCCTGGTGACAAGGAGGCCATGAGTGACCCGAGTGACGAAGGGCACGAACACCCGGGGCCCGCCGCGGACATCTTGGAAGGCGAAGCGTCGTCGCCTGCGCCAGCTGCGGAGGCCGACGAGGCGTCCCCGAAGGCGCTGAGCGTGAAGCGCGCTTGGACAAGTTCGCCTGCGGGACTGGCGGAGCGCTTCGAACTGGCGGTGGGAGCTATGTCGGAGTCAAACTCTGAAGCGGAAGCCGCTAGGCCCGAAGAGGACCCCACCACACAAGATGCGGGCGGCGCCACCGCGGTTCGGTCGGAGGCATGCCCGACATCTCGACACTCTTCACTGACTCGGGATGAAAGTAGGCGCAACTCATTCTCTCCCCGCGACTTCTTTCTAAACCTGGATTATTAGCACTACTATAGCAAAGTACCATTATCTTTTTAAACCTAACTAGCTAGCTATTTAGATATAAACAAAAACCTAGCTATCATCTTTTTCAATTACAAGGCGTATATGTTATTAGAAGCAATTGAGTACTAATCTCTGATCACTAAGAAGACGTATATAAATCTACAAACGATATATTTTCACCAAACCCTCTAAAACCGGCCGTCTCGCTCCACCGATGCAGCGCAATGAAGACAGATCTGTGTCGAGACATGTTTGCACACAGTGCAGTTATGATGCTTAGCCACAAGATGCTCGGTATTTATCATTTACTTGTATGCACACGAAACTCGAGCAAAACATGTTTCATTGTTTGCTCATTTTGCCATTGGGACTATCGAGTCATGGATCTGAACAGTGCATAGTAGAACCCACCAGAACTGCTCACGGATCATCTCATTCTACTCCACCATAAGCAATGGGCAGCCAACCTCAATGGGAAACGTCATTCGATTTTGAGATTCAGAAAAAACCAATCTGACAATATGGAAAACATGCACACAGAACCATCTTGCCTCCGTTCATGTATGATGATTGATGACAATCCCTTGGGCCTTGAGGCTGACAAACTACAGGGCACGAGCAATGAGTTTTTGCAGTCTAATAACCATTAATTTCCATTTCCCAGTCTACAACTCTTTACAGAAGCAGGGGATGCCTTAATGCAGGATATAGGTCAACACTACATAAAAACAGCCTAGATCCAGTAACTGGGACTCGGGAACACAAAAACAGGACAGACTACAACAAATCACTGGAGATCTTAAATATTTTAACTGAGAACAAGTCTAGCGAGCCAGAAACACACAGGTTTCCTCGGTTGCTCATTGCACCTTTCTGGCATGCTGGATACCGCATCTTGCCCCTGCCCTAGTCAGCTGTCCAGCTCTGCTCCACAATCTCACGAACATTGCGGTTGTACTCTCGCTTGTTCTCACTGAACAGTCTGGCCGCTTCGGAGTTTGCTGGAGAGTTTGGGTTTGGATCGCACAACAGGGACTGAAAAGAAAGTGCAGCATAAGTCGGTGATTTAAGTTTCAGTGCAGCATAAGTCGGTGATTTAAGTTTCAGATAAATTTCTTGACCTGGAAGCTGCATTTTAGCTAGTACGCACAACAAGAGGAAGATACCTGAATAGAAGTCAATATGGCAGCAACATCATATATAGGGCTCCACTGGTTCTGTAGGATATCCAAGCAGATGCTTCCATCTGCATATACTGCATGAATAGTATGATGCTAAACCACTTTTCCACAACTCCAATTTGAGAATAATGATCTTTACTTGGTAAAATATGCAAGGTATTTGAATCACATGCAATCACGCGCGCAGAGAGAGAGAGAGAGAGAGAGAGAGAGAGAAAGATTACTATTTGGGTGAAACATCCTAGAGACAAACCGAACGGTTGGTGGCTTGTTGGGATAATCTTCTGTAAACTGCAAGGTAAGCTTGAACGTGCCTAGAGATGCGAGAAAATCAACTGTCAGTGAACTTTTTAATGCCACCATGTAGCATTAATTTAAACTGCAGCTATGAAAAGATGCAACATGAGTGAGACTTTTTGGTCGGTATCATGACAATAGTTGTATTACTTCACATAGGGATTGATTACAGTCACAATCCCAACATACTAAGAAAAAGAGACATTGACATTTCCACATATATTCATAATCTTTGCATAGATGATTCAAGAATCAAGACTATGTAAAAAATTTGAACATCAAATTCACAATGCTAAACTCAAGAAATGCCATATAAACAGCAAAACAAGGACAGATAAGTGGAGGATCTCTCAGTGTACAAATGAGCACAGATTTCATACTTACATGCTCATCCATATAAAATCGTAGTGCAAACTATTCACATATGCCTCATGAATCTTTTGAGTAATTATTAACCAAACGACACACTACCAAGGTTGTCACGGCACTCCGGCAAGTCGCGGCGAGACCAGAGCGCCTGGACGCCCAGTCAACTAAGCGCCCGCTATGGTGATAATTAGACGACAGTTGCCATAAAATTTCTTAACATTCAGTCAATTTTCTTAGTTGTTTTAAAATTTCTTAACTTTCAGTCAATTTTCTTAGTCCTTAGATCTAGATCCAACCATCCAGATCATTTTCCTCATTCCATATAAACCCATCCTAACCCTTATATTCAGATCCAACCATCAAGATCATTCCCCTCATTCCATATAAACTCATCCTAACCCTTAGATCCAGATCCAACCATTTAGATCATTCCCCTCATTCTATATAAACCCATCCTAACCCTAACCTCACTCAACTCCCACCCACACAACCACTAACCGCCCCCCCCCCCCCATCCCTCCCAGCATGCCGCCTCCTTCGCCTCTCCTCTGCCCCGCCGCCTGCCTCCTTCCTTGGCCCCGCCCTCTACCTCACCGCCTCCTTCCTCTGCCCCACCCTCTACCTCGCCGCCTCCTTCCTCGGCCCCGCCCTCCACCTCGCCGCCTCCTTCCTCAACCCCACCCTCTACCTTATTGCCTCCTTCCTCTGCCCCGCCCTCCACCTCACCGCTTCCTTCCTCTACCCCGTTGGGGAGAGAAGCTGACGCGGGAGCAGGCTGGAGAGGGAGGCACCGACACCCCTTCCGCTACCTTTGACATCCCGGCCATTCGGGCGTCTGGCCTCCTCTTCCGCAGCCCACCATCGCGCTGACGACGAGGAGGGCCGCCGCCTAACTCCTTAGCCCTGGGCGATGAGCCTTGGTGTCCCCCTCCAGCCGCTACGACGACTTGGCGTCGCCTAGGTGACGCTGTGACAACCATGCACAATACAATAGAGGGATGTATGAAGTAGTTTGTAACTACCATGCTTTATCAAAAATGTCAACCACACCAAATAGCAGTGTCACAGAATGTAGGTAGAGAAACCAAACTATGCTAGACTACCTGTAGAGACAAAGAAACACCAAAAATGCCTCCCAACCATGAAAATGACTAAACAAACAACAGTTCTTTATAATCATGAACATAGCTAAGACAGAAGGTGAATGTCGATTACAAACTTCCAATTAGGATAAAACAGTTAAATTTATCCTAACAACCCAAACTGGGAAAAAAAATCTCTCTCCCAACAAGAAGGATCAGAACCAAACCTGATCTGTGTAAGGTGAATCTGGTTTAGGTCTGTATTGGATGAGAACTGATTAAAGAAGAAAAATTACTTAAGTTTCAAGATACACCATCAAAAACCTATTCACTAGTTTTCATAAAACCGTCAAGCCTAACCATCCACCTCAAACCCAAAGAAATCTTAGTTGGTAAAAATGTCCGCTATTGTTGCTTGTTAATGTTGGAAAACTAAACTAATCAATGTCATCTGAAGTGCAAGGATTATATTTGAAGGATTCATGTCACTTTGTAATTCTGAATCCTATATGCTAGTAGATTTACTTATATTCCTTTGTACCAGCAGTACTGTAACTGACAGTACAGGTATTAACAAATGCATGTAGTGGATAAGAAATGTTTAGGAGAAAAAATAGAAAATGAAATAAATTTATATGCAACCCAGGCATCCTGCTTAGACTACCTAACCAAAAAACTATCATGGCCCAGATCCGAAGCCCATACAAGGCTGATGTGAATTGCACGAGCGCAGGCAAGGCCCATGCAGGAGATGATAATTAGCAACGCCCAAAACTGGGGCTATGTGCATGGATGAGTGCAAATGGACCATCAACTTTGCTTATAATCTAATATGATAGGCATGAAGATATCCACCGGCATTCACGTTTAAAACCCAGCCTTACAAGCCCATATATTAATTCCAATAAAGCTATCTAAAATAAATCCAATCAATATTCCTTAGTCAAAATCCCAGAAATACGATATTCCTTTTGTTATGAACCTTAGTTCATAACGGGTAAACACCACCAAGAAGATGGCCGGATGGAGTCGGCGTAGGGAGGGAGGAGATACTTTAGACTAGGAAGACTTTATTATTACCCTGCTTAATGACAATGGCATGCGGTAGCCTCTTTATATAGATGGCTCCCCCTAACAGATGTAATCTAACTCCAATCATATATCTCTAATACAAGGAAACCAATCCCTAACTCAAATAGAAACCAATCTCTTATTCCTAATAATAACCCAACTGGCCCAAGGCCCATGTCTATAACATTACACCCCTCCCGGACAAGCAGCTTGTCCTCGAGCTGCTAAACGGCGGTCAATGGAAGACCTTCGACGCCGATGTAGAAGACGAACGGTGGCAGGGTGCTGCAGCGGATGGAGACGGATGGCCAGATCCACGCGGAACAAAGCTAGACGAAGTGTAGCGCCTTCGGAAATAGAATGCCTGCAAAAGTTTTTTTTTTGCCCTAACTTAACCTAACCGGTCAGTTTTAAAACCGACCGCAACTCCCACGGCCGAACGCATCGGTCGCACTCGAAAGCGCCTCGGTCAGACGCGGTGCCTGAAGGGGCGGCGGATCCGGGGGCGACGGCGGCGGAGAGCGGCGACCGGCGCAGATCGGCGGCGATGGCGGCGATGGCGGCGTGGTTGCGACACCGTCGAAGGCGGATCGGGCGGCGGCGGTTGCGACACGGCGGAGGAAGCCCGGCCTGCGGCGGCGACGGCTCGGCCTCGACGGACCGCGCGGCGGCGGCGGTGGCTGGAGACGGCTCGGCCGACGGCGGCAATACGGGCGGAGACGGCCCCGCGGATGGCGTCGGCGCAGGCGGAGGCAATTCGGCCGGCCACTCGGGCGTCGGCTTAGGCGGCCACGACCCGGTTGACGGCGGATCTGACGAGGTGGCCGACCCGGTTGAGCAGCTCGGAAGCCGAGGCGGAGCGGGCGGCGACCGGCGGAGCAGTAGCCCGGCGACGACAAATCGGCACTTGGAGGCGCCGATCTGTCCAGATCAGGCGGCGGAGCGGGCGGCGACTGACGAAGCGGAGGCGGACCAGGCGGCGGAAGCTAACCGCGACCGGGAGCGACGACTCCGACAGCGGTGGCGGCAGCAGACGCCAGGCGACGGCGGGTGAAGTGCTGGGCGGAGTAGGCAGAGGAGATGTTGCGGCGATGTGGTCGGGATCTGGCGATCTGCCGAGGGTTAGAGGAAGCTCTGGTGAAGGCTGTGGCCGTGGTTCTTCTTGTTGAAGATCTGATGTTGGATGATCCTGTGTCTTGCTCTTTGTTTCATGTTGCTCCTTCCACCGATTATCCATCCTCTCAAGGATGGCCTGTATGTTGAGAAGGCTGTCCGTCATCTCCTTGTTGATGCTGGCCATCTCGTTGACGCTAGATTTTAGCATGGCTAACGACTCGGCAGTAGGGCGAATCACAGAAATCATGGTAGCAGAAGTCGTGGGAAGGGATCGACTGCTCTGATACCAATCTGTTATGAACCTTAGTTCATAACGGGTAAACACCACCAAGAAGATGGCCGGATGGAGTCGGCGTAGGGAGGGAGGAGATACTTTAGACTAGGAAGACTTTATTATTACCCTGCTTAATGACAATGGCATGCGGTAGCCTCTTTATATAGATGGCTCCCCCTAACAGATGTAATCTAACTCCAATCATATATCTCTAATACAAGGAAACCAATCCCTAACTCAAATAGAAACCAATCTCTTATTCCTAATAATAACCCAACTGGCCCAAGGCCCATGTCTATAACACCTTTTTTCGCAGAACCAGAACCTAAGGATTTGAAGGGTACTTCCGTACTTGTAGTGTAGCAAACCTATGCATTTTAACAGATAAGTGTGCACTTATTCAATTTTCAAAATAAGATTGAGTTCAGGCAAGTCAAAAAAATTTGAAAGTACACCTTTGTTAAAATGTTCAACTTGCATGCCAAACCTAAGTGCACAGTCCAAAATTAACAAGAAGCACCTTAGCATAGCAGATAGAAGGTCCATAACTACAAATTGATTCATACAACAGGACATTGTATTATCACCAGAGTTTTATAGATAAAATATAAGTTAAGGTTTCCAAACCGTCAGATGAGAGGGGGAGAGGGGGGAGCAAAAAGAAGAGAAAGCCTGAACTCTAAGCAAAATGAGATACTGCCTTCCCATATAAACAAAATAACTTTAGTTTCATTAAATATATGGCACTAAAACTTAATTAGAAATCGATATATGTGTAGGCCATAATTAGACAGTGTCCTCTGGTCTAGGTTTCTCGTAAACTGGGAAAGACAAAACGGCACATGTTACACCTAAAGTCCTAAACATTTGCCACATGGTAGTTTGGGGTATCGCATGCTGAAAAATATGCACAATAAACAAGTGACATGCATGATGCACCAAAACTGCCACGTGGCAACAGGGTTTACTTTATCCATGATTCTTTTTGGTTATTTATTCCTTCATTTGTTCCACTCTTGTCAAGTGTGCATGGAGATGGAACACCTTATTACATTCTCTATGAATTATTGTCCAGCCATGCATCTTTTGTATGAAGAATACTATTCACACTCAAAATTTATGTAGTGGAACAACAAGATACAATTGTAGGATGGTTAGGGGACCTATCTAAGATGCCTTACTAAATTTTTTATTGAAAAATTGACTGTCCTGTTCGCATGCTGCCTATGTTACACACGCCGTAAGTTGTGAGCATGAGTGCACATAATGATATGTGCTAGTTTGCATTACTTAAAATTGAATCAGCCACAAGTTCGAGCTGGTCCCTTAAATATAAAAATGAAGTATGCCATCATAAACAGATAATTTTTTCTGAAACTACCGCACTCACAATATTATTCTGTTACTTTACTCAACACTCACAAAACAGCAACTTTTTTATGTTCCATGCTCATACTTGGAGAAACAAAGTCCAGATATTTGAGTTAATTATGCCTTCTTTTAAAATAAACAAATTTACAAATGATGCGTAACAGATATCAACACTCTTATTTAATCATCAGAGACAAGTTATCTCCTTATACAATCTATATCTAATAGAAAATAAAATTATAATATCTTTCATGCAGCATAACCTCCTTTCCTGAACCAAATATGGAATCTGCTTCTCAGTGCAACTTCACAGCAATTCTCATTTTTATTATACTCACATGCAGGAACAAAGCGCGGTATTTGTTGTAAATGTCCAAATTAGAATTTCTGTTATTGAATTTGTGATAGGTATGGCAAGGTTTGTTAATATACCATGAGAACATTTTTGTGCAACTCCAAAGCAATTGTGGTCACAACTCATAACAGCTATCTTGTTGTAGAAATCACACAAACCCCTAGCTTGCACATGACAGTTTCGGTACACAGCAAGCAGAACTGCCTACGTAGCAGGTGCTTTTAAGTATACCATGCGGATTTTGTCCTTTTCAATTTAACAAACAAATTATATCTTAGCCTACAGTATAGATTTGTAACCAACCTTCTAATGATGCATACTCCAAAAACTTTCAACAAAACAGTACAAAATAAATCACAAAACAGAATTTTCCCCGCAAAACTGACATAGCAGACTAATGAACGAAGACAAGCTAAAAACAACCCCGAGTTGCCCCCTCAGCCTCACTCCCAGTCACAGGGCAAACAAAATTCCTAAACATCCTGTAAACTATTTACAGTTCCACCTGGGCGATTCCAAATCAAACTACTCCCAAGGAACTAGCACGCACAAGCGAAGCGCTAAATCAGCTACAGAACAGAGCGAGATCAAACCGACGAGCCTCACCTCCGTCCCAGGGCGTATCATCCGGCCTGCAAAAACAACACCACACAATCCCTCATCAGCACCACAAACACCTCTAGAGAAATAGCTGAAACTAAAGCACAGCTAAAGCCTCGGGGCCTCGAGATCTAGAGGCCCCCAAAACCCTAGAACAGCAGCGGTGGGAAAACAACCGCGCGCGCGCGCGAGAGAGAGAGAGAGAGAGAGAGAGAGAGATAAATTCCGGCCAGGATCACCCACCCGAAGATGACGGCGTTCCAGAGCATGATGTTGTTGTCGTGCGGCGCGCCGCTGATGCCGGCGGGCGGGTCCTGCTGCAGCCGCTTGAAGTCCCGCATCAGCCGCTTCCTAGACGGCGTCGACATCTCCGCCGCCGCAAACCCAAGCTAGGGTTTTGATCTCTCTCGCGGATCGCTCCCCACTCTCGCTCTCTCCCCCTCCCCCTCGCTCCGCTGTTTGCGTCGGGAGAAGCTTCGGGATGAGAGAGGGTGTGGAGATCAAACGCGGGGAGGTGGGCCCTCCTCCCCCTAACCTCGCTTCGTTTCCACGCACGAATAGACCTGAGATTGGCTGACCGGTGGGGCCTACAGCCCGAGGCCGACCGGCCGACGTACTCGCGGGGTCGCTCCGCACCCGGCTGCCCCACATCTCTGGTTAATTCGTCACTGACACTCCGGACCCACGGTGGTTGACCCACGTGTCAGTGGGTTTCCGCCACACTGCCGACAGGAGCAGAGCAGGAGATGACCTGCCCTGAGTAGTTGTTTGCGAAAATAGCCTGTGCACATTGTTTTCCAGAAATGCCCCCTTACGCGGCAGAGCAGCACGCTCCTGGCACGGTGCCAGGTGCCCTAGCACGGTTGGGAGGCACGTCAGATCAGGTGAGCTCTACTTTTTCTAGTAATTTTGACTTTTTGGTATTTTTGGCTTTATTTGAATCCGTATTTACAAGAATACTTCGTACATCCCTGTATTGTATTTTTGGTATGTAAGTAGCTAGCCACGTATTCATGAAGTAATATATATATATATATTCTATATATATATATATATATATAAAAGTAAACTAGGAATACTAACCTATTATTAAATGGAGCAAACTATCATCTCTCTCTAAATCTAGATAAATTTAAAAACCTAGCTACCATCTCTCTCTTTATTACAAGGCATATAATTAGAAGCAGGAACAAATTGATTTATAAGCTAGATCTATAAGCGGTATGCTTTCATCAAACTCCCTAAAGTTGGCCTCCTTCAATTCAGCGTAATGAAGATAAGTTTGTCGAGACCCCGCTGGCTAGGCATTTAATAACACGGCGTATCCCAAACACGTCCAACCGCGAACCGTCTGTGATATATGGTTATCACAGACGGTTCGTATCAGTACACATCTACAATATCTAATTATTACATACGGTTCTAATTAATAACCATATGTGATTATTAGTTATCACAGACAGTTCTATTTAATAACCGTCTGTGAAAATACATCACAGACGGTTCTAAAGTAGAATCGTCTATGATAATGGTTCTAAATTCATTCTCATAAACATAAATGCAAATTCAGCAATACCTCAGGAGTAAATATATATTACTTAGTTATTTTTTTTACCGGTTTGTAATGCCGTCATTTCATTATAACGAGACCGTTTACATACATACACGATAGTTAATACAAATTCAATTGTTTTATTTTACTTATGGCCAAACAGTGTAGCCAGTCACTTCTTACAAAAGACAACAAAAAAGTACAAACAAAGTTTTTTCTACTGGCGGAGGTAGCATGCTATCTCCGCCTTCAAAGCTTTGTAAGCGACGTGGTCAGCGTCAGACGGTTCAAGATCATGAGTGAACGAAGCCTAAAATTGCATCCACTCGCTGATGCGCTCATTTGAGTGTCTCCCGAACACTCTCTAACTGAACAATCAAGTCGAATTGTGCCTATAGGCTCTCTTCCCTTTCTTGAGGGGTATCGGCATGGTTGACTCGGTCGCTTGCTGTCTCAAATAAGCACTCCAAGCGACGGCAAGCCTCCTGAAAACATTCAACATCGTTGCGAAGGACTATGTCAATGGCAAGGTTAGCTCGCCAAAAGTGGGAGACAAGCTAGAAGATGTGGCGGAGGAGGATGCCAAGACGACGGAAGGTGGCCTTCAACTTCTTTAGCAAATCCTCGGGTATAGGAGGAAGGACACTGTTCGCACAGTGTTCTTCTGCAGTATTCGCCAAAGTACGACCGGCGAGATTCTTATCCAGGATGGTTAGGTTGGCCATCAATGCCAGCAACTAGAAAGAGTAGGGAGCTATATATTTTATTTGTGCTTGAGAGACAAGGAATTAAGACAAGGAAGATAGCCGCCGGCCGGTGAGGTGCTCAAACAGGATCAATGATGTGGGGATTAATCTCTGGTGGCGAACGGTCATTTTTATACAAGGAATACATTGCGTGTGAGACAAAGATCTAGATGTATTGGAGAGCTGAAATGATGGAAGAGGTGCCTGCATCGGGGAGACAAGACGATCGAAGACACGCGCGCGCATCAGGGAGACAAAGTGCCAATATTCATGCTACAAATACATATCACAGACAGTTCTAACTACAAACTGTCTGTGATACGAAACTATCATCGATGGTTCGTATTAATAATCGTCGGTGAACTATCATAGACGGTTATTCGTAAAAACCATCTGTGATGTTTGCCATTATCACAGATAATTTGTATCAATAATTGTCTTGAATTGCCACAAATGGTTATTAGTAAGAACCGTCTGTGATAGTTGTGTATCACAGACAAGGCCGGTCCTGGGATTTTAGGGTTCCGGGGCAAAACTAGAAATAGGGGGCCTAGTATAAATATCTAAATATAAATCTACATACACATATATATGTATCTAATTTTACCAACAAACACTTAAAATGCGTTATGTATTAAAGAAAAATTCATATCAAAGAGTTTATAGATATTACCTTAAAAATTTCTTCTAACATTTCTAGATGCGAAGTCATTGATGATGGTATTGATATCAATCTCATCCAATAATTTCTTCTCAATACATAAAGTTGCCAAACCGTTTAACCTCTCTCGAGACATTGTTGACCTTAAATGATTCTTCAACAATTTCAACTTTGAAAAGCTTCTTTCAGCTGATGCCACAATCACAGACATAGTAAATGAAATCCGATAAACAATAGAAATATTAGGATAACAATTCACTTCTCTGATAAACCCAAATATCTCCATAGCAGACATTGGTTTATCTGATAAAGTCAATTGCATAACACTTAACTCAGAAATTAGATCATTTAACTCAACATCAGATGAACCATCTAGAGAGAAAGTTTCTGCAAATTTTATAAAACATTCTTTTAATTCAGTTCGATCCAATGACTTCAATGTTGTTGAACTCATTAAAAATCCAAATATACTTCCGAATGTTTAGAGTTCTTGAAATCTACTTTTCAATGAATTGATTGCCATATCAACCATAACAAAAAAAATAATTAACTTCAAATTCCTTCTCAGCTTGCAAAACTGCATCATCACATACTATGTATATAGGGGATTGGGGCCCGGGCCTGATCACAGACGGTATCCCCCATTCTTGTGATGTATATTCAAATCCATTAATAAAGACAATTAGTTTTTTAAGCAGTTAACCCTTCCAAAACAAGTCACCATGATCCCAAAAATTCTACGAAACGTGAGTAGAGCATCAAAGCCATGCCAACATCTCACCACGTATAAAAACGTGTACGTAGCAAAGGCCCAAGCTATAGCATTGCAACGTGGAACAGCCTCCGCCTCTAGCTTGTACCTGCCACCTCTCCGTCGGTCCATGGCGATAAAGCCAGCTAGCATGGCCCTCGTGTTCGACGCGGCGATCCTGAAGTCCTGAACCAGCAGGCCGACATCCCGGCGCAGTTCGTCTGGCCCGCCGAGGAGGCGCCGGCGGCCGACGGCCGCGTTGAGGAGATCGCCGTCCCGGTCCTCAACCTCGGCGAGTTCTTGGCCGCCGTCCGTGACGGCGGCGTCGTCCACCGCGACCTTGCCGCGGCGTGCGAGCGGCACGGCTTCTTCCAGGTGGTGAACCACGGCGTCGACCCGGCGCTGCTCGCCGAGGCGTACCGCTGCTGCGACGCCTTCTATGCGCAGCCCCTCGTCGAGAAGCAGCGCGCGCAGCGCCTCCCCGGCGAGAACCACGGGTACGCGAGCGGCTCCACGGAGCGCTTCGACAGCAAGCTGCCCTGGAAGGAGACCTTGTCCTTCAACTCCTCCGCCGCGCTGGAGAACGCCGGCATGGTCGTCGACTACTTCGTCGCCGTCCTCGGCGAGGACTACCGCCACGCGGGGTACGTACGCGACTATTGTGGAAACCCATCATTTTACGCTGTTCAATTGCATGTTAGAGCGCACTGAGCTGATCCTGATAAATTTGCGGTCTTGCTATGAATCTCTTGACTAAAAATTTTGAGGAAATCTGTCGAATTTTTGAACTTTAGATTTGTGCCAGGATGTGTTCCGGTCGACAATATGTCTTCCCTGACGGTGGCGATACAGGTTTAGAGCTTAGGTTCACCAATTTATCAGCTATACAACAGTGGCGAGTTAGGTTGGGTACTTTGGGAGTGATTATTTTACAAACAACTATTTTTTTCCTTTCACAAATTCTATATTTGGTACCTTTGAAAATTTTCTATCAAGATTTCTTATCGAGCATATCTGGTACGTGATCGAACTAATTTTTGATGAATTTTTACCTACGTTGACAAATTTAGTTACCATTTGGGCCGCATCAAAAAAATTTAGTAATAAGATTCTGTACGTGTCGTCTGTATCAACTAACTATTTATGGTTGTGTATATGCAGAGGTGTACCAGGAGTGCTGCGACGTGATGACGCGCCTGGCGCTCGACATCACGGAGGTGCTGGCAGCCAGCCTCGTCCTCGGCCGCGGCGCGCTGCGCGGCTTCTTTGCCGACAGCGACTTCTTTGACGACCATGCCGGCGTTCTCCGGCGCGGCGGAGCAGTTGAAGGACAAGGTCTCCTTCCAGGGCAGCTTGCACCTTGCTGTCGAAGCGCTACGTGGAGCCGCTCGCGTACCCGTGGTTCTCGCCGGTGAGGCGCTGCGCGCGCTGCTCCTCGGCGAGGGGCTGCGCATAGAAGGCGTCGCAGCAGCGGTACGCTCGGCGAGCAGCGCCGGGTCGACGCCGTGGTTCACCACCTGGAAGAAGCCGTGCCGCTCGCACGCCGCGGCAAGGTCGCGGTGGACGCCGCCGCCGTCACGGACGGCGGCCAATAACTCGCCGAGGTCGAGGAGCGGGACGGCGATCTCCTCAACGCGGCCGTCGGCCGCCGGCGCCTCCTCGGCGGGCCAGACGAACTGCGCGGGGATGTCGGCCTGCTGGTTCAGGATCACCGCGTCGAGCACGAGGGCCATGCTAGCTGGATTGATCGCCATGGACCGACGGAGAGGTGGCAGGTACAAGCTAGCCAGAGGCGGAGGCTTTTCACGTTGCAATGCTAGCATTCTCAAACAAACAAACAAAAAGGTTCTCATAGCTAGCAATGTCGCCATGGATGGACGTAGATGCGATGGAATAAACGACGGTTTTTGGTTAATGGTGGTGACTAGTTGCCTAGTTGGTGTACTACAATGCAATGCAATGCATGCACGCATGCGGCCGTACGTGTGACATGTGATGGGAGAGCGCGCGTGTAGCGTGGCGTGGCGACCTGCTGTATCGCGTGTGGCTGAGTTGCTTGTCCAGGATGGCCAGGTTGGTTATCAATGCTAACGACTAGAAAGAGTAGAGAGTTATATATTTATTTGTGCTAAGATAGCCGCTGGCCGGTGAGGTGCTCGAACAGGATCAGTGATGTGGGGATTAATCTCTGGTGACGAACGGTCATTTTTATACAAGGAATACATTGCGTGTAAGACAAAGATCTAGATGCATTGGAGAGCTGAAATGATTGAAGAGGCGCCTGCATCTGGGAGACAAAATGATTGAAGACACGCGCGCACATCGGGGGGACAAAGCGCCAATATTCATGCTACAAATACATATCACAGACAGTTCCAACCACAAATTGTCTGTCTGTGATACGAAACTATCATCAACGGTTCGCATTAATAACCGTCGGTAAACTATCACAGACGGTTATTCGTAAGAAACATCTGTGATGTCTGCTATTATCACAGACGGTTTGTATCAATAATTGTCTGTGAATTGCCACAAACGGTTATTGCTAAGAATCGTCTGTGATAGTTGCGTATCACAGATGGTACACGATCACGCTTATAAAACCGTCTATAATAATTACAGTACAGACGTTCTGCATGAACCATCTGTGATGTAGGCATCTAGTATAGCCTTTTTATAGTAATAGGGAGCTAAATACCCCAATTCTTGTGATGTATAGTCAAATCCATTAATAAAGACAACTAGTTTTTTTAAGCAGTTAACCCTTCCAAAACAAGTCACCGTGATCCCAAAAATTCTACGAAACGTGACTGGAGCATCAAAGCCATGCCAACATCTCACCATGTATAAAAACGTGTACGTAGCAAAGGGCCAAGCTGTAGCATTGCAACGTGAAAAGCCTCCGCCTCCAGCTTGTACCTGCCACCTCTCCGTCGGTCCATGGCGATCAATCCAGCTAGCATGGCCCTCGTGTTCGACGCGGCGATCCTGAACCAGCAGGCCGACATCCCGGCGCAGTTCGTCTGGCCCGCCGAGGAGGCGCCGGCGGCCGACGGCCGCGTTGAGGAGATCGCCGTCCCGGTCCTCGACCTGGGCGAGTTCTTGGCCGCCGTCCGTGACGGCGGCGGCGTCCACCGCGACCTTGCCGCGGCGTGCGAGCGGCACGGCTTCTTCCAGGTGGTGAACCACGGCGTCGACCCGGCGCTGCTCGCCGAGGCGTACCGCTGCTGCGACACCTTCTATGCGCAGCCCCTCGCCGAGAAGCAGCGCGCGCAGCGCCTCCCCGGCGAGAACCACGGGTACGCGAGCGGCTCCATGGAGCGCTTTGACAGCAAGCTGCCCTGGAAGGAGACGTTGTCCTTCAACTACTCCGCCGCGCCGGAGAACGCTGGTATGGTCGTCGACTACTTCGTCGCCGTCCTCGGCGAGGACTACCGCCACATGGGGGGTACGTACGCGACTATCGTGGAAACCCATCATTTTACGCCGTTCAATTGCATGTTAGAGCGCACTGAGCTGATCCTGATCATAAATATGCGGTCTTGCTATGAATCTCTTGAGTAAAAATTTTGAGGAAATCAGTCAAATTTCTGAACTTTAGATTTGTGCCGCAATGTGTTTCGGTCGACGGTATGTCTTCTCTGGCGATGGCGATGCAGGTTTAGAGCTCAGGTTCACCAATTTAGGATTTTGGGTTCATCGGTCCCCACTATAGAGGGAGGAAGACTCGGCTGAGACGCCGCCGGTCGTGAGATGGAGACTGCAACAGTAGCGGATGGGGCGACTGAGATCCCAAGTTGTGAGTTAGGTTGGGTACTTTCAGAGTAACTATTGCGCAGACGACTATTTTTTCCTTTCACAAATTCTATATTTGGTACCTTCTAAAATTTTCCATCAAGATTTCTTATCGAGCATATCTGGTACGTGATCGAACTTTGACAAATTTTTACTTTCGTTGACAAATTTAGTGAAAACCCCCAAAAATTCAAAACCAAAAATTTCTGTGCTTTTTGCTGCATTTTTGAGTGATTTTTGGAAACTTTCCCTTTTTGGAAATTTTCCCCGGAATGCGCTTTCCTTTTTCGGCCATTCCGCTTTCCTTGCCCCGTTGGCGCCACCTCCCCTTCCGCCTCTCCCACGCCCCTGCGCCTTCCCCCTCCTTCTCCCCGCTGGCGCCTCCCGTGCTACCCGCCTCCTCCCTCGCGCGTGCGCCCGCGTCTGCGCCCGCTCCCGCACCGCCTCTACGCGCGCGCGGACAGCGCCACCCCTCGGATCCTCCCCGCGCTCGCGCCGCCCCGACCGCCTCGGTCCGAAACCGTGGGCGCTCATGCGCCACACGTCGCCGCTCCTCTGCGCCCGACCCCACCTGGCAGTCCCCGCCTCCTCCTTCTCCCGCGCGCGGACGCGCTCCCTGCCCGCAGCTCCCCCGCTCCTACCCCGCCGCGCTGTCGCCGCCCGGTCTGAAGCCGGCAGAACCCTCGCGCCACGCGTCGCCCCGCGTCTGCGCTGGACCCACCTGGCAGCCGCAGTTTTCCCCTCTCCCGTGCGCGGACACGCCCTGCCCTGCTGCCATTCACCTGCCCCCTCTCCCGTCCCATCGCCATTACCACTGTGCAGAGCCCCGTCGCACCCCGTCTGCACAGAGGAGACGCCTCAACAGCTCCCCGTCACTCCTGTTGACCCCAGCGCCCCCGCTCGTTGCCTTCTCCCCGAAGGACCCCCCTCCCTCCGCTCGGGTATAAAAACCCTTCCCTGGCTCCCTCCCTCTCCTTTGCTTCCCGAGCATCCCCAGCACCCCCATTCCCTTCCCACTACTCCTAGCCGCCGATTGGAGCCCCGCTGCCCGTGGCTCCGCCTTCGCCGTCCCCTGCGCCGGTGGCCCTCAGGAGCCAATCTCCCTCTCCCCTCCCCCATTTCTCAATTGCTTTCGCCTGGAGCATCTTCACCCTCCCCTAACCCCTTTACCGCCCTCCTCTGGACAGGTGAAGCCCCGTGGAACGCCGCCATCGAGACTCCCCTTCCGGTCGCCGCCCCTCTCCGTGGCCAGCACTCTCTGAAGCTTCTCCACCCGAACCGCCACCGCCATTGTAAGCTCCACCCTCCCCTCTCCGTGTAACTGCAGCCGTTTGGGCTATCTCGCCGCTGTTGGCCTCTCTCGCCGCTTTGGCCCCAAACCTCCCCCTTCTGTTCCCCGCCTCCTCCACTGAACCCCTCGCCTCCCCAGTGCCCAAAATGGGTTCCCCGTGTCGAGTGGCACCCGGTGGAGCCCTCCCCGACCATCGAGGGCCATCGCCGTCGCCGGGGCACCGCAGCTCCGCCACCCCGTTTCTCTGTCGCCCCCGCCCGGCTGGAGGTAGACGACGACGACGTGGCCTCCTCCCGTCCGTCCATCCCGCCCGGCACCATTTAACGGAGGCCGCCCGATTCAACCGTACCGTTTCGCCCGCGTCCCCGCATCGCCACCGTCCGATGATCGTAACCGCGCCGCCCCTCGTCCGTCGGATCTCCTCCCCGTACCGATTCGCTTATCCCCATCCGGTCGTCCACCGAGCCACGCGTCGCTCATCCGAACCGCGTGAGCGCGCGTGGGAGTGGGCCGAGTCGGCCTGCTCCGTCGCCGAGCGCACGCGTGCGTTTGCGGGCCGCGCGTCGCCACGCATGGGCCGCGTTGGCCTTCGGCCGCGCGTCGCCGCCCGTGGGCCGCGTTGGCCTTCGGCCGCGCGGGCCGCACAGTGCCAGGTCGCGTTGTAGCGCTGGGCCGGCCTAGTACTGTTCACCGATTTTCCAGATGATTTATCAATTCCTAAAATCCAGAAAAATCCAAATAAATCCTAGAAAATCACAGAAAATCCTAAAAATTCCCAAATTTCACCACTTTGCTCCAAATAATATCCTAGATCCATATTTGACCTCCACTTCCACAGATTCATCCCAGATAAATTCCTGAAATTCCCCATTTGGAGCTTTATGCATTTTATTTCTTTTTAATTAGTTTATTTTTCCTTGCTTGATTAGTTGCAAGCTGGATTTAATTATTTTATGTGTTTGCGCTAGTGTCGGAGATTCCGGAGATTCAAGAGCAGGCTCAGGATCCAGGTGTTTCATCGTTCGAGCTAGCTGAGATCATCCGGATTGACGGCAAGTCCCAAATCCTTTGATCATGTTGCAACTCATGTTATTTAATATTGTTATTATGCTATTTGCATTATTCTAGTTGTGAAATGTTAGTTTAAAGTAAAATAAAATGTTTAGAATGACATGTGATATAGTTAGACCTACCACCGATAAATGCCATGTTTAATTCGTAGCCATGCCATTGAAACCCTAGAAATAATTATCTGTTAATCTAGATAACTGTAAGTTATTATCAACATGCAAAGTCTTTATACTATTAAGGTTGTGGCTACGGGCCAATAGAATTTGCAAACCCGACTCTAGGGTAGGGTGGTATGGGACACCGTGCCCTAGAGCGGAGAGTGCCGGCGTGCACAAGGTAGGGTAAGGGTTGGGGAAGAGCTGGCGAGTTAGTCTTTGCCCATCTCTTACCCTAGGAACGAAGTTAGGGTAAGGGTGTTGTGGGGCGCCGCGAGACGGCTTTCGCCCACCGCTTACCCTGGGTTGGGTCACGGGCCTGGCAAGGTTGCGGACCAGGGGAGAATATAGAACTAGACCCTTACACTGAGCAAATGACATAGTGATCGCTCAACCACAGGAGTTGACTTGTCAACACTGGTCTAGTAGCTGCTCAACTCAATTGAAACTCTACAGGTATTGTAAAGGCTTGTCGTTGAGAAAGCGAGGTTAGGTAGGCCGTACTGCGGGTGCCTAGCAACGGTAGAGTTCACTCGAAGCGGACGGGAGTTTATTGTGCCAGACCCGAGTGAATTCTACCGGGTAGAGCCTATACAAAGAATTGAGCAGTGAAATGACCTGACTTTCTTAACTCTTTAGCAGGAGTTAAGGGATCGTGTGGGTAAAGTTGAGCAAACTCTGCAGAGTCAAATAAATGGTATTCGAGTACGCCGTGCTCCTGGTTAATGGAGCTGTGTCACTTGGGTGATTCCAGCAGCGAAGCTTAAGTAGTTTTGTAAATGTTTAACTTGTTTAGGTTGGTTAATTAACTCTTCATGAAAACCCCTGAGATCTTAAGAAGTAGTTTTGGGTCCGTCTTATCAAAATGTTTGCAAATAAAACTGCATCCACTCAAAGTAATAAACCAAGTATACTCCCTTCCTTTGATGTTCCATGCATGTAGTAAGATAGAGTCCCTTTGGGACTTGTTGAGCCGGTTGTTTGGCTCACGGCTTGCTTAATCCCCTCTTTAGAGGATCAAGACGCTGGTGAAGGTCTCCCCGTCGAGGACGTCCCTGAGGATTTCTTCGTCGACGAGGACCCGTGGCTTTAGATCTTCGCTGCGCTCGAAGCAGTTCCTGGAAGTCTTTTGTGATGTAATATACTTTGGGCTTACACGCCCCGCTGTCAAAAACTGGATGTTATTCCATACTTGAAATATATGCTGGACTTTTGTTGTAAGCATGCAATGGTATACTCTTGCGCGACACTCCATAACTGTTCATGCGTGAATAGTTACGGAATGCCGTGTCCGTACGCGCCCCTGGAAACGGGGGCGTTACATTTAGTGACCATTTGGGCCGCATCAAAATAATTTAGTAATAAGATTCTGTACGTGTCATCTGTATCAACTAACTATTTGTGGTTGTGTATATGCAGAGGTGTACCAGGAGTACTGCGACGTGATGACGCGCCTGGCGCTCGACATCACGGAGGTGCTGGCAGCCAGCCTCGGCCTCGGCCGCGGCGCGCTGCGCGGCTTCTTTGCCGGCAGCGACTCCGTCATGCAGCTGAACCACTACCCGCCGTGCCGGCAGCCGCACCTGACTCTGGGCACGGGCCCGCACCGCGACCCGACGTCGCTGACCTTGCTCCACCAGGACGACGTCGGCGGGCTGCAGGTGTTCACCGATGGCGCATGGCGCGCGGTGCGTCCCCGCGCGGACGCCTTCGTCATCAACATCGGCGACACCTTCTCCGCGCTGACCAACGGGCGCCACGTGAGCTGCCTCCACCGGGTCGTGGTGAACGGCCGCGCCGCGCGCAGGTCGCTCACCTTCTTCCTCAACCCGCGGCTTGACCGCGCCGTCGTCCCGCCGGCGGAGCTCGTCGACGCGGAGCACCCGCGCGCGTACCCGGACTTCACGTGGCGCGAGCTCTTCGAGTTCGCGCAGAAGCATTACCGGTCGGACGCGAGCACCATGGACGCCTTCGCCGCATGGATCGTGCGAGGCCGCGGCCACGGCCACGGCCACGCGAGCCAGGACAAGAAGTAGCTTCTCAGAGACAAGTTATCCTAGCTAGCATTCTCAAACAAACAAACAAACAAAAAGGTTCTCATAGCTAGCAATGTCGCCATGGATGGCTGTGGATGCGATGGAAAAAACGACAGTTTCTGGTTAATGGTGGTGACTAGTTGGTGTACTACAATGCAATGCATGCACGCATGCGGCCGTACGTGTGACATGTGATGGCGGAGCGCGCGTGTAGCGTGGCGTGGCGACGTGCTGTATCGCGTGTGGTTCGAGTGGATGCGCGTGTAGCTGCTGCATGCATGGCCCTGTTTGATCTCACATTGTTGGGTTGGCAGGTACGCGCCAGTTGTTTGCTAAGGGCATCTCCAATGGTTCTAGTTAGCAACTAAAGTCCTGTTTGGCACAGCTTTATCAACAGCTTCATGAGCTGTTGTGAGCTGTTTTTTTGCCAAATACCCTTTTTGCAAACAGCTTCATGGATGGAACTCCTTAAATCATGCTCTCACAAGGGAATGGGGTGGGGTGAAGCTGAAAATAGTAGCTTTTCACAGCTCGCAGTTCTAGGAACCCACTGCCCTTGTAGTTGACAGAAATTACAGCACTTTGCCACTGGGTCCCCACGCCTGTTTCCTCTCCTCCCGTTCGCACTTCTCTACCGTTCGCACTTCTCTAATGATTTTAATTTTTTTATTTTAATTTTTTAATTCATACTCATTCAAATATATTATTTTTTAATTCATATGATCATATACAAACATACAACTCCAAATGTTAGAACAAGTCAGGTAGACATGGACATCTTGACAATTGCCCTCTTTCAGCCATGCATGAAGCTGTTGGTGAAGCTGTTTTGCCAAACAGTTTTCCAAAACAGTTTTAGCTTCACCGGTGAAGCTGCTCGTGAAGCTGAAACAAAAAAAACAGCTTCACTAATGAAGCTGAGCTGTGCCAAACGGGGCCTAACTAGAAGACTTCCACATCATTTATATAGTACACACTAAAAGCTAGCATTCTAAAGAAGCATCTCCAACAGTATGAGCTAGTTACTAGCTCTAAGACAACTTCTCCAATAGTACTAACTTTTAGCACATAACTTATAACATAAATAGCCTCACATGACACTCTCACATAATCTTGGAATGTGTGTATGAGACTAGCTCTTGATCAAGAGCTAGCTTTTCTCTCTCTTCTATTAAAATATGAAATAATATGCTTAGAGCTAGCTCATAAATCACTATTGGAGATGCTCTAAAGATAGCTATTTGATGCTTACATGTACACATAGAAAAGGACTATCATTTATAGAGGATGCCTCGTTTTGCGTTATAGACTAGTGCTTAAGAAAGAGCTAGCTCGATTTTTTTGCATACTCTCTTTCCTCCACATAGGATATATGCTGATGTGTACATACATATAGCTAGCTGGCTCAGACCATTGTAGATGCCCTAAGCGCCTAGAAACTAGTCACTGTCAAATCATATAGCAAAAGGTACCCACCTGTGCATGAGTTACGAAAAGTGTCACACTAAACATTGACACGGTGTCTAAAATAAAACTTTGATGAAATTGTTATTCCTGATTTGTTACCTCAAATCGGGACTACGCATTTCATCCAATGCAACTCTGGGATCTGTAGATAGCTTGCATAAGCTGTGGCTTATGGAGTTGCTTTTTCAACTGAAAATAATCTTGAATAGTTAACGTATCAAAAAAGACTGATAGCAAGTCCAGAGGCGGAACTGGGTCTCAGGCTGGGTAGGCTATAGCCCGAGGCCCAGTAATACTACTAATACTATCCCCCTCTAATATATAACCCAAACATTATTAGCATGGCAGCCCAGCCCGAGGCCTCAAATTTATCAGCCTGGCAGCCCAAACAACAACTCAGCCCTCAGCAGACAAATCAGCCCATAGCAACCCATCAAGTCAGCAGACCATACATGAGTCATCCACCAAGCCCATCAAAACCAGAGAAGAAAACCCTAATCCCCAATACCCCAACCCTCAGCCCCCAGCCGCCCAAATCAGATTTGAGCTAGTCCTCTCCTGCACGAGCCCCCCACCGCCAGCCGCCGCCTTGCCTGCGCCGCTGCGCTTGCCTCCACCGCCGCCCTCGTCCCTCGCTCTCGACGTGGACGCAAGCACGCAGCGATGCCGCGGTCCACGCGCTCCCACCGCCGGCCGCCGCCCTTGCCTGTGCGCGCCTCCACCGCCGGCTGCCGCCCTCGCCTGCGCCGCTGCTCGTGGACCTACACGGCTGCGCCTCCGCCGCTCTGCCCTCCGGCCTCCGCCCCTCGCCTTGTGGACCTGCAGGCCGCAACTGAGCCCCGAGCACGGCGAGCACCATGCGAGTGGTGAGCGGCAAGCACGGCAAGCCGAAGAGCGCCAGGTGAGCCGTGAGCAGAGAGCACGATGCCACGGTGAGTCGATGAGCGCCAGGCGAGCAGCGACGCCGGCGAGCACAGCAGGGAGCACTGGAGCTGCGAAGCGGAGAGTGAGACGAGACAGGGAGACTAGAGACACCGAGACGGGCTAGGGAGTGGGGAACTGAGGAAGGAGATAAAAAAATACTAAATGCCATTATTAAGAAATCTGGTGAAGAAGATGAGAGGACAGTTTAGAAGAGATTGAGTTTGTGGTATCAAGGAATTGTATACCGCACTGCACATAAAGCCACCTAAGCGGAAGTTTAAGGGTCACTTGCATCGGAATATTAACAGGTAGGAGTAGGGCGCGCATTTTTAAGTGTTATCATAGACGGTTCGTATTCCAAACTGTCTCTGATTGCATTATCACAAACAGTTCATATAGAAAATAATCTCTAATAAGTGCATTATCACAGACGGTTCTTAAAACAAACCGTCTCTGATATACGCATTATCACAGACAGTTCGTATAACAAACCTTCTATGATAATGCCACGACACCGATCCATGGCATCTTTCCTAAGATTCTCTTCTCACTCGTCCATTCTCTTCGCATCGAACGACAGGCACCGGTTCTTCACACCTCTCACCCCTTATTAATTACTCCCCCTCTCCCTTTTCCCCAATTTCACTTCAAGATGTGCGAATTCTATCAGCTACTCCTAGTTTATACACTCCTAGCTTATTCCTTGATGACACCGACTACCGCCGTAAGCTAGCGCCTCCATTGTGACACCACTGTTCACTGCACAAAAACACTCTTGTCATAAGTGTCGTAAGAGTGTCTTATGCAATGTCACCGTCGTAACACAAAGGTGACGCTACCGCCATCTCTTCTTCATTGCAAGGCACCACAGAAGCAGCTGGCTACCAAAACGGTGCTAAAGTTAGCGTCAAGGACATATAGCTTGCACGCTGCTAGGATCTCTCCTTCTACTATGTTTTTGCCATGGGTTCATAGGATTAGGAGATGTGTTCTTGCCATGTTTAAGAGTTGGGTTCGTAGGATTAGGAGATGTGTTCTTGTTATGCTCTTACTGCGTTAAATGGGTAACCTACTCGTTATCTTGTGATGTTGTAATGGTGGATTCTAATGGAATGTGCTGCTGTATTTGCTTGTTTTCAAAGGGCATAGCTAATATTTCTTGATGCTAGCCAAAAAACAAAAAAAAATAGGTATAGAATAAACTATCACAGACAGTTTTATGATATAAACTGTCTATGATAGACTATCACAGATGGTTCTATATTACAACCGCCTGTGATACTCGCCCATCACAGATGGTTGGTAGCTAGAACCGTCTGTGATGTTAGAATATCACAGATGGTTGGTAACTAGAACCGTCTGTGATGTTAGAATATCACAGACGGTTCTAGTTACAAACCATCTGTGTTATATTATCACAGACGGCCCACAAACCGTCTAAGAAAATCTCTGATTATTATTGACACATAAATTCAGAAAGTTCAGAAAACTATCTATATGACAATTCCAAACCATCTATGGTGATTTTTTTTTTTGTAGTAGTGACTCTAAAACCTGTGTGGTTGATACTAATGAAACACGACAACTCACATGTGACGCATATGAAGGGTCATGATTGCAAGAGCAGCTACCCTCCAATCTTAGTAGTCAACAAACCCAAAGGAAGACTGTGAGAAAAGAGTGAATACTTGTCAGATAGTTGAAAATTGACTGAAAACAGTGGGTTTTTTTTTGCTGATTTAGCCAAAGATTTAGTTTAGCATACTCGAATACACCATCCTCGAATTCCAATTAACATGTTAATGGAAAGTAGTATTCAGGTCAGTTATGTGCTAAATCACATTATGAATGTTGGAATATTAAGACAAACTAGCATAGTAGCCCGCGCACCTGTGTGGGCATTATTTTTAGAGCATATTTAATTAGTTTAGTAGTACAAATATGATGATAACAAATGAACTACATCTGGGAAATAAATAGTTGCAAATCAATTGAAACAATTAAAATATTTGAATTTTAGAGCGTTATCAGTTCAATTTAATTTCCATATTTGTATAATTGGTTCCATTTATGATATTAATGTATAGTACTATATGTTAAAACAAAAGATATAGATTATATTTTTAGGAGAAAATACTTGTTCTTTATCATTTTTAATTGGCATCTCCAATAATAGAGACAATAGTGTATCCATATTAATACAACTAAAACAATATCCATATTAATACAACTAAAACAATATCCATATTAATACAACTAAAACAATATCCATATTAATACAACTAAAACAATGCAAATTGTAATGGATATTATAGGCAAGTTTGTTCCTATGCGTGGATCGCTTGAATTCAATTCTATCTCCAGCATCTCATGTCTTAATTTCATACAAGAGTTTTCTAACTATACATATATGCGTATCATGGTATAAATTAATTTCATACGCACTTTTATAGATCACGAAAAATTATTGGTTATGATTTATTAATCATAAGAAGGGTCCACCTAATTAAGAGTTAGATACTTTTTTGAATTTTTTAGTAGTTATTCTCATTTATTAGGTAACATCCATCGGTTATAGATTTCTACACATAATTAGAGTACACCAAATTAAAGGCAAGATGTTTCTTTTTATTTTTGGGAGAATTTCTACAATTTCTCTCTTTTCAATCAGCTGATGTAATCAATTATCATATGCTTTTATTGTATGATAGATAACACCCAACAGTTGATATAATTCAAATTGAATTAGAATATACCATATTGATGGCGATTCTAGAAAAAAAATCAATGTTGTGAAACACACATTGTTGGTAAGTGTGCTTATAGAATTGATCTTATGTTTTTTATTTCTCCTTTTTTTCTTGCTAGGTAACACTTTTTTCTTATGCATGACTTTTACTCATTTATTTTGCACGTTAATATCTTTCTTTTCCTCTCGTACATGAGTTTTAGTTGGACCATCTAGGATTCTTTTTATTTATTAGGTTCATCTAGAATCTATAATAGGTAGTATTATCTTATAAATATTTTTAATCTATGACATCCACTAATGATCACTTACTGACCATAATAAGGGTCTATTAAACCAAGAAATGGATGTTTTTCCTTTTTTTTATTATTTCTAGCTTATTTCTCCGTTTTAGCAAATGCAAAACTTATGTGATCGACTTTTAGTATATAATAGATATATTTTGTTTTTTTGGGGATTTACTTTGGAATTCGTATGAAAATCAAATAGCTATTTTTTATTTTCTTCCCCAAATTGTAATTATTTTGGGTTATACTTGACATGGACTATGTTTTAATTTGCTAATTTTATTATTTTTAGACAAGATTTATTCTACATGCACACTTACCAACAATATGTGTTTCACAACTTTGATTTTTTTTCTAGAATTGACATCGATGTTTACATGTAGGAAATCAATCAGGAGCGGATTCTCCTTTTTTATTCGAGTAAACATCATGCATACATGTAGATAGAAATCTCTACGTGAATGTGGTTTCTCTAATTTCTTACTTGTTGATTTCCTCTTACATATGCATATATGTTGAACCTTTGATCATGCATGAAGATGGAAATAGCACTTAGCTTCAATCTTCCTTACATTTAAGTGTACATGAGTTGGATTCATTCGCGTGCATGGCTCGACGGCAGGATGTTTTGCGTAGTCTTCATTTGCTTAGTATATGGATCATGTCCCGCATGTCGAAATGAGTTTGGCGACGACGAGGATGGGTCTATGGGGGGAGGTAAACTGAGACACATCGGATGACTCTACGGTACGGCGAGGGGTCAGGTGACGCTTGGCGTTGCACGGAGTAGTGGTCGCGGTTGAGTTTAAATTATACTTGATGTGAACTCTTTCTTTTAATCTAAGCCATTATAATTTGGGTTAACCAAACTAAAGGCTAGTTGTTTTTTTGTGAGAATTCCTAGCGTATTTCTTTTTTTCTTAGCAACTCTAAAAGACATGTCATCAACTTTTAGTTAATAAATAGATTAAGTTGTGCTGATTAGCGTTTGCTTGCGGTGTGTGTGTGATCATTCCATGATTTTCTGTGTCGGATTGCAAACTTAATCAGGAGGCTCAGATCGATAGAAACCTCATGATCCTTTTTATTCGAGTAAACATCATGCATACATGTAGATAGAAATCTCCACGTGAATGTGGTTTCTCTAATTTCTTACTTATTGATTTCCTCTTACATATGCATATATGTTGAATCTTTGATCATGCATGAAGATGGAAATAGCACTTAGCTTCAATCTTCCTTACATTTAAGTGTACATGAGTTGGATTCATTCGCGTGCATGGCTCGACGGCAGGATGTTTTGCGTAGTCTTCGTTTGCTTAGGCTATGGATCATGTCCCGCATGTCGAAATGAGTTTGGCGACGACGAGGATAGGTCTATGGGGGGAGGTGAACTGAGACACGTCGGATGACTCTACGGTACGGCGAGGGGTCAGGTGACGCTTGGTGTTGCACGGAGTAGTGGTCGCGGTTGAGTTTAAATTGTACTTGATGTGAACTCTTTCTTTTAATATGAGCCATTATAATTTGGGTTCATCAAATTAAAGGCTAGTTGTTTTTTTGTGAGAATTCCTAGCGTATTTCTTTTTTTTTCTTAGCAACTCTAAAAGACATGTCATCAACTTTTAGTTAATAAATAGATTAATTTGTGCTGATTAGCGTTTGCTTGCGGTGTGCGTGATCATTCCATGATTTTCTGTGTCGGATTCACTACCGGAAAGCTCCTCTATGCCGAGTGTCCGGAATTTTGCCGAGTGCAATCCATCGGGAACTCGGTAAACAACAACTTTGCCAAGTGCCTTAATGGGGACACTCGGCGACAATAAAACACTCGGCAAAAATCTCTTTGCCGAGTGCTGAGGATTAGACACTCGGCAAAATAAGCTCTTTACCGAGTGCTAACAAGAAAACACTCGGCAAAAATAAAACACTCGGCACCAACCGCCGTCCGTTAGATGTTAGCCGCCGCCGTTAGACCTTTGCCGAGTGTCTGGAGCTGACACTCGGCAAAGAGCTCTTTGCCGAGTGTTTTGTTTGTGGCACTCGGCAAAGAAATAAAAACCTTTTCCTCTCCTACCCTTCAAACTTTTTCTACTCTCCACATACAAAATATGGTACTCCATGTTAAAATTTGGTATATTTTTGTATTTGTTTGGTATATTTAATTAATTAATTGCATTTCAAGCAATTTTTTGAATCAAGTCAAATTTGAACTGCAAGTGATTCAAATAATAGGAAAAAATGAGTAGAAAAAATTATATTCATGTTATTCAGCCCAGTTTGAGGCCTTACCTATTAAATGAAAAGGAATTTCGAACATCTTGTTCAGAAAACACGACCACAAACGTGTGGCCGAATGGTTTTTAAATTTTAAAAAAAGCAAACGAAGTCTGAAAATCATGAGATTTGTCAAGATGTCATGATATTATACGTGGAGGCTGTGGTAAAAAATTGATAAGATTTCGCATAAGTTGTCACGTACAATGCTTACAAACTGAAGCAATTCTGAAGAAGAAGCGTAGAGTTGATACGGATCCGGTAAGATTTGGAGTCAAAGTGACGGTCGAATTGTGGTTTGACTACAAAACTTTTTGTACAGGCAATAGACAACAGAGATTGTTTCATGTGAAATTTTGGTAATTTTTCGGATCCATTTGATAATTTTAATTTTTAAACTGCAACTGCAATTATAGAATTTTACTTGATATAAATTGAATTTGAGCTATAACTACATGAAATAATGGTCTAATATTCGTAGAAGCATCGAATATGCATTGTTGAGTGAATTTGACAAGGCATTTTCGAAGTACATTCGAACAAATTTGTAAAACACGCTATGAAAAAAAGAGAGGAAAGGAAGTTTTATTAAAAAAAAATCTTTGCCGAGTGTCTTGTGGGAGATACTCGGCAAAGGAGGGGTTTGCCGAGTGCATTGTGGGAGGCACTCGGCAAAGAGGAGGGGTTTGCCGAGTGCCCGATCGGGGGCACTCGGCAAACAATACAAACATAACATTAATAGTTTCCCCGCGGCCGCGCTCACACACGCAACACCCGCGCCCCGCACGCCCGCCGCCGCCCCGCCCCCGCGCGCGCCGCACACCTGCCGCCGCGCCCGCGCCCGCCGCCGCGCCGCATGCCCGCTGCCGCCCCGCCCCCGCGCGCCCCGCACGCCCGCCGCCGCCCCGCACACCCGCCGCCGCGCCCGCCGCCGCACCGCACGCCCGCCGCCGCCCCGCCCCCGCGCGCTCGCCGCCGCCCCGCCCCCGCGCGGCCCGCACGGCTGCCGCCGCGCCCGCTTCGACCCCCGCGGCCGGACGCCGCCCGACGCCTCCCCCGCGGCCGCCCGCCGCCCGACGCCTCCCCCGACTGCCCCCGCCCCCGCGGCCGGCCGCCGCCCGACTCCTCCGCCGCCCGACGCCTCCCCCGCGGCCGCCCGCCGCCCGACGCCCCTCCTCGACGTCACCACCTCCTCGGCTACCCGTGATTCTTCTTCACCTCCCCTCGGTTCATGCTCCAATCTTTAGTTCTATTTTGTTTAATTTGTTTCTTACCATTGTTGTGATCTTGTTGATGATATATATTATTTGATTGCTGGAAATACACTGAAAACAAAAATAGCAGTTCTATTATCCGTTTTCACCCCTAGAAGCATGTCTAGTATGGAGTACAAACCTCTATTTCCAAGGATTACAGGAAGCCCTAATTTTGAGCTGTGCCATCAATTTGCATAGAGTTTACCATCTTTTGATCAGATGCCCTAGCCTACAAACAATTTTGTTATCTCTTGGCTGAGGATATATGTACCCACACATGTGCTACTCCATCTACAAAAGTGATGCTCTAGAATCTGTGTAGCGAAACATTTCCAAATTTATTCTTTCATATATACAAAAGTATCTATTTCCCCGAAAATATACAGAAGTCTCTAGATTGGTGAAATAAAAACTATATGATTAGAATGTTATTAAATGAACTTCCTTAATATTTTTTATTTATTCCCTTCTTTAATTGCTGTTCTCAATTACTGTGTTACTGAATTACTTTTAGGCAATGACAGTGATGACAACATTGCTCCTTCGAATAGTGTTGATTATATGGATATGGCTGATACTGATGATGAGACTTATGATCCAGCTAATCCCGATCATGATGATTATTTCTAATACATGTAATACTTTGTTATTTTCTAATTATGTTTTGTTTATTTTGCATCTCTTTCTAAGTACGTCTTGTTTATCTGTGCTTATTGGTTTACTCTTTTTAATTGCAGGTGATTGAACAAAGATGGTGGGCGGTATGAGGAACGTAAGGTCGCTTTACCAAAGACGGCCCGATGCAGCTGAGCAGTCGGGGAGCAGGAGTAGGAGGAGCAGCAGGAGGAGCAGGAGCACTCTTGAGAGGGAGCGGGAGGAGGAGCGGGAGCGGGAGCGGGAATAGGAGCGGGAGCAGGAGGAGGAGGCGACAGGGGGTTCCGCTTCCTCTGGTTCGTCGGGTGTCTGGTTGCGAGGTCCCTCGACCCTCCCGAGGCGACCGATACCTCTTGAGAGACGCCCGCTGATTCGACCCACTGGGGCTAGGTAAGTAACTTTAGATGTTATCACTACTTTTTCATTTGATATGTTGAAAATCACAATAGAAACTAATAATTTATCTTAATCACTTGGGCAGGGGTTGGACGCTTGTGGCTGCAGGTGATCACAAACGCCATGTCAATGGCGTCCTGGGTCTTTTGTGCAGGCTACACTTCCCTGGCCTGGTTGCATTTGGCGGAGGGCAGGAGCCGGCCTACACGTGGGACCACTACGTCGCCTTCCCCGATTTACCAGATCGGGATGGCAGGGTATTCGCCAACAAGGCGCAGCGGGTGACGGCCGAGCTGTGGGTAAGTCTTCCTCGCACTACATTGCTCAATACATCGCATTCATTGGACATTCTTGAAATAATGACTGGATACATCGTGTCTATATGCAGGATTTCTTCAGATGCCAGGATGGATATGAGGCCAAGGCGGCTAGTGTGGCTCACAAAGCCTGTTCTAAACTCGTGAAGGACATGCATTACGAGGCGCGTGTCCAGGCCATCGTAACATACAACGCTACCTACCTTGGAGTGAAGATCAACAAAACTCAAGCAAGAAACATGAGGCTGACCTGGGAAGAATACATGCAGGTAAATATAGAACATTAATACTGATTTTTTCTGAGATTAAGTACGCTTAATTTGATCTTCTTATATGTCATATACTTGATGACGTGTAGGTGCCTCCGTGGTGGTGCGCCCAGCATCTCCAGTGCTGGGCACAGATGGTGGACAAGTGGTGCACCGCCGAGTGGGAGGAGACGCACAACGCTTGCCGGGAGCGGCGTTTGATGATGCCAGGTGCACCACACCATCAAGGCAACCGTAGCCTCGACGAATTCGCGGCTACATGGGTACGCGAATTGATTTCTTTATTATAACGCTCAATTCTGCATAATTTCTAATCATCTTGCTGTTTTTTCGTAGTCGTCGTCACATGGTGGCCAGCCTTGCTCCCAGTTCAAGGCATGGGCTTTGGCCCACAAGGGCAAGGCGACGTCCGACGTCGACTACAACCCGGAGGACCCGCCCTCGGTGTACAGCAATGCGACCGTCCACAACCGCCTCAGTGAGTACACATCGATGGCAAGGGCGGTCCATGGGCCAGAGTACGATCCGAGCACCCAGGACCTTGATGGAGAAGTCGTCATGAGGGTGGGAGGAGGCAAGAAGCATGGGCGGTACTGGATTGGCGACAGCACACTCGACACGGCCACTACTCCCACTCTCTCCCAGATTCGAGCAAGGAGCACGAGCTCAAGCCCGGCCATTCGCCCACGGCCGGACACTGCACAGTCCCGGATGGAGGCACTCCAGGTTATTTTTGTTTTATTCGTCGTTCATTAATTTTTACATACGTTTGCTTTGCATTGTAACATTGGGGTGAAATATTGTAGGCCCAACTGGAAGAAGAGAAGAGGCTACGGGAGGAGATGGAGGCGAGGATGGAGGCCGATCGGCAGAGGAATGAGGCCGAGCGGCAGAGGATGGAGCAGATGTTTCAGTGGATGCAAAGTCTTGGCGAGAGGATGGGTCAACCTCTGCCACCGGAGCTATTCCCTCCACCTCCTCCTGCAACTACTCCTGTGAGTTTCTAGTGGAGTATGAATGTTTAAGTTTGTATGTTCCTACCTTAAATCTTGTCTCACACATGCAATCTCTTCTCCTTTGTGCAGAATCAATCGGCGGCTTCGAATAATGTGCCTCATGACCCACCACATCAGTCGGGGTGACAATGATACTTGTGGTTGTGATGTTTATTACGAATTTTGTGGTTGATACTTGGTGAATGATACTTGGAGTTGCATTATATATGATATATTGTGGTTGCACTTTTGATATGTGATATATTGTGACTTGTGGTGATATATGTGATATATTGTGACTTGTGGTGATATATCTGTGATATATTGTGACTTGTTTGAGTGGGGTGCAATAAGCAATTAAAATTGGCAGTTTTTGGCCATTTTGCCGTGTGTTACACTCGGCAAAGGGAGGCTTTGCCGAGTGTCAAGGTAAAAACACTCGGCAAAGTAGCATTTCTGTGCATTCTGGGAACATGCTTTGCCGAGTGTCATGGTAAAAACACTCGGCAAAGTACGTTACTTTGCCGAGTGTTTTTACCATGACACTCGGCAAAGCAACGTACTTTGCCGAGTGTTTTTACCATGACACTCGGCAAAATAGTAAAATTTTGCCGAGTGCATTACCACGACACTCGGCAAAAAGTAATACTTTGCCGAGTGCCATTCCGTCCTGACACTCGGCAAAAGACGCCGTCACCGTGTTCTCGCCGTCCACTGACCTTTTTTTTGCCGAGGGTCGTTTCGGCACTCGGCAAAGCCTTTGCCGAGTGCTCGATGAAAAGCTCTCGGCAAAGAGCTCTTTGCCGTCACAAACTTTGTCGTGTGAGCTATGCCGTGGGTGGCACTCGGCAAAGCCTTTGCTGAGCCCGGTAGTGATTGCAAACTTAACCAGGAGGCTCAGATCGACATGAGCATGTCCAAGAAGCGCAAGTCGCAGGCGAAAAAGATCACCAGATTCCAGGTACTACTTTTCAGTTCTCCCTGAGACAGAAATGTTCACAATTACACCGAGTCTACAAATCGATCGTGCTGTTGGACGGTGCAGTTTGCGCCGGGGAACCCATCGGAGATCCTAGTCACGTCGGCGGACTCGCCGATCCGCTTCTTCAACGGCATTACCGTCCTCCAAAAGTTCAAAGGTACGACAATGGCGGCAAGCCGCATCTTTGGACCGCATCACCGCACCAAGGTCACCATTGCATTGCACAAACTCCACAACCGAAAGGGAACCTGTATTTCTTCCTGCAAGGGTTCAAGAACACCAGCAGCCAGATATCCGCCTCCTACACCGCCGACGGCCGCTACGTCGTCTGCGCCAGCGAGGATTCGCACGTCTACGTCTGGAGGTGCGCCGGCGGGGTCGGAGGCATCGACGTGAAGGCTAAAGACCTGGCTCACCAGCCGCTCCTACGAGCACTTCTGCAGGGACGTGTCGGCGGCGGTCCCGTGGCCCGGGTCCCCGTGCTTCCGGTGCGCCGACCGCATGTGCATACAGGTCCGGGCCGTCCGGCGCTGGCGAGGGTGGATCTAGAGGAGATAAACTGAGACACGTCGGGTGACTACGGCAATACGGCATGGCGAGGACCTAGGCAGCATTAGGCGTTGCGTGGGCTGTTGGTACTGTTGAGTTTAAATTGTACTAGAACATTGGGCGCGCTTCGCGCGCCTTGTCATGACTTCAATTGTAGAAATTAATTCACATTTCATTCAGAGAAAATTGATACTTTGCCATTCTATTCAGTGGGCTTACGACCATGTTTTCCGTGGTCGTAATTCTTCTTACGACCACTTACACCGTGGTGATAGCCTTCTTTGACCACGCTCAGCGAACTCCCGACCACACGGTCGAAGCTATGACCACATTTTTAGGGTAAATGATCGGTTCTGACCTGACTCGTCCATGTAGTAATGAGATGGAACAGGAGATGAACTTTTCCTCTTCAACACAGACAAGAGAATCAGAGCCGCAAGAAGCACAGCTATCACCATTGCTCCAATAGCAAAACCGTTGATTCCATCGTCATTCCCTCCATTCGATGAGCTTCCCACTGAAGATCCCTTGTCCATACCTGGAGGAGCTGACCCGGATGACCAAGGGTTCCCACCAGTCCTTGAGAATGTGGTCAGAACTGTCAGTATTCATCAAGTGCAATGAAAAGGAATATATTGACTGGAAGTATTACTTACTGTAGACTGTTAATGTCTTTCAGTTTACTTGGGACCCACCCGGTGAACTTGTTGTTCTGCAAATTCCTTGAAAACAAATGGGAAAAACCATTCTAGCTTAGTTCTCAGATTAGCATACTGAAGCTAATTCGTACATTCAAATTTGTACCTTTTGCAGTATTTATGTAAAGTAAATAGGCTATGCAGAATTAAGAATGATTAGTATTTATGTGAAGTAAATAGGCTATGCAAAATTAAGAATGACTGTTATACACATTTCATTAACAGCTCCTGATAATGATTGTTATACACATTTCATTAACAGCTCCTGATAATGATTGTTATACACATTTCATTAACAGCTCCTGATATTTGACAACATTAGTACTTGTGTAGTTCCGTGGTGAGGCATTGAGAAGCATACATTTTGAACCTTGATGACAAAATTGGTTTGAGATGTAGTTTTTACTTGAGGTATACTTACAGATCCTCGAGAGGAAGTTTAGCCAGAACGTTGATGTGACCACTGAATTGGTTGCTCTCTAGATTCCTGGATATATTTGAAAAGATTGACAGTCATTTATTGATCTGAAAGAGCGTATCGATGAATAACTACAATCCATAAAATTCAGTTTCCTTACAGTGCCTTGAGGCTTGTTAGGTATTGAAAACTCTGGGGCAGGTTACCTGAGAAGCGGTTGAAAGAGAGATCCCTGATGACACAACTGAGGTTATTCATGTAGAATAACAAAATTGAGATAGAAATAGGCTTACTATCAGAAGAAAATTAATAAGCTTTGCTGCTTTGGCAATTGAAGTAATACAAGCTAAATTGCTGTTATGGTTAGCTTTGCATACATACAGATTCCAATTGCTGTAAATTTGTTAAGAGCTAAACTACAAAGAACTCGTGAATTCTATAGTCCAGACTCTCCTCTCAGTTGATGAAGCTGGTAATACATTGAATTGAAGTAGTTTTTTTTTGAATGCTTAAAGCCTTACCCTGAGATACAGTTCTTGATTGCAAGGAGTATACACGCATGTAACTAAAACACATGTATTTGAACATGGATGTAATGGAACTATGTGTGCTTCTTTATCTGAATATTGTTTGTGTACTCGCGATGGTAATAAAATTCATGTTCCTCACACAACTCTGAAGTTTTTTTTACGCAAACAACTTTGAAGTTGGTACCATGTCACTAAGATTTGGCTTAGTTTTCGAATTGTACTTGCTAAAGGACACCACATACTTCAGTTCATTAATGTGATGCTTATCTCGCTGACATTTACAGTCATCTCCTAATCTCTATTTCTTCTTTCCTGCCTTGACGATGATCACTTATCAATTTAATTGATCATCAGTACAGTGGGAACCATGAACTTTGCATTGGTCCCAGGTATTTCACTTGGATGCAATAGCTCGTATGTGATTTTTCTATATATAATTTTTGGTCCTAGACATCATTGAGCTAATAAGAAATGCTAAAGGTTGGTAAATGGATCCAGTATGGTAAGAAATCCAGTAGGAAATATCGACAATGTACCTTTTTGTCGCATAGCCTCTCTGGTGCTTGTATTACCACCTCAGAAGGACATGAGCCTATATCTGATTTGGGTAAATCACAAACTCGATGAACAGCTCGGACTGTTGCTTTGCCATCAAAATCCAATAATTTTTTTCAAGTGATGCTGCCAAAAGCAGTAGAGCATCAGCATGAAAAGGATGGTAACACAGAAATCTCTATGTAAGAAAAATCACTGAAAGTAACAGCCTTGGTAAGGATATCTTGTGTTCCATCTCTCGGTGTTCTTGTTTTTTTGCCACAGATAATTAACAGGCATCAGATTCAGCAAGCATGAATTTTCTAAATGTTACAGATAACGGCAGGCACTACTAAATAACCATCTCAATCCCTAAGACATTACCACATGCCATGATCTAAATGTCGATGTCAAAGTCTTTTACCTACCACAGGTCGATGGAGTCAAAATACCTTGCCTATTGAGCCAAAACACAGGGAAACATAAGAGGATTCCTTCCAAAATCAAGCAACAGGCCCTGCAAGGAGAAATTGTCTAAAATGTACTGGAAACCACTGAAATGGGACCAAGTGAAGGATGCCGAGGATAACTATACAGTCAGCTTCAGCAAATGGATGGAAGAAATAGCCTTCTGCAAGAGATCCTGAGCTGCCTCTGCCTGTTCTTTTGAAATGACTGTGGACAACATAGATTTCTGCAATAATGAAAGCCCTGAAAAAATCATTTGACACACCAATATTAGTACTGAATAATAGTACTATGAAAGCACATCGTTAAACTTATCTCTTTTTTTCTTTTAGTAAAAAGATCAAATAATCAAAGTTTCAATGAAGTTCGTAGAAATATTGCTCAAAAAGTTCACAATATACAGAGCAGACCAACCACAACCAGGACAACTAACTTGTTGACATTTTGAGCTGAGTACCCATATAAGTAGTTTCTACCTTGATCAAATGGATACTACGTGCTTTTATCAATTAGGAGTCCAAGATAAATTCACAAATAATAATCAAGATTGAACAGAACTGAGCTTTGAATCACAAGGTAAATAGAAAACCAACCTACTATGAGCTCAAGATGACCAGTTCCAGATGCACAATAAGCCATAAGATCACGCAATAGTTTTGCCACAACACATTCACTTAATGTGACTCAGTGATTAGCATTATAATATAGGAATACCCAAAAACCCTGCACCTAACAAACTGAAAAATTAAAGGCAGCCTTTCGTTATATATATCAGCTTCACTCTTCGATAATACGACAATTGAAGCACCATGGACAGAGATGCAGTAAATAAAAGACTTAAGTTATATATCAAATTCAGATAATCTAAGCACAAAGGACATGGATAGAGTAAATAAAGAACTAAGCTCTTTGTACTTTATGTAAATTCAGCATCAGTTTCTTATCAAATATGGGAAATTGGTGCGGTAAAATGCACTGCTGTGCAGAATCTAGCCTTCAAGTCATAGATATGGAGTCAAATAATTTCCAGGTTCTAAGAGACCTTGGGCGAGGGGAAGACGGAGAAGGTGAGCATCATGCGGTCCGAGTACTCGTTGTGGATCTTGGAGATGAGCAGCGGATCTTCCAGCGAGGGGAAGATGAAGAAAGTAGAGGCACACTGACCTTGGAGGCAGTCGCAGTTCTCGGCCTCCTTGCGGACAACGTCGAGGACGAAGTCAATGAGCTCGGCGCCCTCGGTGAGTGTCCCTTGGCCCAGTTGTTGTCGGCACCGGACTGGCTGAAGACGAAGTTGTCGGGGCGAAAGATGTGGCCGCAGGGGCCAGAGCGCACTGAGTCCATGGTGCCGGGCTCGAGGTCCATGAGGTCGGCGCACGGGACGAAGCAGCCGCATGAGGCGTCGTTGTAGTAGATGTTGACGCGCTCGAGCTGGAGGTCGGAGCCGCCGTTGTAGCGGGCGGCGGCGTCGATGCCGTGCTCGGCACAGACCACCTCCCAGACCTTGGCGCCGATCTGGTTGCCGCACTGGCCGCCGCGGGGGTAACCAGGAGGGAGGTGAGGGCGAGTAGATCGGCGGTGCAACGACGGGTGAACAGATCGGCGGCGACAAACCGCCGTCGGGAGAGGGTCGCCGGAGGACGCCCGACTCCATCTCCACGGTGGACGGCTCCATCTCCGCTCCTGCGCGTGAGGGGAGGGGGGAGAGATCGATCCGATCTGATCTGTGCGTGCGCAAGTGGTGGCCTGCTCTCGCGAGTTCAACATGACGGGGCAGCGGGGGAGGGGGGAGGACGGGGCGGCGGGGGAGGGGGGGAGGAGGAGGGAGGAGGGGGCAGCGGGGGAGGAGGAGGCGGCGGGGGTAGGAAGGGGGAGGGGGAAGTGGCGGCCGGCGGGTGAGCGGGGGAGACGGCGGGGGAGGAGGGGGCCGCGGCGGGGGAGCGGGGGAGGCGGCAGGGGAGGAGGGGGGAGGCGGCGGGGGAGCGGGGGAGGAGGGGGAGGTGGCACGGGCGCCTGCGTACGCGCGAGACCGCGAGAGGTGCGAAAAGATAAAACTACCCCTCCATTCGAGCGACCCGCGCGGGCTGAGCGCACGCGAACGTGTCGACCTGCCGCTGCCTCCACGCCGCCCAAAACGCTGTGGTGCGAGGAAACCGCAGCAGCTTTTAATAACTCCGATTTGATATGAATTCTTTTTTTATCTGAACCGTTATTATTTAGATCTATCAAATTAAAGATTAAATGTTTTACTTTTTTTGTAAAAACTCCAAACATAATTTTTTCTTAATAACTCAAAAAGACTCGTCCGTCATCGACTTTTAGTAATAAATAGATTAGTCGTTCTCTAACTTCATCAGACCGTGGACGCAGCAAAAGGTTGCATAGCCATGAGCCATTAAGACAATTCAAAGGTGAAACCCCTTAGAAACAATCCTCTCTGATTTAACATTGCTAGTATTTTAAATCTCAAATATAGGCTGTAGAAGCGCACCTTCTCTTTCCGGATGAGCTTGCATCTTTCCACAAGGCCAGAGGCCAGAGCTATGGAAAACTTCAATCAGAAGGCTCTCAGTGGCATTGGGGTGTACGTTTCCCACATACCTAGTCGGCACAGCATCATGAACTAAAATCAGATTCGAAAAAACATTATTCAATAAAAAACTTCAAGGTAGATAGCAAAGAACCATATTTAGACTGATCTACGTCTTTCAGTCTTCCAGTCTACCCACAATTGAAAGTACTAGCAGCGTAGGCGCGGCGACACGCCGCGCCAGCCACCGTGTGCACCGAAGTAAAAGAGGCGATAATTTGTGAGGAGTTTTTTTAAAAAAATCGAGGGCACATGCGTATTTCCGAAAAAGATAAAGGGTTTTTTCGTAAAAATTGAGGACACGTATGTAATGAAATGAGGACCCGTACGCAATTTAGAAAACCGCGGGGCACCATCCTGCAAATTGGAGGGGGGTTTTCAGAAAAATCCGCCGCAAAAAAACCGCCAGGGACCTTTTCGTAAGAAAAAAGGACCTCTTTGCGAGAAAAAAGGACATGTACGTAATTTCCGGAAAACAGGAGGGATTTCCCTCCCCGGCCGTACCGAAATCCCCGCGCCACGCGCCGGCCGGGGCGCGCGCGCGGGGTGAGGTGGCCTCGCGGGGTGCGGGGCATTCCCCCGGGTGTAATAGGGGTTTTATTAGGACAAGTTATCAGTGAACAGCTACACTTTTCCAACTAGAATAATATAGTCAAACAGCAACATGTACCATTTGCAAAAATCATTTCCTGGAAACACAATCCCACCTAGGAATTTAAGATATTATCGATGATCTAACTGCAAACCTTTTACATCTCTAACTAGATATGATGTCGAACATGAATTGCACAACAATCTCCCTACTGCTTGGCATTTTCATTATAAATATATATATGTGGACTTCGCTGGGTCAAGACAACCTTATAAAAGCCCCCCAAAATCCAACATTTCCACAACATTACAGCCCAAGTCTGCAATTATAGCGAATTGGATCGCATCACTACGCTGAATTCAGGTGACAAATCCTGGCCAAGTCGAGTTCAAGCAGTCACAGATTAGATCCTGACAACCGATTCATACATCACATCAATGTTCACTGAAAACTAAACCTCTGCACTTCGATCTACAGCTAACTCACCTAAATGGACAACTAAACCCCCATTTTCCCCTACTTCCCATCTTAAAACCTTCATGAAATAGAATCAATGGAGTAAGCCCACACCTACAATTAGACACCTCTCTGCTGATCTATGATCTACACTCCTGAGCCCAAATAAGCCCCCAGGCCCCCAATTTTTAAAATCTCAACCTCTTGGCTGATCTACTTGAATCACAACAAAATCTAGATCAGTAGAATGTAGAACGGTCTTATCTGAACTCTGGAGAGATGGAGAGGAGCCACACTTGTATAGCAAGGGGCCAGGAGGAGACTAGCTAGTTGCGGGCGAGGTCACCGGTGGTGATGTGAGGCATTCTGAGGAGGTAGCTGCATCGTACCCTAGATCGCCGAAGACCTTGCAGCTCCCTCGTCAGCAACGTGCTGCTGCATGAGGTGAACAAAAACCCTAAAAAGCGACGAGGCGAGGAGAATGACGGATGGGCTTGGCGGCAGCAGCGAGAGGGGTGGGAGTCATTGTCCCAGTCGGAGGCGTCGGGTGAGGAGGACGAAGGGAGGGAGGAGACCGGCGATCGGCACAGGTGAGGGGGTCGAGCTTTCGGCGGTGGACCTTGTGGTGGCGTGAGCAGAGGATATGGGCAACAGCCTCAGCGAAGGAGCCTGCGACGACGGCCTCCGATGTGAGGCGGCGGAGCCGAGAGGAGAAAATTTCTACGCTTGTGGCGAAGCCGCGGTAGTACAGCTCGACTAGGATGGGAGGAACTTGACTGAAACCGCTAGACGCGCGGGACAGCGAATAAGCGAAATCTAGTTTAGCATTGTAATATAGAGGAGTTCTCAGACAAAAATACTTCTTTGTCCACTTCGCAACACACCACTCAAAGGCACCGGAGAAGTCCGGATGATAACAACCATTGGATAGGCTACATTGCACGGCTGAAAACAACCGAATGTATCGAACCAGAGCTCTTGGATCACAACAATAACAAGACATAGATGATTGCAGAATTTTGGGCATAGAATCATTCACAATTTTCTCAGAAATCAGGCAAGTATTGGAGGAAAACAAAAGGTAAACTGCTAAATTGAATTCCCGGGTTCAAACACTCCTGACATACTTTCAGGTTCCGACACCAGCCAACAAACTAAAAAAGCTACGCCTGCCCAAAAGACAAACAGAAGCAGAAAATAAAAAGAAAAGAGCTGCTCAAACCCCTGATCCATCATTGCAATGTGCGAAACCCATTTGATAACCTATACCCCTGAATACCAGATATGCCAGAATACTATCCGCATATCTCACTAAACCCAACCCGCATATCTCACTAAACCCAATCAACTAGCTAAACCTCTAGCTCCTATGAAACAGACTCCTAACTACAAGCAATGGGGGAATAATTCAGAGAAACAAAGAAGACTAATGCGATCTTCAATTGCCTCAAATTGCCACCTTCCATAACCTATAAGCTTGTCAACTTACACCACCCTAAACTCAATGGCTGAACCAATGAGCAAAAATTAACAGCCATTTGCACTGGGCAGCTTTTCCATGGGAGACTGAACATCTTTCGGGGCAAAACCATTAACAGGAACTGCCAACAGACCATTTTCTTTCACATCATTTTGTTGTCCTGGTTTGCCATGAGGAGGCTCTTTCTTCAAGACATCAATCTCAACCTCGACGAGTTTATGTGATCTAGGATTCCCATTGAACATGTCCTTCTCAGCGTTAATTTCATTAAGCAGCTTCGCATCCATAACCTACAGGACCAGTGAATTGTACCAGCTGAATAAGTGATCATGGAAATCATAACAAATCAAGGCTTTATAAGTGAGAATTATGAATTAACTAGTAAACATGATGTAAACTAAATTCACATAAAACACAAAAAGACAGGCTGCCTGAATCTAGTAAACTTGCATGCTTCGCATCAATGCAAAGTTTACGCTTGCATCTTACATGAAAGCAAAACTCTCAGCTGCTTGCTCATGTACTCATAACCAAAACCGACAGCATTATTTAGGTTAAATAGCACATTCAGGCATATATAGCTACAACAAATGTATAACCATACAAGACTACCAGCATGCAAGTTTAGAACAACACAAGGACAATCAATTAAAGTAAGATACGTTGTTCCATACCTTCTTCAGTGACTGCTGCTTTGCTTTCCTCTCTTGCATCATCTTCTCACGATTATCATAAAAGCCAAAGTCATCCAGTATGGATGTTTTGCAGGCATGGTCCTTGAAAATCTTAAGCACTTGAAGGCCTTGCTCAAGCTTCACCTGTGGCCACCACAAAAGTTGCATAACCTCATTGAGCACTTCATTCCAATAATCCAACATGCACATCAAGAATGCTTAGTGCATGGTAGCATGATAGAATATGGTATGCATACACCATTTCTCATGACAGAGTACCAATATGGTCTACCATTAGAGGCCCTAGGAATGAAGGACTGGGGTAAAAAAAATTAATGACCAGCTATCATTCCAACCTCGTGAGTATCTCTGCTGTTCGTCACGGGTTTGTTCTCATTGTTCTCAAGAATGATGTGCTTCAGCAAGTTGTTTGGAACATCCTTCACAATGTGCCACTTGACAGGGAAACAGCCAGTCCACTTGTCCTGTTGCCAGTGCTCCACTGTCTTGCTAAAATCAACACGACCAATCATCTCAGCAAGACCAACAAACTGACCACTTGCGTTCACCTGGAAAATGGGAAGATATTGCCAGAATAAAAATCAGGGGATATTTTCAATAAGGTCCTGCTGTAACTTGTAAGGAAATGTAACAGAATTAATAAAACTTACAGAGAAAAGAAGGAACACAGAAGAATCACTTGATTTTTCTTTAGCATCCTGATAAGCGGCGTCAAGCTTCTTATTACCATTGGTAGTGCTAGCCCATACATTGTACTTGATGCTCTTGTGAACATCATCCTCACTGTATGATTTAATAATAAAGAATTTAGCATCTGAGAATGTTTCCACAAAGTCAGCCCTGTTATACTGATCCTTCATGGCAGCAGGTGAGCCATTGCTAGTCGAAAGTTCCTGCCCTTTGACAGGTGCTGCAGCAATACCTCCAACCCCCTGTTGGTTTTTGAAAGGACCACTTCTTGGCCCTCTTTTCAGCTCATTCAAACCATCCAGGTTTTCATTGCCATAAACATGAGATCCATTACCTCTTCCTCTGGGCGTGTACTTTCCATCTGACAATGCATTCCATCCACCGTATAATCCAGAGCCATACATGTGCGATCCATACCAAAGGCCAGGCCCGTATGAATTCCCATTGTACCCATACATTCCACTAGCTGAGTAAATCGATGGTGGTCCCATTGGTGAAGTTGGTGTGTGCAGACCCTACAAGAGATACTCTCATGGTTAGAAAGACGCAAAAATTCAGTAAATCTCTGGGGTTGCTTAACGACAAGAGACATAAGCACTACTGTAACCAATCAGATTATGTCATAACTCATAACGCCATGTCACCCATGATACGAAGTTAATTAACAGGCTCATAGCAAGCATTCACCGTAAAAAAATTGAACAAGCTTTTTAGCAAACAACAGTGAAGCCCATGGGTAAGATGAACCAAAATAGTGCTAGACATGTACCCAGATTATAGTGAGCAAGCATCTAAACAAAATATCAGTAGTTCAGTACATGACACGACAAGAACACAAGCCTCAAATGACTGAATCAAATAGTTTTACTAAACATTAAGGACAGTAAAGCTCACCATATGAGGACATGGTCTCGTGTTCTGATTCCTAGACTGTCCCTTACTTTTAGAATTGGAAGCAGTTGGAATATGATTGTCGCTGGGAAATTTTTGCTGTCTGTCAGAGAAGATCTGGCTACTATAATATGGGTAAGTTGACCAGTTAGTTTGGTTCTGGTAGCTACCGAAATGCCCACTAGGTCGGCCATATGGACCATTGGAACCTGGCCTATTCTGGTTTGCATTCAGGGGCAAACTCAACTTTTTCTGACCTTTCACACTGTTGACACCGCTAGTGGAGACATCCTCTTGCAGCGATGGAGCCTGATTTTCAGTTTTACCATTGTACGAAGGCTTGCCAGTGGTATTCTGTTGCTTGTTGTAAGTTGATGATGATGGGTACTGGTAATGCTGAGAAGCCTGAGATCCATACATCTGACCATCATGCCCCGAAGTTGAATAATCATATAGAGAATAGCCATAGTACATGTCACCATAAGCACCCTGCATAAAAAAAAGAATATAACATTATTCTCTATCCTGATACACTCCAAACATCTAGAAACCAGGAACATTCTTATCTCAACATCCTGAACTATATATCCAACTAAAGGTAAAAATATTACTGATGGACTTAGAGAACAAGAAGAAACACTCACAGGAATCGGTGTCCCTGCACCATCATGGCTGAAGTATGTGGAGTACTCGCCCCAGCCTCCATAGGCTACAGATTGACACAAAAACAGAACGTCTGAAACTCTATAAAAATTTTCTGCAGCATAACATTCCACTACAAATTCAAGCATGGAACAGTAAAAGAACTGAGCAGTTCATCACCTCCATAGACATAAGCCGGGTACACGCCATAGTACATGGTAGCGTCCTTGTAATCCTGCATCTGCGGAGTCCCCGACCACTCCATCACCGGCTTTTGGTTTGCTACAGCCGCCGCCACGCTGTTCTCCGGGGCCTCCAATGATTGCAAGAACAACAGCAAAGTCGAACATCTCATCAAACTTACCACCCTAAATTCCAGTTCACGCTAAATTGCAGGATCACATGGTGATCGAAGGAACTTGCATGGACATATGCGGGTCTCACCTTCTCCTTCTCCCCGGGGACGTCGCCGGCTTTGCCCGTTGGGTCAAGGGCCAGCTTTTGCAGCAAACCCGTAGCCGCTGACGCAAGAAAGGTCAAGGGAAACCAATCCCCAACACTGAGTGACTCCAACCAACGAACCACACAGCCAAAAGATCAAGAACTCCAAACATCCGAACACCCCCAAACTTGTCAAAGAAAATCTAAGCATCCGAACTCAAACATCACGGAAAGAACCATACCGAAACACACACATCACGGAAAGGATCAAACGCTACCGCGAAAGAGCACAGGCGAAGCTCAAAAGGATTCGAACATCCCTCGCGCGAACTCCTCCGGACCCTCCAAAACACCAAGAAACGGAGCCGAAGCGAGGTTAGAGACCAAACCAAGGACCGCGAGATCTGCGCACGTTTCAAGAACCCACCAAAGAAAGGCAAACAAAAAAAAACCAGCGTCGAAAGGGAGAAATCCGAGGAGGGTTTAAGGATACGGTCGACGGCGGCCGCGGCCATGAGGCGGAGCTGGGGTTTGGGGGCAACAAGCCAACAAGGCGAGGAAAAGAGAGGGAAGGAAGGAAGGAGGGGAGAGGAGATGGTAGCGAGGGAACACGGTTTCCTATATACCTTGTCTGTCCTATGGTAATATTTTATGGGATAGACTATTGCACAGGTGACTGATATTTTTTTATCTTTCAGTCACCTAAACTTGCACTTTGAATCACCTGAAGTTGCACATATTTTTTTGGAGGGGGCTGCAATTTTAGTTGATTGAGAGTGCAATTTCAGGTCACCTGAAGTTGCACTCTGAATCACTAAAGTTGCAGCTGTTTTTTTGGAGGGGGGCTGCAATTTTAGTTCATTGAGAGTGCAATTTCAGGTGACTGAAACATAAAAAAATTTCAGTCGCCTGTGCAATAGCAAAACTGATATTTTATTGGCTTTGATTGTTTAACATTTGAACAAATACTTTGATGATATTTACGATCACGTTATATGAGTTATACCTTCTAATTTATAACGTTCAACTTTGATCACGAGCAACCACAAAAAATAGAGCTATTAGAGCATCTCCAAGAGATACTCTATATGGCTCTTAATATTTAAATTTTAGAGTTGAAGGTAAGAAGTAGCTCCAACAGATTCCCAAATAGACTCTCAAAAATAGAACACACCCAAAAAATGGGCTCTCGCTCTCTACTTATAGAGGATGATCTAGGCTCTCAATACTGTTTTTCTAGTTTAGGGTATCTGTTGGAGGGAATGATTATTTTAGGACCTTATATCGTGGTTAGGATATGTAAAAAGAGATTTAGGGTGTGAATTTATTAGGCATCTCTTGGAGATGCTCTTAGCGGGTGAGATCTGATTGTCCCCAGCATTAGTCATTTCCTGCTTTGCTTTGTTTTTTTTCTTTTTTCTTTCTTGGTTAGTGATGCTGTGGGTTTCAGTGGAAAATTGTGCAATACAATTAGGGTAAAAAGTGGGATACGAATTATTCGTATTATTCAATTATTGTATTCGATAGGATGTAAATATAATATAGATTTTTTCCATCCAATTATCAATTTCTATTTGTATGCGTATGCAAATATTGTATGGATATTTACCATCTGAAATGTTATTTTGCCGGACTATCCGTATCCGTATTCGCTGTGGTAATATGCATATTTTATTATAATACGACTAATTAGTTAGATAAGTTTTTTAATCGAACATGAATTCGTGTTTCTTTAAGTAAAGTAAATGAATTAGAATGATTAAGCGTGATTGTATGAGGATAAAATATCATTAATGTCTTCATACTATATAAGTTATGATGATATTTGGATCCGACTAAATTGAGTAGATATTTGATTCGAATTTTCATTTGTTACAATATTCAATTCGTATTTGAGAATATTTGGAGTCATATTCATATTTGTTTACAAATACAAATGTGAATATGGTTTAGACACTATCCGATCTATTTTCACCTCTAAATACAGTCAAGATTACAGACCCATAACTTTTAGGGTTTTTAGAGGCATAATTGTTTGAGTTAGGCTCAGTGGATAAATAGATCTGTGTAAAGTACGCTATCTGAGACGATTCAAATAAACACTACCTAAGTAGCCGAGACAAGTGCTTGATGTATCCATGTCCATCTCACGTTCAGTAGCAGTTGCCCTTGCGTTGACTAGTCAACTCGGTCATACTCGAAGCACCACCCATTTAGTCCATTTCAAGAGAAAAATATGAGCACAACAAAGATGACCTCCACGGAATCATCAGGACCTCAAAAAAAAAAAAAGATGCTAAAATTTCCCTCTTTCTTTTCTCAGGCATTTCATTCTTGCCTTTTTTTTTACAATACAGTACTTATATTGGTTAAAGAATTATGTGCTAGAGTTTAACAAAAGCATAAATATTTAGCTCACATCATGGAGCAGGTAGAGCATAAATGCATAGTTGTTAAAGCATTTTTATGAGCCAGGTTGGAACCATAGCCAGAGGGAAAAGGAAAAAGGGTAAAAACCATCAAGAAATACAAGTACTCCAACTTTTGTCCCCAAAATAAACCATGGAGCAATCAATTTGTTTGCCTCCAACATGTTGTGCTGTGCACTGCTGGGTGCATTTCTCTCTGGTTAATTGCATGATGGAGAGCATGGGTTTGTTTTTTTTGTTGCTTTTAGTTTCAGCTTTTGGTTTTTTATAGTAAATAGCTTTTAAATGGAGTGTCTTTTTAAGATAAGGTCTATTAGTTAATTGTAGTACATACTATACCAACTTCATTTATATCGACAAAAGCTGCACATGAATTTCAATTACCTTATAATCTCTTACACGAACAGTCAAAAGTCACAAGCCGCAGTCAAAAGTCATAAGCTGTAGCCACAAAAGAACAGGCTCTATGTTTCTTTCTGATGTGGTAGGTGTAAGGTGTGCAATTATAGCTATAGAAGTTCATGTGGGTGGGCATTTGGAGAGAAGTATCTGACCTGAAAAATTGTAATATTTCAGCTAGAGATTCTGTCCATGTATTGTGTCAATTCACTCTCTATTTTCTGTGTTAACTTTGTCGAAAATATTGCTTGCATATGTCCCATTTTTTTAAAAAAAAATCTGAAAATAGATTGTATTTTTCATAAATTTTATCAACTGGACACGCCACTAAATTGCCTTACCGGCGGTAATGAAATGTTGATGCTTCGTTACAACTTATGTGGCATCAAAACACGGAAGAGCCAGTAGGGCAGAGACACAGCAATACAAACACGATATGATAAAATATCCACTGAAATAAAGTGACTAAGTGAGCAATCCTGAAAAACTAGCTAGAACCTTATTTTCCAGATTGGCAAGAAGCGAATCTCATCTAAGTATCCAAGAAAAAGAACCAGGCTAAGTTGGACCAAACATGTAATTGGGACTGTTCTTTTCGGCTGCGGCTTATGGCTTTTAGTTGAAATTTTTGAATTTTGACTGTTTACGGTACAAATTACAGAGAGACAGATAATCACTTGCGATTTTGGTCGGTACAGATGTTAAGCTTTTAACGTGTAGATCGTTTAACTTGTAGACCCCGTCTTAAAAAAATACTTCATTTGAAAGTTAGGTACTATAACAAAAACCAAAAACCGTCGGTTTTCACTTCAAAAACAGACCTATTTTCGCTTTATATCTAACAACTCGATATAGTACAGAAATGCAGAGAAACATGTCCAGTACGTCCTCTACGATCCGTAGCCAAGAAACAAGCAGACATGCAGTCCTCCTGACGAGACTTCGCATCCTTTTTCCAGACTTGTCGATCCACTTCTCTTTTTCTGAAGAATCGTGCTTGCCAAACCGCATTGCACGGGAAAGACTAGCAGCCTGTCGATCTCCAGCACTCGACTTCAATCATGCCAAGCCATGTAGACCCCTAAAACAGATAGGTAAGTCTCGTGTTTGGATCTATTTCTATTAGCTTATTCTTCTAATTTCTGTTTGAAGAAGACAGAAACCAATATACAAAATCAACTTCACAAAATGGCTTATCTGCTCTTCTCGCTCTTGTCTTGCTCTAGAGAAAAGACAGAGGTCATGGATGCATCAAGCATCTCACTCCTCTCGCTCCAGTCTTGCACAAATCTCTCTCATTTTTCCTACCACTCATCTCCTCCTTCTGAAAATCATTTCTTTCGGTCACTACTATTTATTTGTAGCTAAAAACTATCCGTTGTAATGAAAAATTATCGATCACTGCTAATATGAACATGCTCTTTTACATGCTATTGGCTATCTCATTTCACATGCTATTGGCTGTCTCATTGTACTACTGCCCGTTAGTTACTACTTTGCCGCGTGATTGGCATGGAAGCATAGTTGGCGACAAATACGCAAGACTCGAAATAAGCCGACGACCTGAAGAAGTTGCTAGCCAATTTCGCTGTGTACTTCACGGTGGAGCCATGCATCTTCCCCAGCCAAACTTGATGTGCTGACTTCTAAGCTGTTAAGCGGCATCAACCCGGCAGTAAGCAGAGAGAGCATGGGTCGAGATTAACCTGTGAACTGAAGCTGGAAGTGGTTGGCTCACTGATCCACTGGAGAGCCTTGTGTAGGTGTAGCCACAATCCCTTGCAGCCATCTTTGTCCTTGGAAGGGTTTGGAAATTGGATTTTGGGAGTGTGTATGTAGACATGACCATAACATGGGCTGAGCTACCGGAAAGCCTTTTCAACGTATATTTGTGTGTTAGGATTAGAGCAAGCCTAAGTTTAATCGAGATTCGTTTGAAACTGACTCATTTTGATTTTGTTATCAAGCTAACGAGCCGAGTCGCCACAGAGTAATCATGTTTCATTTGAAATCAACTCGTTTCGATTTTGAACAAAAAATGAGTTTGATCGGGGCAATTTTAAACCAAGCCCACGAGCCCATTAAATAGCTTTTATCTTCCCTACTTCAACCCTAGTGCCCGTGGCAATCCTAACTGATACAAAGCTAGGTTTGACACGGTCAATTTTACTTCTAAATATATGGCTTGAATCGCCTATAAGAAAATCCTCTATTTGAGGGATGGTTACCCGAGTATCCACTCAACACAAGAGAGAGAGAGAGAGAGAGAGAGAGAGAGGCTGACATGAACTGACAAGTAGACCTGGCATGCTGACATGGAAGATGCCTAGTAGGAAGCCATCCCAGCATCAGCATGTGCCGAAGCCGCCCACGCCGGCACAATCATTGATCACAACACCCGCGCTGGCACGACTGTCAACCACGACACCCACGCCGGTATGACCATCGACCGCGATGCCCGCGCCAGCACGACCGTCAACCACGATGAGCCGTCATCATGATGCCAGGGGGGTCAGGGCGCGATGCCATATCCGAAGATACTTCTAGTGGTTGCCCCGTCACCCCTGCGGAAGTGGGGCGGCGTTTCTCATCGCCATCAGCATGACGCTAGGGAGTTAGCCTCTGTACGCAACGTAGACTAGCTCCAACCGTCAAATCTCACCATGCAACAAGGGCATGAGCTGTTTGTGAGGATGGCACGCTGCGGGGTAGTGTCATGCCCGCACGGATGTCTTCAACAGACTTCGCATGATCTCCACTGGACTCCACGCAAACGTCGCCTCCGCCGAACTTCGTGCAGCCTTCACTGAACTCTGCATGGCCTTCGTCGGACCCTACATGGACGTCGCCTCCATCGGACTTTGCGCGGCCTTCATCGGACTCCGCATAGTCTTCACCGGACTTCGCCCAATCTCCACCAGACTTCGCCCGATCTCTGCTAGACTTCGCGTGGCCTTCACTGGACTCCGCATGGTCTTCATTGGACTTCGCCTGATCTCCGCCAGACTTCGCTCGATCTCTACTAGACTTCGCGTGACCTTCACTGGACACCGCACGGTCTTCGCCGGACTCCGCACGGATGCCTTCTTCATCGGACTCCACGCGATCGCCAACGGCACTGGCTACCATGCGTCGTGGCATCGCGTGCACTGTGTGCGTCAGGTGCGCGCCCTATCTATGAACATGATATGGTCGTGGCCTTTTGCCACCACCACTTCATGATCATAGGCCCTATCTACGACCCTGCCATGGTCGTCAGCCTTGTCACAACCACTTCGTGGTCGTATCCCCTTTCCACGAGCATGCTATGGTCATATACCTTGCCATGACCACTACATGACCATAAGCTTTTCTACGAACATGTTAGGGTCGTGAGCCTTCCCACGACCACTTCATGATCGTATGTGCCTCCTACGGACATGCAAGGCCATGTGCCTCGCTATGACCACGGCATGATCGTAGCCTTTTTATGAATATGATAGGGTCATCAGTCTTTCCACGACCACTTCGTGCTCGTAGGCAACTCGCGCTCCAGCATACTCTGTAGAGTAGACAACACTGGGAACTTAGCCTCCTGTGCAACTCTGCGGAGTATAAATAAAAAATCACATGGCCTCACACCCCGGCATACTCTGCGGAGTATAAAGCATCAGGAACTTAGCCGCCCCGGGCAACTTTACGGAGTATAAATAAAAAATCGTATAAATAAAAAATCGAACGGTGGCCTCGTGCCCTGGCGTACTCTGTGGAGTATAAAGCACCGAGAATTTAGCTGTCCTGGGCAACTCTACGAAGTATAAATAGAAAATCATACGGTGGCCTCGCACCTTGACGTACTCAGCAGAGTATAAAGTGTCGGAAACTTCATCGTCTCAGGCAACTCTATAGAGTATAAAAATAACAGAGAAGAAAAATTGCACGGTGGCCTCACGCACCAGTGTACTCTACGGAGTATAACGCGTCGGGTCCTTAGTCGTTTTGAGCAACTCCACAGAGTATAAATAGCAGCATGGGGCAGAGCATGAGTGGTTGCACGAGCTCTGCGCAATTCATGCATCCCAATGGGGAGTCCCTAGCACTGCCAACAACCCCGATGAGTATCGTGTGCTTCATGCGCCTCACCAGGGAGTGCGCCGTGCTAATAGCACTCAGTGGTTGTAGACCTTGTCTGACCGCCTCATGGTCATAGACTTTGTCCGACTGCCTCGCGGTCATAGACTCTGTCCGACCACCTCGTGGTCGTAGACTTCGTCCGACCGCCTCTTTGCCGCGACTCCATCCGACCCCGTGGTCTTAACTTCGTCCGACCACTGGGTGGTCGTAGACTTCATTCGACCACCTCAACCTCACGATCGTAGACTTCGTCCAACCGCTTTGTGGTCGTAGACTTCGTCCAACCGCCTCGTGGTCATAGACTCGTTAGACCACCTCTTGGTTGCGAATCCATCCGACCACGAGATATGTTGAAGTATACGTTAGACCAGGTGGTCATAGACCTTGTCCGACCGCCTCGCAGTCATATACTTCGCCTGATTGCCTCATGGTCATAGACGCCCGTCTGATCACCCCGTAGTCCTAGATTTTGGTACGGGACGGACTGCGCATGTCAAAGCTTCGTCGCGCCACCGCCTTCGTCGATGCTAAGTCCAAAGGGTGGCTTCGTCTTGCTGCCTTCATCAACACCAAGTCCGAAGGGTGGGAGACGGACCGCGTGCGTTAGAGCTTTGTCTCGTCGCCGCCTTCGTCGATGCCAAGTTCGAAGGGTGGCTTCGTATCGCTACCGCCTTCTTTGACACCAAGTCCAAAGGGTGGGGGACATCACACGCATCAAGGTTTCGTCTCGTTGCCGACTTCGTCGACTCAAGTCCGAGGGGTGGCTTCGTCTCGCCGCCGTCTTCGTCGACGCAAAATCTAAAGGGCGTGCCCACAGGCGGCCAACTGGGGTTCGCGACCTAATTCTTGGCATCTTCATCTTCTTTACCAGTTGCATCCCAAGGCATAGTGATCTGACTCTCTTGATTCTGAATTAATTAAGTGAGCGAGAGTGAGCACAAACCGCCGTGCTCCACGAGCCAATAAGCAAGATGCAAATAGATAACATGTATGGCTTATCAAGGGGAGGTTTATGTCGTTTCATTTGCCATAAATTGTTTTTAAAATATGATACATAGAAATTCCCTAAGACCTATCAGTTTGAACTAAAACATGATATTTGGATAAAAGAGTGCAATATTAGTAGTAGTAGTACAATTTCTATTCACCGTTACATGGCCCCTGCACCATATGCTAACCTTTCAACGTTATAACCGTCTACCTTATCACTAAGGCAACACTTAGGGCAACACAAATCAGGGCTTCTTGCAGCACACCATTTTCCAATTCCACCAATAAAGTTTTTGAAATAGAACTATATCTGATTAAGTTCCTATGTCTACCCTAGAGTGTGGACACGACTATTCGAATAGTTTTTTACTCTGTAGAGGTTGTACACTTTACCCGCAAGATATGATTATCTCACAATGCCAGCCATTACACGCTTCCATAGACGTGCAACTGAGTAATCATAATAAGGTTGTTACAATGCATCTTCTTAGTGTGGTTACGCCCACTAAGGTCTTTCTTCTGTAGAATACAACCATCCCTTGAGAAGTTTTCCTCTTGAGCCGTCACACCAAAGGCGGGATGACACCATCCTTCCTTTTGCACATGTGCACACCTTAACATAACTACGCTAGGTGTACGCAAATTAGTTAGCCCTATCTACAATTTGCCAGCTTGTGGTTGTACTGTTTTACACTAGGAGGTCATCACAAGATTCAGTCCTTAGGGTTATCTAGACGGTTCTACCATACTCCACACTCTTGTGCATCCACTGTACCACACCCACAAACCATCCGCCCAAATAGTTAAGCAATTTGAGGTTTTGGGAGCATAAAATATCCATGTTACAACATACCAGCCACCTTCCATCAATGATTGTCCAAACCAAGTTTTTATGTTGAAATGAAGCCAGGGCAATTTAATGCCCTCAAGTATCTACGCAGTGCTAAGCAGAGCGTATAAATGTAGGCTTATTTCCAAAAGTTATCATTATAGTTTTCCTAAGAACAAGGCTCTTATGCTCAAATGTTCCAAGGGAATGTAATACTTACAATATAAATAATAGGTATGTAACTAGAATCTTAAAACAATCATAGATTTGCATATAAATTAACACAATGAAATTTGATAATTTAAACAGAAATAGATTGCATAAAATGTAGGTTCAATATGACCAAAGTATTGACTCGCCTTGTGCAGTTTACCACAGTCTTAAGCTCACTCAAAGCTTTCTCATTTGATAGTCTAGCACTCCTGGTCTTCAGCTTCACCTAGATCTTGGTCTCGCTTGATCCATTGATTCTTCAGGACTCCAATTTCTAATTACGTGCCAAATAGTTGAGTCCAAATAAATACAAATAACTCAAAAGTCCGAATAAATCTAAATGAATTTAATTTAGCTTTATTATGCTTACAGGGGTGATCTGAGGCAGAGTTTTATTGGACATGGAATATTTTGATGAAGTCAGATGGGGTTTGGGGGAAGTGAGGAATGACAGAGGGAAATCCATCGAGATGATGACAAAAGAGGTTTATGATAAGGGAATAGTCACAAAATATTCCGTTTCGGGTTTGAAGATGGCTAGGTATAGCCAATGGTAGAATACTATAACTCAATCTTTAATTTACTAACTTCTTTTATCATTTTATATTTATCAAAGGAGTTCCATGAGTCAGGCTAGTCATATGGACAAGTGTATGAATTTAGTTGAACAGTATTTTGTCGAGCGTTAATATTTACGAATTAGGGCATGTGTTACATATGTGATGTATATAATTTTTGGTTTTTCAAATTAATCTTAGAGTTTGTGTTTTATGTGATATCTCGCAAAATGTTTTATGTGATGTATGTGACATTGCATTTCACGAGGTGATATTTTTATTTGGTTTTTAGCTGTCAAATAATCAAATAGTTAACTAAACGATCCATTCACCAATTCATTAAAGCATGGGTTTATTTAATTTTACAGTTGCTATTTACCAGTTAACTTTAGTTAACTATTATTTACTAATGCTGATAGTCGATATGTAATTGTATGGTTTAGATGCACTTTTTAACTAGGTTGCGACTCTTTAACTTGGTCTAGGTATTACCAGCCTTCATGTTATCGCCTATTGACGTGCTAGCGGGTTATCTCAATTATGGTCTAATTAATTGGTCATAATATCACCTTGTTCATTAAAACGTAGATTAGCGAGATTATTATTATTATTTTAATGATGGTGACCCAGGGTCATTATATTTTAATTGACACAAGAAATCATATTTTTAACATGATGTTTCTATTAAAGATGCTCTTTTTGAATAAATGTCATTGTTATTTTATGTACTCTTTGTTAGGATCTGGCACGGACGAATCAAAATATATTTAAGTGAGGCCTAACTTAGCATATACCACTATATTCCAACATCAATCTATAATTAAAATTTTTGCGCTAGCGGTATGCTAAAGGCCTTAATATCGTTTGTTCATATAATGCTCAGTTAAAGTGGACACTCCAACTTAAACATTTTTAATGTTATGATTATTTGGTACACCCTAATTGATCAGCATTCGCCTAAGCACCCTTGATTATCATTTACTTCTACAAGCTTACATTTTTACTACTTTTATCCACTAAATCCTATTAGCTTCTAGCTAAATTGTTCCTTAATTAAAAATGGGCCCATATGCTTACACAGCTACACAGACTTGATACTAATAGCAACACCTAGGAAATCAACACCGAGGGAAAAGAAACAGAGGAGGCCTTCGGGCATGCAGGTGAGGTGGGTGGTGCCGTGGGGCTGAGCTCACCGACGATGAGTGGTAGTCGGAGGGGCAATAGTGACCCAAAAAACAGAACTAGGGCAGGTCAAGGAAGCTATTAGAGGTGACACCAGGGCTCAAAGCAGCATGGAGACGGCTCAGTAGGGCGCACGGCGGCTGGAGCTGGGAGAGGAATGGGGCGACGGCGCTGGAGTGGAGGAGAGGGCAACGTGGCAGGTGCATGAGCTTGAGTAAGATAGGGGAAACTCACCATGTGGCTGGCCGAGTCGGAGAGAGGTTGTGGCGGGTCGACAGCATTGGCCTGTGGCGGCGCGGGCATGTGCAAGGCGCCGATGAGGTACAGGCGGCAAGGGCTTCAGCCAAGGACGGGCTCGGGATCGCGGTGCTCTGGAGCCGCTCTGGCCAAAAGCAACTGGTCCGAGGTAGTCTCGATCGGTGGATCGCCGGTTCATTGGAGCTAGAGAAGATGGGGTTGTCGACGAGCTGTAAGGCTCTAAGGGCCAATTCCTCGAGGTGGGAGTGAGAGGGGGATGAGGCGAGGTTGATGAGAGCACGCATACACCTTTATAGGCACTGAGCTGACCGGGCGACGTGGGGGCTTTGAATGGATCATGGCGGCAGGGCGCGACGGGATGGCCAACGCAGGGCATGGCGTCTCCAGTGCACGGTGTGGTGGCCAAAGCTTTGGCACAGTGGCGTGAAGAGGACGGAGCACATACGAAAGAGAAAGGAAGGGGGTGGGGGAAAGAAGGAAGGTCCAGCGCAAGAGCCCAGGTGGGGACGCGATGGAGGCAGGTGTGCGTGCGACGAGGCGACCATGGTAGGGGATGGCCACAGCAGGGTGATGGCGATGGCGACGTGCAGGCAGGAGCATGGGCGCAGGGCATGGTGATGGCGCACGACCTGTCGGATTGCGCCAGGAGAAGAAAGGAAGAGAGAGAGGGAGAAGAAAGGAGGAAGTAGGAAGAAGAAAGTAAGAAAAGGCAGGAAAAGGGAAAAGAAGGGAAGGAGAAAAAGAAAAGAGGAAAAGAAAATGGCTAGCAAAATTGGAAGTTGGATTTCTTGTAAATTTCCAGATCCAAGATTTGAATTTTTAATTCAATGTTGAATTCTCAGCTCAACAACATTTGGATGCAAAATTTTAATACTATTTTGATTGTTTGTTTTGATTTTGATTTTCAATTATTTTGATTCTCGGTTTGAGTTTAAAATTTCAAGTTTAGTTTGGATTTAAGTGTAATTTAAAATTGGTTTAGAATTTGAAATTCATTGCATTAAATTATTCCCATTTATTAATTTGTATTGTACGAAATTTAGAAAATTCCAAATAATTGTTCAAAAGAAATGCGAATGCCAACAGAATAGAAGAAAAAGTTTTAAATCCTTCACATTTTTAAACATAAATTTCAGGATGTTACATAAACACAAGAGCCAACTTTTGAGAATATGTCGCTGTAGTTTTTCAGTTTCAGACAGGTCATAATTTCTGGAATCCTTTAGTAGACCAAATTACAAGGTCTGGCAACTCCAGATATCCAAAGTGTTGGAAGACATCATCTGGAATTGAAGTTAAACATGGGCAACCACCCAAGACCCAATGACAAGCGCATCAGAGGGGCAAGGTTAAGCAGGCAGCTAGGACTCCCAGACACATATCCGGAGTGCTAGCCTTCTAGGTGCTATAAACCAAGTAAATTTGCAAGCATTGAAGTGCATGTCTAACCAGTTATCGGATAGAAAGATATCAACAAATAATGAGGCAAAATCAACTCTGTTTTTAACCAGTTGTACAAAAGCTCATTAGTAGGGTTCGTTGGCCCGGGTTCAAAATTGCTCTAATTACACTTGTTAATAGTTAAACATTGAAATAAATCGATTTCGAATGAAATTGGATTCTGCTCTGTCTCGGCTTGTTTGCTCGATTCTAGAAATACTTTCAAACTATAAAAAAATTAATATTAAATCAAACTGCGTCAATTTCGAGAAAAACTCGATGAGACGAGGACTTGGCTCGATATCCACCCCCGATGATAGTACATATCATGTTAGCTATCCACTCAGATTATTAGCATGGTATGGAGTAAAAAAACTATGGAGGAACAAATCCATTGTTCCTATGTGGCACAAAAGAAACAATGCCAACTACCAACTAAATTGAGCAGTCGACTTCCCTCAGAATTTTTGCTGCGTCTTCTGGGAGAACAGGATTGATGTAGCACCCACTTCCAATCTCAAATCCACCAATAACACTTAACTGGGGCACTATCTGGAGGAACCAATGTGTGTATGGCAGACTGGATGGTGAGAGTCCAAACGGTGCACTGTGGATCATAAAATTGAATGGCGGATTGTTAAGCTGCTTACACAACTTTTGTAGCATGGTCTTCAACAGAGACCCAAGATCCAATGCCTGCAGAAACATAGCAATCGCTTAATACAACAAAAAGGTAGGCATATTCAAGTAATTCAGACTATTCCACAAAATGGTCAAACCATACGAATGAGCTAACAGGATTAGTGCTTAAAATATTGCCAAGTTTGTTCCAGACCACACCAACTTGTGTAAAGTGCAATTTGCCAATCCCTTTATTTACATCAACAAAATGCAACAACACCCATAAGCATAACAGAATATGCAAAGTAAACAAGATGATTAAGTGCATAAAAAATCCACAATACATATTATGCTCCAGTGTAGAATGTTCACAGAACCAGAAGAGGAAATCACAAAATTCTATGCTCCGTTATTTTGGTGATCATCACAACTATGCTTCCAAAGCTAACTTCAATAATACCTCATGCTAAGTTAGGTGAGCTCAATAGGTACAATACAAACAAAGCTGAAGAGTTAGTTCAAATTTTAAAATACAAAACTTTCTTCATGAGAATGTAATCTGAACCAGTATTTTTTATATAATAATGAAACATCAAACAGTTTCAGGAATACTCCATACCTTATCCTGATCTATTTCATGGAAATAGGAATTATGCTGTCGAGGAATAATCCATATCTCAAATGGATAAGATGCTGCAAATGGAACAACTGCAGAAAAATTGTGCGTCTCACTGACCAAAATATCCTTGGACTGAATCTCACAAAGGCTGCACCTCCCCAACCTCTCAGAAACCTCCTTCATGCAGTTAAGCCGGGCGGTAACAGAGGGAGGGACAAATGGAGTTCCCAACATCTGGCTATGTGAGTGTGCCATTGAAGCCCCAGCAGACGCCCCGTGATTCTTAAACACCTAAGCATTTTCAAAACAATGGAGGTTTTCGGCTTAACAAGAGGAATTTTTAACAAACACATTATACAAGCTGCGGTAAAAGAAGCAACTCAGGTAATCAATAATAGAAATAAATAAGGCTATTAATTACTGGTAATGATGTACATGACCATAATAGAACCGACAGATGAACAGTTAGATATGAATTTCAGAACAAACATTGGACGCTATTAAGTTTTCAGTGCATTGGTGCGGTGCTAGCAAGAGTTGGAACTACCTTATTTGTAAGTGATCATTGTATTATCAGTTACCATCCTCATTAATAAGCAAATTTTATTTGTATTTTAGTTCAAGTAATACAGTCTTCAGTAGAGAATATCAACCATAAGTTTTTACAAAAGCCAACCAAAGGCGAGAGGTATTTGAGGTCGGAACATAAAACTTCCATACAGCGCACTAGCATAGTGACAATGCAATACCCCCAAGTTAATACCTCTGTTCTTCTGGTAAGCACCAAACACTAGTAGAAAGTCATCCAAATTCAAGTCTGTGCAAAACATTCTGTGCAGCCTGGACAGCTAATAGTGAACATGCACAAACAATGACATGACAAGAGCATGCATAATGTATATCAATGATTACATATTAGGACAGTGTATTTTCTTTCCCTGAATGACTGGGCATGCATGACTGGCCAAAGGTAAGATCAGGATGTGTCAACGTGTCAAAACAAGCCGATGAGATGTTGGCACTTTCTGTTTCCTTACCCATAACTAACATGTTTGCACATCAGGCAAGAGGCTCCTACATGCAAAGGTACGCTGCATGGACAATGTATGAAAGAGATATGAGCATAAGCAACGCACTAAAGAGACAAAACTACACTAAATACTGTCACTCCATGCTCCCCTAATGATCACTTCAAGGTGCTCAACAACTTTAACATTTGCAAATCAACATGCCCAATCATATGCAAATGCACTAGACAAAACATAATAGAACAGAGTGAATTGGTATTTTTTTATTCAGCTTTAAGATAAAAAGTGTATGATTGTTGTCCATTTCTGTAACACCAAGAAAGGTGTTTGGCACAAACAGAGGCTCACAAGAAGTGCCCCTGAATCCAGGAAAAGCAGCTTTCCTCAACGAACTATAACACCATGCAGCCTAACCTCAAAAACAAGCATATGTACCACCGTACTGGGCTATCAGCTGATTTGCAAACTATGTCATGAAGATGCATTATCCATCAGACATAAAGACATGCAACCAAAACACCCAACTTATAATCTCATTTGCACACAAAATGCGCCATTCATGAAACACAATGTATCAGATGACACTGGAATTTTCAAATTCAGCTTTGGCTTAAGTGTATAATTGGTGCCCATCTCCATATCACCATGCAGGAACACACAAACATATAAAACATAGATACATTGCATGGACGACAAACGGGAATATCTCCATCTAGGTTTCTAACACTTTTCAGTTCACCATAACAGCTGTATCACCTTCTAGCGATTTGTCAGTTCTAAATAACAACTGCCTAGTGCCCTACCTAGTATCAATTACTACCATTGTAGTTAGAAGTCAAAACACACATCATATTGGCAGTTTGCCATTCCTATCAGTTTTAAGTTTTTTTGCGATGAAATTTTCGCCATCTGCCAAATGAGACAGAACTAACCATCTAATCTAACCACCTAAGAAGAAAAGCTGAAGTTTAAAAAAGAACTCTACCTGAACATACTTCACCGCTGGGTGCTCAGCGAGCTGCCGCACGCGCCGCGCGTAGGTGAGCAGCACGTCGCCGACCCCCTCCGCGTCCAGGTCCCAGAGCCGCACGTCGTGGCACGGCGTCTCGATGACCACGTCGTGGAAGCCAAACCCCCGCACGGCGCACTCCCCGGGCTCCCCATCCCCAGGCACCTCCTCCGGCGCCGGCGGCTCCGCGTCCCGCCGCAGCGCCGGGTACAGGTTCTCGATCACGCGGATCCGCCACGGCGACGCGTCGGGCGGGGCTGGGACGCGGAAGATCTCGGGCGCGCATTCCGACTCGCGGCCGAGGCAGAAGGGGCAGGACGTCTTGGGAGCGCTGGTGCCGGTGCCGGTGCCGGTGCCGGTGCCGGGGCTAGGGTTCGTGGGGCTGTGGGACTTGAGGTCGGTGGGGCGGCGCGAGCGCGCAGGAGAGAAGACGACCCATCGCCCGAACACCGCGTCGCGGCGCGCCTCCGAGGTTCTAGAAGCTTCCGCCATCGCCTTCCGGAAGCTTCGGGACAGTGGTTAACTTCGCAGTGGTGGCTTCGTGTTCGCAGAACTAGAGGACGCTTGGGCTAGTTCTAGAAAAACGCTTGGGCTGCTGGGGCTATGCCGCTGACAAGTGTGTAACATTCCAAAATAGTAGGGGGTGTAATCGTGAAAATTATAAAATCTTTTAATTGCTTTTACCAGTGTATTTCAAAAGTTTTGACGTTTATTCGAGTTTTTTTATTTGGTTCCTTGCTAACCACTCGAATAATACAAGTCAAATCTTGCTCAAGAATCGAGATTGTGAAAATTCAAAACCGGAATTTGGAAATTCAAAACCAAGAATAGAAATTGAAACCAATATTAAAATCTTTCCCATCCAATTTTCATATATGAAAATTCAAATTTTGAAATTAAAAAATTATCCCATACGACCAAGTTTGACCAAGTCCGACCGAGCCCGATTGCACCATCAACGTCAAGGTCCGAACCACCCAAACCAAACTCGACTTACCTAAACCGATGTCAATTACTCATCATTCACACGGGATGACCTCCACATGGTCTCTCAGTATCATTAATTTTAACACTTCAAATAATGAGAATTTAATCTACCTTAGCTAATGAGATTATCTCTCAAAAACACTTTGCATGCCGCATATAATATCAAGTATGGTTTGCTCATCTCCAAAATCATGGGACCTCTCTAGATGAGTGCTTAAAAGAATTGATGGGTAAAGTCCCCAATATTTACCTATAAAATATGGAGGTTCAAATAAACAAATTTCCTGTTTATGAGTAAGAATTTTTTAAATATGAATAAGGAGACATTAATCTTTACCTCAGACCCGATCATTAATCAGTTGACTCCCAGAAATAACTGTAAGCCCCTAATGCTATCTTAAATCCAAACCCGTAAAGGGAAGCATAAAATAACAACATCTTATGCAAACAAGCATCTTTAATTAAGAAATCATGCAAGACTACTATCTCGCCCAACTAATGATCATCCTACCTCATCTCAGGATTTAAATCCACCAATGCCATTTAAAATATTTAATACATTGACAATTCAACTTGGTCTAAAAAGAGAACTCCATTAAAATATTAACTCGTTGTTCAATAAAATGCAAACCTTTGGTGATCAACAACAAATTGTTAATCTTAAGAATAATCAACTTTGTTCATAATAATAATTAGTTAAATGACTAATTACACATCATAATTAAGTCATTAAAAATAATGATTCATTGAGTTGCCAATTGCAATCTCAGAAAATATTGCATCTTGAAATATCAAGTTAATTCAAGCAATTAAAATTATACTCATCTTATGAGAAGCCCGCATCCTAAAAATCACCAAGCTTTGGCCCTCGTCGGATCATATCCAATATCCTGGATAATCTCCCTCATCCATCTATAGGTCTCGCCTGACATATGGAACTTCCTTAATCAATATAAATTAAATAAAAAAGCTATTAAAAAAAGATCGAAACTCGATATCTTGTAACCGGCTATGACTAGCCATACTCCAATCTTAAGTAGTATATTCTTGTAAATATTCCTTCAACATCAGTCTTCCTTGTATATCTTTCCCGGTAAAGTCACCTCTGTCACTTCGCTTCCACTCCAAATTCATTGACTACATCTCTATCATTGTAAGATCGAGGAGGCCGACTAGAAGGGGTGAATAGGCGGTTTTAAAATTTTCTTTTAAACTACTACCAAATTTATAATGCGGAAGAGTGAACTATATAGTTTTCATAAGTGGGGCCTAAAACATATAAATTTGACTATGTGCACCAACAAGATGATTCCAAATCAATATAACCAATCCTAGGAAAGACAAGTGACCTAATCAATTTATTGAATATAAATACTTGAATATAAATTGCTAGAAGGTAAATTGAGCACAAGATAACAAACCACAATGACACTTGATGTTTTTATCGTGGTGTTCGGAAACTTACCGGTTTCCCCTAGTCCACGTTGAGGTTAGCCCGAACAAATCAAACCGGCTCCACGAATTAAGCCAAAACACCTCGAATTCACTAGTGGTAGCTCTTTCCCGCTCCGGGTAGGTGAGCTCCAACCTTTACAACTTTGCCGAGTCTTCTCACAACCTTCTTGAGAAGATCACCGCGCACGACGCCTCCAACGCCGTTTAGAAGTCGGCAAACTCCAAGAGTAACAAGTCGACGACTCTCACTTGAACGAATCAAGTATTGCAGCTCAACGGATACAAAGTCCACCACTAAGTGCAACACAAGCACTAGGTTTACCCTCTTCTCACTCTCTAAGTGCAACACATGCACATAAGGTGAAGAGGACTTGCTCTGAGCTCAAAGAATGGGAGAATAGCACCAGCAACCTTCTCTCAACAGCACTTGAGGGAGTATTTATACACCTCCCTCAAAAACTAGCCGTTGGAGGAAAGAGAGGCTGAAATCAGCCCGAGGGCCGGAACTACCGCAGTTAAAACGGCATGTACTTCTGCTCTCCCAACGGTCACAAAAAACTAGCCGTTTGGCTGGAAAACCGGTCAGACCGCCACACAAAACCCGGTCTGAGCCCTCAGAAAATCAGCCAAGGTCACTCTCTGGAAAAAAGCTACCGGGCGAAATGCGGTAGTACCGCTGGCCGGTCAGACCGCCGTCACTGGGCCGGTCAGACCGCCAGGACCATGCCGATCTGACCGCCCTTGTGGGGCCGGTCTGACCACCCGTTTCAGCCCGGTCTGACCGCTCCACCAATCAGACTGCCTTCGGCCCGGCTAAATTTGGCTTGGCCGGTCTGACCGCTTGAATAATGCCGGTCTGACCGCCACCTCTGAAGACAGTTTCAGAATATTTGAATACAATGCATATTTCTCGACAACCTTGCACACAAAGCTTTGCAAGACATAGAAATATACATCTAAGATTAATATGTGACTTCCAACAAATCGTAGAACATATCCTCAAGTATATTTTGGAGTCATATCACGGAAACGACATGGACTTAACCAAATTCAAATCTGCATTTTCATGCTTAAGTCACATGTAGCAACAACATTTGCATGAGCTACAATTATTTGAGAACACATCTCAAATATTAGCGTCACGCCTTAAGGAGGGGAAATAACATGGACTTCGACATGTTGCAAAACACATTCGCAAACATTAAGTTACATGTCACAAAGGACTTATGCATGAGCTACAATCATTTTCAAAACACATTCGAAAATATTAGCATCATGCAACTGAGAGTGAGCTATCAACACTTGTTACGTTCAAGCTACTAGTCGCGACCCCTCTTAATAGTACGGCATCCTATACTAGCAACCCGATCTTCTAACCAAACACCAAGATCGGCAAAAGACTAGGAACACATCCTTAGCCCTAACTAGTCATACATTTGCCTTGCGCATCCACTCGAAGCTTGACAACATATGATTCAACTTCAAGTTAGGATCATGACTATTCAACACATTTGAAGTCTTTACAATGCTTGAGTATGATCAACCACATGAACTCATCTCAAATCATCCATCACCGTGAGACATATCCTATTCATTCATCTCAATAAAAATATTAATCCCACAATTCAATTGTCATTAATTACCAAAATATGTCATTAACAATGTATTAGTGACAATAATGATGACATTTTTTAATTAGCCATGTTGAAGAAATGTGCACTATTATTTTTAGTGTTCTTGGTGCTTTTGTAATTTAGGAAATATGTATGTATGTATATGCATACTAGTAAGATGCCTGTATGTTATAATGGTGTTCCAAAACAAAGTAATACATATCATCAAATGTGACCTAATCGTACAATGAACATTAAAAAGAGAAAGACAATATGGGAAGATATGAAGGAAGCTATCGATGGACAGTTAGATTAATTCTAATCCATGACAACCTTTTTAAAATGCAAGTCTAAATGTATTCTTTTGTAAAACTCTGAAAAAAGATCATCTCTAGCATTTCAGCTAAAATACATTCTATAAAATGTCATGCAGTCATCAGAACAAGCAAGGGAGAGAGACATTGATGAGAGAATAAGAGGATGAGAGAGAAATCAAAGGGTTGGTGAAGATAAGTACAAGATGTACTTACTGCAATATTTTCACTCTCCACCAAGGCATTTCCGAAAATGAAAAAGAAAACAAAAAATTAGCATGGATCTCAGTAAAGTTGTTGAATGGTGAAGATAGTTGGTTCATCTACACTTAAATTCATAGTTTTGATTCATACACTGAAGTATGTAGCTCGGGCATTGCAACGGATTTAAAATAAAGCGATGTTGTAAGTGCTTAACTGTGTCAATGTTGATGTGTTAGGAATGGGGAAGAAATCACTAGATAGAAGGCAGCTTGTACAAAGAGATCAGAGTGAGGGATGGTGAAGGAGGGGAGAATGCACTACCACCAATTCGTATTTTTAAGTAGTAGTAATATGGGAGCCCATACACATACCTGATGTAATATAATCCAATGGCCATTATAGATTGGAATTCACATAAAGATAAGGTGGTGTTGTCAATGTCACAACAATGCCTACAACAGAAGGAGAAAACATAATGATAGGTAATTCAGAGAAAGGCAAATTTACTATGTTTTCGTTTGGTAAGATAGACTAATTTAGCCACATTCTCTAGTACAGATAGTATCTAATACCTGAAATAGAGAACTTACATGGTAGTTCAGAAAAATTCCACAAAAAAGATGAGCCAAGATATAATTCTCCAGTTTCTTTTCAGTATTATTGTATTACATAGCTTGATTACCAATCTAGACATATTTCCAACATGCGCCTCAAGAGCTAGTCCACATATATGGCACAAAAAGAAGCCAATAAGAATGAAGGGATGTAAATTCCTAAAATTTTGAGAGAGCAAGTTGACCATTGTCATTGTTAGGACATACTTTTAGAGCATCAAACTGAACTTCACATAGCTCTGAATTGTTATTATACCGAAATCCCTTATGCAATTTCTTCAAACCTACAACAATCATTGGAGACAATTCAGATGACATAAAAAATTGTGACATAGTAAAAAGAACACCATTGTTGAGGACTATTTACTAGAAGGGACACTTCCAGAAAGTGTATTATTCCGAAGGTCTAATGTAGCAAGTTGTGGTATCCTGACAAGCATGTAAGGGATCAAGCCAAAAAGGTGGTTAGAGCTCAAGTTTAGCTGCATCAACTCCGGTAAGTTCCCAAGTGTAACATTCCAAAAATTCATTGTCTTTAAATTTTTAATTTCAAATTAATTATTTAAACTATTTGGATTTTATAAGTAATCCTGGAAGGTAATATCAAAATTCCAATTCCAATCCAAAATTCCCAAATTCAATATCAAAATTCTAATTCCAATCCAAAATTCCCAATTCAATACAAAAATTCAAATCTCCAGAAAAAATATCAATTCTATTTTTCTAGAGTGAACCTATTTTTCTTGGCCCTCTTTTTCTTCCTTTTATTTTTCCCTTTTCCCTTTCCCTTCCTCCTTCTCTTTTTCCTATTTGGTTACATTGTTCATAATTTCCTTGCTCTAGTCGAACAGTAGCTAGGCACCAGGCCATGGCACCACTACCTGCCCAAGCCCAAGGCCATCTAAGCCTTATATCCACTTAATGACTACATGGAAAATACTCCAAATCATGTGAGGAATTCATCCCTTCTGGTTCCTTCGTGATTTGTTCATCCATTTTTCTTTTATCTCGTTCATTCCAAAACCGAAGCCCACAAATTTGAGTCTATTTCTATCTCTTATGAGCCCTTAATTACTACCCCGTGACTTCTCTCAACCCCTTCCAATCTCCGTCAAGCTTCCTCAAACCCCAAAACACCGCCATCATCAAGAGCCCGTCATTCCTAAAATGGCTTGTTGCCTGTAGGATCAAGGATAACCAACTAGAGGGGGGTTGAATAGGAGGTTTTTAAATTTTCTTGCCTCTTAATTAATTCTTTGCAATTTTAATGTGACAAGAGTATAATGCACTAGAGATTTACACAATTCTAGTAAAATTGAGGATTTACAAGAGTACTAGCACAAATAAATTATCGCAATAAGTCAAGTGAACAAATGCTAAAAGGAGACAAGAGAGAAGTGAGTACACTCGATGTTTTACTGTGGTGTTCCGAAACTTGCCGGTTTCCCCTAGTCCACGTTGAGGTTAGCTTAAACGAATTGGACCAGCTCCACAAATTAAGCCTTCCACCTCAAATCACTAATGGTAGCTCTTCCCCGCTTCAGGTAGGTGAGCTCCAACCTTCACACACCTCGGGTCTACTCACAAGCTTCTTGAGAAGATCACCGGGCAATCCCACTAAGTCGTCCAGGTGTCTACAAACACCAAGAGAAACAGATCTCAAGCTTCACTTGACCACAATTAAGTGCCAAAGGATCAATCTATTGGATGCAATGGAATTTTTGGCTCAACCACTTCAAATGAATGCACAAGGAGTAAATGAGGTGTGCAGTGAATGCTTAATGCACAAAGATGTTCAATGAGGTCTATTCTTATTGTCCTTGAGCAAAGGTATGGGTATTTATACCCTCACCAACCCAAAATAGCCGTTAGAGAGAAATTTCAAAAAAATTCAGGGCGAGCGGAGGTACCGCAGGCCAAAGGCCAATACTTTCGCTCCTGCCCTGACGCGACAATAACGGCTATGTTAGAGCTTCTGAACTAGCCGTTGAAAGTCAGCGCGGAACTACACCATTATAAATATGGTAGTTCCGGTGAGTCGGCGCGGTACTTCGGAGCTCTCTGGAAAAAAGGTTCCGCCCTTGATACCGGAGCTTCCGTGCTCTGGAAGTACCACTTCAGACTATGGAACTACCGCTCGAATGGTAGTCCAGTGTTGAAACTCTGGTAATTCCAGATTCAGCGAACTCTAAAATCACCCGGAGGGTGCTCTCTGGAAAAAAGGCTCCACTCGGATAGCCGAAGCTTTCGGCAAGCGGAAGTACCGTGATTTGCACGCCGGTACTTCCGGTTGTCCAAACAGAGCACCAAGAAAAAAGGTTTCGCTCGATTTTTCGGAGCTTTCAGGTGCTGGAAGTACCGCTCAAAGCTGCGGAACTTCTAATCTGCAGTAGTTCCGCTGTTAAAACTACGGTACTTTCATTTTCCCAGACAGAGCCCAGATTTGACTTTTAAATTTTATTTTCAAAGAATGCATAATCCTAATTTGATCCAAATGGCACAAGAATTATTCTATCAAGCTATCTGCCATGATCCCTCTTTATGATACAATGTTTAGCCTATAACTCGGTCTTTTACCCTTTCCCCTAAGACCGGTAAAAATAAAAAGAGGTTCCTAGTCTAAGTATACCTTTGCCTTGAGCCACGTTTGATCTTCACGTTGATCCTTAGCATGCGTCTTGTCATCCACTTAAGCACTTAACCTTTTAAACACTTGTCTAACACGTTAGTCCCATATTCACATAAATTCATTAATTACCCAAACCATTTTTAAAGTCCTAGATGCTTTTATTGCCCTGACTCACGTTCTGAGCACTCCGATGAATTTCTTCAAATTTCTTTTGCATAACATCATGTTTTCGATTATCCTGTACTCTCATTTGAAGTTAATTTGATTTTCGTGTAGTCGTTTGATGGGAATCGAGTTTTCCTAAAAGCGATCTACATCATCTTCCGTCATCGATTCGTTGCCTCCGGTGAACCGAAATCCAATTCCTTGCTACTGCACAATCACTCTCACCTCCTCTACATGTTCCATACTTCAATTTGTCCAATGCATCGTCAAGGAAGTCCAACAACGGAGCACCCCATGTTTCCAGTGCTCGTCACCATTGCTAGCCTGTTCCGGCCATCCTCCGACCAAGACGACTGCACTTACGTGTTCCTTGGTTTGAGGCCATGCTGATGCTCACCTTATTTCTCCACGTTCCATGCCTGTGTGCCATCGCCTTTGTCTACCCGCGCCGTCAGCCACCCATGGTGCCATCGTCGTTGCCACCGGCCAAGTTGGCCTGCGCCGCTGCCGACCATCCCATCCCCTCCCCGGGACCCCACCTCTCCATTTTGCCCCTTGCCTGACCTCCCCTAGTCTCCCCTCGCCGGCGCACACCCACACCATGATGTGCCCTACGCCTCCTCTATTCTCAAGAGAGAACTTCCTTTGTTTCTTCTTCTTTCATTTGCCTAGAGCCAATGACATCCAAGGCCCACAAGTCATACACCCAAAGCAAATCAAAAACCATCCCAAAAGAAGATTCCAAGAATATTCCTTCGTTTTGCAAGTTCAACATTTTCCTTTTCGACCGATCTTCCGATCGCTCGTTCTCCATCATCCGAACTCCGGATAGAGTGATTCAAGTTCCTAGATTTATATAAAATCCTAATATACCTTTAGTATATATTTTGTATTTTGTGATTTTATTTGTATTTAATTATTTATTTATGCTTCTGTGTTCTATGTGTAGAACCCAACATCGTCGAAGAAGTTCCTAACTAGTAAGAAGAAACCCCAACCACAATCAATTAATGCAAGTCTTCCTTGATCATGTTGTACCTAGTTTTACCAAAATTAGTTTATTGTTTTAATTTAAATGCATTGCTATTTCACATAAAATGTTAACTTCTGGCTTAAAGATATTAGTTAATCCGACATTATTATACTCTCATTTGATATTGATATCCATGTACCATTGTCACCTTAGGATATGCTTGTCTCAGTATTGCGATTATAATATTGTTTGATAATTTTATAATGGTAGAATTGCTTAGACAAGCTATTCAGTCATTATAAACCTAGGGGTGGGAAATTGATATCACGTGCCTTAATCATTTCATTCTAATAAATTTGTGGAAATAGGTTTTGTCACTATTTATAAAGTAAAATAAAATGGTAAAATTGATTTTTAGACTTGAGCGGATGGTAAGATTGGGTTGGTGTGGGTGGACCACATGATCGTGTATTGTGAATGTATCGTCCTAGTTAATTAAAGACCGATACTTGTCATTATCTAAACTGAGCACTACTGTACAACCATAAGTCTATATGGGTATGACCTGGCTAGTTAATTTACAATGGCTTACCTTAGAATCCGCTAGTGGTATGAATGGGTGTCAGATGGAAATAGTTGTCCCACGTGTCACAAGAGGTGGGCTTCTGACTAGGTGGATGGAACACTTCAGTGGTGAAACCTTAGCGGACGAAGTCTAGTTGGGTGGTACTCTATGGAGGAAGTGTGTTTAGTTGACAGCAGCACAACGAATATCATATTGGGAGAGACAAAATTCTTTTTGTTGATTAGTAAGAATGCTGGCAGTCTTACACAATCACCGGTAGCGATACTTGTATATTATGCACTAGAAGAGCCACAATTATGCTCTCAATGGGCACAACTTTAGTCATTCAAAAAGCCTTATTATATCTAGAATTGACTAGAACTCTCCTAAACTTCAAGGATATTCGCACTGACAGTTTTCACGTTGAAACTGATGAAGAGTATGATAAGGAATACATGCTCATTACAAAGCATGAAGCAAATAGAAAAAGGGTTTTAGAAAAACTTTCCTCATTTGAGACTGGTCTATACTACTCTAATATTAAGGCACCCGCAGCCTATACTGCCCTAAAAACAATATTTAGAAGCTCTGAACTCTTCTATCTCTAACATGATAGATTAGGCCACCCAGATCTTAGGATAATGAGAAATATAATTAACAATTCATAGGGACATAATATCGATGTAAAGAATTTCTTGAATCAAGAAAATTTTGTGTGCCCCGTATGTGCCACTAGAAAATTAATTACTAGACCCTCTGCTCTGAAAGTGAAGGATGAAGTCCCTGTATTTCTAGAGCGAATCCAAGGAGACATTTGCGGTCCTATACAGCTACTGTCAGGGCCATTTAAATATTTTTATTGTGCTCATCGATGCTTCCCTGAAATAGTCGCGTGTATATTTATTATCTACGAGAAACTATGCTTTCGCAACTAGAAAGAGCGGTGAGCAATTATAAGCAATAGAAAAATCAACCCATGATGAAATAGCTATACACTATGTGCACACGAAAGAATCCATGAATAGAACAATTGCCAATTTTGATATTTATTTTGCAAAAAAATTACCACAATTATCGATCTTGATCCAGAGCCTGCATCGCTCGCTGGATGTAAGAAAAGATCTGATTGGGAGGATTGAAAGAAGATAATAGAAACTGAATTATTATCTCTGAATAAAAGAATGGTGTTTGGGCCTGTAAGCCGCATGCCTCCCCATGTGCACTCTGTAGAGTATAAATGGGTATTTGTTCAAAAGAGAAATGAGAAAAATAAAGTTGTAAGATATAAAGCAAGACTTGTTGCACAAAGTTTCACTCAACATTTAGGAGTTGATTATGAAGAAACATATTCCCCGGTCATGGGTGGTATTACCTTTAAATACTTAATCTCAATGGCAATAAACTTGAATTTAGAAATGAAATTGATGGATGGGGTAACTGCATACCTTTATAGAAACTTGGATTCAGACATTTATATGAAGGTGCCTGAAGGTATCCCTGTCCCGAACCAAGACAGAGCAAACAGAAATCTATACAGTGTAAAACTCAAAAAATCATTGTATGTACTTCAGCAATCAGGCAGAATATGGTATAATCGCTTAAGTGACTTTCTATGTAAGAAAGACTACACAAACAATGAAGATTGCCCCTGTGTATTTATACGATAATCTCAGAATGGATTTTGTATAATTTTAGTATATATAAATGATCTAAATATTATCGGAACGCTGGAAGATATAAAGGAGGTAAGCTCTTGCTTGGAGTTAGAATTCGAAGTGAAAGACTTAGGTTAAACCAAATATTGCCTAGGCTTGCAACCTGAGCATGTCTCTGAAGGAATATTAGTACATCAGTCCGCATATACTTAAAAGGTGTTAGAAAGGTTCAGCTTTGGAAAGCGCGTACATATCGAAAGTACCGATGATCAGAAGATCTTTACAGCAAAATAAAGATACGTACAGACCTAGAGAAGAGGGGGAGAAAGTCCTAATACCGTAATTCCCATACTTTAAGTGCAATAGGAGTACTTATATAATTAGCAAATTGCATTAGATCGGGTATTACATTTGCCATAAACCTATTGTGATTTGCACTACACCGGTTTCACCACTAGATCTGCCCAAACATATGCACTTTTGCTGTTTTGCATTCCAAAACATGCTTAGCCCATGCAGGCGGCCAGCCAAATAACCAATCATCATCCGGAGCAAAAGATTCTGCAAGTGAGGCTAACTCGAGTTCACATAGGCAACCATTCACTCTACGGATCCTCCAATCAAACCTCCAGACTTCATTTGAAACCCAGGAATTTTTTTTTGCTTTCTACAAGAATTAAATCGATTTTCCGCGAAATTCCTACGGAATACTTATAATATTCATACAATCCAAAGACCTTAGGGTATATAGGGCCTATTCTTTTTGGCTGAAACTTGTGGCTTTTAGCTGCGGCTTGTGACTTTTAGACTGTTTGTACGAAAGATTACAAAGTAACAAAAACTCACGTACAATTTTTGCCGATATAAATGAAGTCAGCATAGTATATAGTACAATTAAGTAGTAGATCCTATGCTGAAAAGATATTCCGTTTAAAAATTGGTTATTGTGAAAAAGCCGAAAAACAGCTTTTAGAAAGCTGAAAAGAACATGCCCATATAATAATATAGACAACTACTATATTATATGTGACTAGTCACTGCTCGTACGTTGAAATGAAATTTATTGGATATATAGAGGATCATGTTATAGAAGAAGACTGTTCTGATCAATTGAAAAATAAAGAGTGATGATAAGTTAAAGGAATAGGATAGTTAAAAAAGAAATAACATATAACTACCACTCACGCTTTTATAATAGTTAAGTAATGATACGTGTGATTCCATGCATGCCGGTGCGCCGCCAAAGCTCGCGCGTTTGACTCAAGTCCCCAGCGTGCATTGCCCGATTGCCCACGCGGCTGGTAGATCGATCCGCCAAATTGTGACCTTAAGGCCAGTCTTAGTGGGGGTTTCGTGGAGTTTCATGGGCATTAAATACGCTGACATGACACTGTATTGATGAAAAGAGAGATGATAAAAATTTCATGGGAGTAGAGTGAGTTTCATGGGGATGAAACTCTTCTGCACTGTTTCCAAAATATGGGTGTGTTGGAAACTGGGACATGAAACCTCCACTGAGACTGGCCTAATCAGAAGCTAGCTTTGGCATTACGACTAAATCTTCTCCCTTTACCCTTAATCGCGACACGTCAGGCACTCGTAAGATGCGATGCGCGTTTCGATGATTTTCCAGTGCACTGCAACTGCATGTAGAGCGTTGACTGCGCACTGTTGATTCGGGTCACCACACCGACGCTTTACTATGTTGTTAATGTGCACAATTAATTTTTCGAAGCAATTTCTCTATTTTTCTTTTTTCTGTCTTGCATTAGATATAAAATAGGAGTCATAAATGCATCACATATTCTATTTCTCTTACTTTCGTCTTATTCACTATCTTCCCTCACTTTCGCTACCGGTTATATCTACTTTTTAAAAACTAATTTTCAACCACTATTTATTTATTTTAGGTAAAATTTATCGGCTACAATCAAAAATCATCTCCTACGACCAATATAAATAATCGCTTGATCGCCAATAAACGTGTTCTGCTCGACTCGACCGCATGCATACAAAAATATTTGCACCAATAATTATGCTCATCTTGGCGCTTAATTGGTCGCCCTGGTGCATGGGAAAATGTTGACCTTTTGAGGTCCTGCTTATTTCGGTTTGACCTTCTGGTTTCTGGTTTATTTTTTACTATTTCTAAATTTTTATCTTTTGTAGTTTTTACTTTTTTAGCCTTTTTGCCGATTCTTTTTTCGTATTCGTTTGCATTGTCTATTATAGGCTAATATATTTTTTCTATTTTAATTTTTTAAATTTAGTTACGTCAAATAAGTCACTATCAGTTATAGTATAATTTTAATTAATTATAATACAATTTTAATCATAAACTAATTTATTTCAATCTAACCGAGTGACCTGAACTTAGGCGTACGAATCATTGCATTCCACTAATCAATCATCTTGACCTATGAATGACCTCTCAAGTATGTTTCTGAGCGCACGGCATGGCATGCAAGCAAATTTGTACGACTTATACAGGCGAGAATCATACCAGCCATATACCCCGCGGGATTCAGCCATATACCCCGCGGGATTCCGGCGAGCGCGTGAGCCCCGAATCCTCCCCCGGCCGGCGCGTGTCGGCGCGTTTTGCGTACGGCCGGGGGAGGCATTTTCCTTGACTTTTTTGGAAATTACGTAAAGGTCTTTTTTTCTCGCAAAAAAGTCCCTGCAAGTTTTTTTACAAAAAAAAATTTTGGATGGCGCCCCGCGGGTTTCCAGAATTACGTATAGGTCCTTATTTACTTACGTGCGGGTCCTTACAGGTCCTCGGTTTTTTACAAAAAAGACCTTTGATTTTTCCAAAATTACGCATGTGTCCTCAATTTTTTTATGAAGCCCCTGCGAATTATCGTCTCTTTTACTTTGGTCCACACGGTAGCTAGCGCGGGGTGCGCCGCGCTTATACGGCTAGTGTAATATGAAACATCGGTTATTATCCGCACTTATTGCATAGATACTTGAAACTTTTTACAAAATTCCTGTGAAATCTGAGTAGATTGTATACACTAAAGTCCTGATTTGAGGCAACATATTCATAGTAATTTCATAGCAAACAGAAACATATACTCTTACGCAGTTGTGAAGGGTTACCTTTTCCTTTCGCAGCATATGGTGCAAACTAATGCCGTTTAAACTACATGGTACAAAAAGTAGATATATATAGGTTGGGTTTGAATTAACTACCAGTTTATAGCTTATGTACGGACGAACAAAAACACGTCGTTAAAACAATGTGTTTTTTCAAGACAAGTTTTACAGTTAAATTATAGTACAAACTGTACCGAGTTCAGCTGTACTGGCCACAATTACATGTGACTATTTCTCTCTACATACTGTCTCTCATAAATAAGCCAGAATTTAAAGACCACAGGCATACACTATAATAAACCTTAGCCTAAAAGAATCCACCCATACACATTGGTCACTTAAGGAAAGGTGTTGGCAATCAATTATGGCAGACACTCCGAATCTACTGGTCTATTCATATTGGCTTCTATTTTCAAAAACAGAAACCAATACAAACGTCCCAGTTTCTATAAGTCGTTTCTATCAGCCAATACTTTTCATTTTCATATATTGCAACATACTTTGTATTTTATTATATCATAATTCCGTAAGTCGCATAGCGGTTTGAAATGCTATAGTGACTTTTATTGTATCATCTTTTTACATAATATACAACTATTTATGTGCCACTACTATTTATAAGTTATAACCCAAAATCACCAGCTAAAACCAATATAAAAAGCCCCACAGCTCTGACTTTTCGTCGCCCAACCAGTCTCCACATCACACCCCCTGTTCATTTTCGCCCTGACCAGATAGCAGCACGTAAAACCGGGCACTGACGAGACGGCCCCACGCGGCAGCGACAGAGCCGGGCTCCCATGCGCGAGGTGGCGCTCGCGGCGCAACCCGGACGGAACCCACCCACGAACATCACAACAGCACGGAGAGGCCACGAGACGAGCTCCACAATCTGTGCTCCCCTCCCCACGCCCTCACGGCTCCCGAGGAGACGAATCCGGCCTCCTCCTCCGCCCCCGATTGCCGCCGCGACGCCGATGTAAGCATCCCCGCGCCGATCTCTCCCTGTCCCTTTTTCTGCGATCTTTTTTTTAGTTTTTTTGGGTCGCCGGATGGCGTTTGGGCCGCCGCCGCCGCCGCCGCGATCGGGGGGATGCGGGGGCGTTCCATTTGGGGGAAGTCGTCATCTGATTGGGCGTTCGTGCCCGGATTTGACCGCCGACGGCCGATCGGGCGCCGGAAGTCTCGGTTTTGGGGCGTGCGGACGCCGGATTTGGGCGAGAGATGGGGTTTCCGGCGGGTTGGGGATTGGTGATTGGGGGTTACTTGTAGCCTTGTAGGTTAGTGGAGATTTGGTGCCGGATTGGTGGTAATCTGGTGGCAAAGGTTGGATTTTTTCCCCCTCTCGATTGGAAATCTACTGGGGGCATCGGGTGATGGGGATACTTCCCCCTTCTTTTCCTTGCCGATTGGCGCATTCGATTCCTCGCTAAAGGCTGTGGTCGTGGGGATGTTGGCCGCCTCTTGATGGCGGCTTCTGATGGCGATGAAGGATCCAGCTCGACTGATTCTTCCATACTTTTTTTTACCTGAAATTGGTCGCCGGCGGCGGTGACTCGAGTAGTTGAGTTTGATTGCAGATTGGTTGTTCTTGTGGGAATATTGGTAGATGTAACTGTTGTTAGATATATTTTGATTTGTGTTTGTGAGAATTTTTCCTTTTCTTCTGTATATTGATCGATGATTGTAACTGTGTTTTTGCATGTGGAGATTGGAAGGAGGTCTAAGGGCTGGAACGCTGACCTGAGTTGCATGGGGAGAGGATGCCAGAGCTGCGAAGCAGTACTCGTCAAGCACGTCTGAGATCCAAGAAGCTCGACGACCAACAGCCATCAGAGCCGGCTGCGAAGCCTGTGCCTGCTCCACAGAGAGCAGGAAAGCGTATTCCTCCCACTGCTGTCAGGGGCAGAAAGGGTGCTGCTGGTAGAAGAGCGGCACCACCACCAAGGCCTAGAAGAAAGGGGGTTGAGATTGTTGACTTGGAGGCTGATCAGGCTTGTGAAGACCCCCCTAAAGCTGTTGCTGCACAGGCAGTTGTTGGTGAAGCCAAGAACCTTGCTTTGAACAAGGTAGTCGAGGGTGTTGCAAATAAAGGTTTGAGAATGGGTGGTGAAAGTGCAGAGAAGTTCGTTGGGGCTGAAGATGAATCAACAACAACACCGGTCCCCGAGAGGGTATTACTTCTCTTTTGTATTTTCTTACCATGTACTGCCATTTTGCCATCCATATTTCCTAGTTTAGTTCATTTAACATATATGCATTGTTTTTAGCCTTTACTGCACATATGTTCTCGAATATTCCATTTGTGTTAGATTTGTCTCATACAACACGGTATAGCACAAGCATATGGAACTTTACCCTTTGTTAACATTGTAAAAACTAATTATAGGATTGTGGGGCTCTATGTTTAAAGCACGAAATAGATAAAAAGTACATCGATTTGCCTCTCTATCCTACCTGGACTTCGCCTGTGGCTTATCGAATTTAGATTATTGTGCATTTAGATGACAACTAAGAGTCTAGTCAGTCTACTGCCTTGCTTTGTTACATGATTTTACACTGGAAAAGTCTGCTCTATGATGGTGTTACATTGGACACATAATATCTTATTGGTCGGAGTTGTGCTACTAGGAAGCTCCTAATGCTATGTCATCGCTGCAGGTTCAAGTAGGCAATTCTCCAGAATATATAACCGACAGGAAATTAGGTAAAGGTGGTTTTGGTCAAGTCTATGTTGGTAGAAGGGTATCTGGTGGAGCTGCTCGCACTGGTCCTGATGCCTATGAGGTTTGCTCTCTTACACGGTATAACTTTTGATGCAAAATTTTCTTTGTTACATTAATCCAATCTATGGATGACTACTCTGTAGGTTGCGTTGAAATTTGAGCATCGAAGCAGTAAAGGGTGCAATTATGGCCCCCCATATGAGTGGCAAGTTTATCAGTATGTACTTTGCACAGTCATCTTTCGTTTGTACTTAAGACTATTCTCTTTGTCTTTTGAGCTTTCTGACCATTGGCCTTTTTTACTAGCACTCTCAATGGCTGCTATGGCATACCAGCGGTTCACTACAAGGGTCGTCAGGGTGATTACTATATCCTTGTGAGTTCACTTAAGTTAATCATCTAGACTGCTTTGGAGCTCAATAAATTTTATTTTGATCATATTAAAAATTTTCAGGTAATGGATATGCTTGGTCCCAGCCTTTGGGATGTGTGGAATTCACTGGGGCAGGCGTAAGCATCTTCTCATTCCTTTTGACATTACTTTGTTTTCCTCAAGTTTCTGCTTCTGTACTAAAAGATTTAACATCTATGACAGGATGTCTCCACATATGGCTGCTTGCATTGCTGTAGAGGCCATATCAATTCTTGATAAGCTTCATTCTAAAGGGTAACTTGCAATTATCTTCAACAGGTCATCCTTAGATGCATCACTCTTTATTTATGTTAACACATCCTATGTTTGTCAGGTTTGTGCATGGTGATGTGAAACCAGAGAACTTTCTGCTTGGTCAGCCTGGATCACCTGACGAGAAGAAGCTTTTCCTTATCGATCTTGGTTTAGGTATGCTATTGATCAATGAGTCCATATCTAAGTATGAAATTATTCCATTTCATCACAATATTTCTTGGCATAGCCTAGGCCCTAGGGCCATCATCGACTCTTTGTATATTTTATTAGTGTTCTTTTCTTCAATTACCTTTTCTTTTGTTGATACGATTTCCAAATTGTACAGCATCGAAGTGGAAGGAGTCATCTGGTCAACATGTTGATTATGATCAAAGGCCTGATATTTTCAGGTTGGTTATATTCTCCCTGCTCCTGTTTCTTTTTCTTTCTGCTATGGTGCCTCTTTACTTATCTGCTTCATTTTCTTTCTTTTTTCCAGGGGGACAATTAGATACGCCAGTGTCCATGCCCACTTAGGTCGTACAGGTAGTAGGAGGGATGATTTAGAGTCACTGGCATACACTCTTATATTTCTAATAAGAGGAAGATTGCCTTGGCAAGGCTACCAGGTAGATTTTAATATGCCTATTGAGTCAACTTCATGATATTCTCCAGGTGCTCACTTCAACCTATTCCAATGTTACTTGCTTAACAACACAGGGAGATACCAAGAGTTTCCTTGTTTGCAAGAAGAAAATGGCAACTTCTCCGGAGATGCTATGCTGTTTCTGTCCAGCCCCATTCAAACAGTTTCTTGAGATTGTCACAAATATGAAATTTGATGAAGAGCCAAATTATGCCAAACTTATTTCTCTTTTTGATAGTTTGATTGAAGCACCTGCCTCAAGACCCATCAGAATTGATGGGGCTCTTAAGGTCTGTACTACACTTCCCACTTTCCTATATTGTTTTGTTTGCTTCTTCTGTATCTCACCATAAACCTTTTCTCCCCCAAATTATAGGTTGGGCAGAAACGTGGAAGATTGCTTGTAAATCTAGAAGAAGATGAGCAGCCTAAGAAGAAAGTTAGATTGGGGAGCCCAGCTGCTCAATGGATTTCAGTTTACAATGCCAGGCGGCCCATGAAGCAGAGGTAATTGCATTAATGATTAAAATGTATGATACAAAGAGTGATCAATTAATATTAGTTTGGACTTTGGGCACTTGCTCTTCTTTGATGTAAACATTGGTATTCCAAAAGTGAGTTATTGCCTTATCTGTTGAGTTAATACTTGAGATAATTGAGTATTCTAGTTAATTTGGTTAGAACTGTCAAAACCTACTTCATGTTGGGCAGATGATAGATCAGTTAATTTTGGCCATGATAGCACTTCTTCCCATGCTATTTGTGTTACATTTAGACCAGATATTCATGTTAAACCTGTTACCTGAGTCTGGACCAACCATTTGTATTAAATATGCACCATCCTGCTAGGCCTAATATAGTTGATCTAGATTGCCAACAACTCCCCATTTATTAGTTGTGTTGAAGTTTTGCTAACCCAACTTGAAATATTTACCAATTAACAGATCTGTGTTGATCAGAACATTCTAAAATTGTTCTGGAGTCGGTGCGGTGTGTATAGTTGTAAATCTTAAAAAAAAAGATGACTCTTAGTAACTGGAATGAGCAGAAAATGCAAACACTGCCTGTTTTGCAAATTTTAAGGTAGCCATATATGAACTTAAATATCTTGTGCCGTGGTCTTTGAGTGTAACTCGCTTGTGCAATGGCTGATATACTGGTACAGATATTGATTATGAAAGTATGAAACTGCTCTGCATATTTAGATGAAACTCTGCATGTAAGTGCTAGTGATTCATGCTTTCAGTTTACGGTTAGTTGTTTCAAACCTACAATGTATACTTGCTGCATTTTTCTCCATGTGCTTGCCTTTCTTTTGAACATGAATTATATCATTCTCAGGTCCACCTTGGCCCTCAGTTGATATGTCATTTTGTCTAGCTTTCTAAAGTAAATATAATCTTTAAGGCCCTGTTTGGAATGCGGGAATTTTTCCCGATTCCTGCGGGAATTGAACTGTTTCCTGCAAAATTCCTGCAAAATTCCTCTGTTCCAAACAGGCCCTAACAGTGTGACAATGTATTGCTAAAAATTAATGTCTAAGATATGTTGCTTCTTTGTTAGGTACCATTACAATGTGGCTGACACAAGGCTTCAGCAGCATATAGAAAAGGGTAATGAGGATGGTCTGTACATTAGTTGTGTGGCTTCTTCAACAAACCTTTGGGCTCTCATTATGGATGCGGGAACAGGTTTCTCTTCTCAAGTTTATGAGCTCTCACCAGTTTTTCTACACAAGGTATGGTACAATCTGACAAGTCATGATCACTAATGTCCTGGATAAATTGTTTAGTGAGGATTCCTAACTCTGTTTCCATTATACATAGGACTGGATAATGGAGCAGTGGGAGAAAAATTTCTACATATCAGCAATAGCCGGAGCAGCCAATGGAAGTTCATTGGTTGTAATGTCCAAAGGTATGTGGGTCACGATTTGTTATTACTTAAGTTTGCCACTTCAACTTCCATTTCCTGACCATTTTCCATTAACGATAAAAAGTCCCAATGTTTCACTTGTACTTAATTAGCTTGTTACTTCCCATAAGTGGTCCTTCTGACAGGGCTTATTCATGATCAGCTACAATTCGATGTGTGTCATTATTGCAGGAACTCCTTACACTCAACAATCATACAAGGTTAGCGAATCATTCCCCTTCAAGTGGATCAATAAAAAGTGGAAAGAAGGATTTCATGTAACATCTATGGCCACTGCTGGAAATCGCTGGGGAGTTGTCATGTCAAGGAACTCAGGCTATTCTGAACAGGCTAGAAAACTTACTTGGCCTTGTTAATCATATGTGATTATCCATTCCATAAATTTGCCACTTTAGATTCGTGTAGGCATTCCAGTGATTGTAGCATGACTGCTTACGAGGCAAAGTTTTTTATGCAATTTTCAGGTTGTAGAGTTGGATTTCCTGTATCCAAGTGAAGGCATCCATCGGCGATGGGAGACTGGTTACAGAATAACTTCTACTGCGGCCACTAATGACCAAGCTGCTTTTATCTTGAGCATGCCAAAACGGAAACCGGCGGATGAGACACAAGAAACCCTTCGGACCTCTGCGTTTCCCAGCAACCATGTAAAGGTATCTTTGCAGCTCATTGAAATCCATGCGTTATCTAACGCTAACATGGTGCTTGTGTTTGAGAGTTCAGTTTCATAGTATCTTCTGTTACTGTGCCAAGCTAACCCTGGAACAAACCTGCAGGATAAATGGGCGAAAAATCTCTACATAGCTTCGATCTGCTACGGGCGAACTGTCTGCTGACCTTGCACATTGAAGCAGCACAAAGGAGGGTCATTTAGTATTTTGATGATGAGCATTAAGAGATGTGAGATGGAAGAGAATTCCCATGTTACGATTAGAAAGCAGATGTTATGGTATGGTATCCTATCGTAACTGTAAAGAAATGCTGTACCGAATGCCGACCGTGGATCTTTTCCATAAGAAGCTAACGCATTTCCGCATGAAATTCTCGTCTTTAGTTTGGTTAATGTTTCTCTAGGACCATCAGAATTTGCTGGTAGTTGACATATTTTGAGGTGTTATACGTATCGATCCGATGCATCCCGGAGGCTTGCTGTTTGGCTCTCTTGCTTGCATTTGCGTAAATGTAAAACCTGGTGAGAAAATTAGATAAGTAGTAATCGATTACAGCTCTCTGTAATTGTCTGCTCCCGAAACTATCTGCGTTGTTAGCCGGAACTCGACGGCGGCGGCGTGATACGAGCGATGCCATGCCATGTTCAGACTGACCGCGTGATAAACTCATCGGGAGTGGGTTCTCGCCGGGATTCGTCGTCGACGGCGAGGGCGGAGCGGTGTCATGCGATGACGTTACGATGTTCAGGCGGACATGATGGAGCAGGGGGGGTGTGGGTCTCGCCGGAGCTCGTCGACGGCCGCGGCGGGTCTGTCGTTAAGAAACGAAAGAAGCGATCGTCTTCCAGCTTTTCCTCTGCAGCAGCGATGTTTGCAGCGGTAAGCACAATCCTCCTCTCGTGTTTTCTTAGGATGCATGACAAATCTCTCTTGCAGCAAGGTCAAATAAGTACGTCAAGCGTTAGAACAAGTTCTTTTAGTAAATTGCATAAAAGCCTAGGTGCTGACTGTGGCATAACTAACAAAATGAACCCTAGATATATCGGCAAGTGGCGCATTGCCGCATTTGCTGTGGCATGAGAAGTTTAAGAAGGGAAAATGAGAAACTACCCAATCGGCCGATCAAACGCAGACTTATGCCGAGCCCTCACGCAATGCTGTCTGGCTGCTGCGACGCTGTTTGTGTGCTGTGCTTTCCTGCTGGTAGAGCGCAGTTCCGTTCCAAACAGTGATGGTTTTTTGGTTTTAAGAAGATAACAATGGACTTTTGATTTTAAGAATCCAAAAAACCATTTAGAACACATCGACTTTTTAACACGGTTTTTTTTTCTATTGCATTATTTGTCGAGATATAGTAGTGTTTTTAATTTTTTTTCTGTTTTTCTTCAATTTTCTTTAACTGAATACCTCATAAAAAACTAACTATCGGTACAGTATCATTCAACTAAAAACTGAAAGATAAAAGCCACGACACTTTAGGACAGTGACTTAATCCGAATCAGACTTCAACCTAGACCATGCACAACACACACACTGACAAGTCGCCCATGCATTGGTCGAGGCCCACGAGCGACACCGTGGGCCACTTAACCCTTTCTTCAACCTCCAAGCTCCAGTTGGTGCGCCATTGCTCTAACGCCTGCAGCAGGTGCTCGTCTCCAGCCACCGCTCCAACTCTAGCGCCGCTCCTAGGGGGTTTTCCGCCGGCGGAGTACCTCCGGCGGCCGCCACAGCTCGCCCTATTGCTTGGTCCGTCCACATAACTGCAGGTATTCTGGCTGGCCTAAACATTGAGAACAAAACCACATGTTGTTTTAACTGAAGCCTATCTCCCGGCCAGTGGCTGTGATGCATGGCGGTGGCCGGAGATGGCACGGGCGTGGCCACCGACAGGAAGCTCTTGCCAGCTTGTGAATTTATGCAACTTTTAGACCAAAATACCTCGGTTATATGCTACTTATAAGTATAATTAGTTTGCTCCTAATTTTATGAGGCTGAAGCCATGTATATGACGCATTAGAACAAGCATGTTTTACGAGCAAGCAGCAAGTTTTATTGATCTATGTCTATTCACACACACAGTATTGTAAAAGAAGCGACGGATGCTTCTTTGGAGAGGATTCTAGCTGGAATAATCTGAAAGTTGCAAGAAGATATATACGAGAAATCGTTGGCTCACGACCAAATAACCGCCTGCATTATTTTGCAAGTTTGAAAACTAATTTTCTTTGCAAATCTACCCCTCTAATAAAAAGGTTCCCAATTTATTATCATGTATTTAAATAAGTTACAGACGCGTAATAATTCTAGAGTACTGTCATTTTCATATGTCCAAATTACATATTCTAAAAATATCTTTCTCAAAATTAACATAATTTGACTTCAGCACTCAGAGCGTCACTCTCTTTTTGACTGGAAGGAAGGAGTACTCAACTATCATTTTTTTATAGGAAAACTACCTCTACATTAGTGAGTCAAGGTTCCAACACCACCTAGGTGGTGATCAATTCGGCTTCGGCTTCTGGCTTCTGACTTCTGACTTCTGGCTTATTTTGCACTATTCATAAATTTCGTCTTTTTCTGAACTTTTGGCTTTTTGTTGAGCTTTTTTGCCGGTTCTTTTTTCCCGTATTTGTTTGTATTATACGTAATGGGCTAACATATTTTTTATATTTTTAAATTTTTTTAAATTTAATTATGCTAAATAAGCCTCTGTCAGCTACAGTGCGTTTTTCAGCTAGCTACAGTGTTTTCAGCCATGAGCTTTTCAGCCGAACCGATCACCACCTAAACTCGTTGAAACGAACGCGCGGTTGTCAAGGTTCCAAACACCACCTTAAACTCGTTGAAACGAACACACGCCTGCCACACACGTCGCCGCTCCGACAGACACGTACCCCGAGCACCTCGCGCGCGACGCTTACATCGCGGTACGTTATATATAATTTCAAAGATTCCCAAATGGCAATATCGTTTAGATGATGGACCATTTATGTCTTTTTGTCCAGGTTGACGTTGGTTCTGCACTGTGGACCGAGTCCGCCGCAGTACTGCAGAGGGTCACCACAGGTGCGGAGTTGACCCATGAGGAGACCGTCAGCTTTGCGCGTCGGATGGAGGCCGGGTGTAGATGTATCGTTAGCCTGCTGTCCTGCACGAGGCTACCGGCGGTCTCCACACCCACGCCCAGCGCTTTGACGGATCGTCCACCAGTGCCACCTCGACCAGCGTGGCACTACTCCGGAGGTAGTACGTGGACACGTCCTACACCACCCCACCCGGAGTAGCCAGGGGGTTCTGCCTGGGCACGGCCTCCTACACCACCTCAGCAGCTCTTCATGCCTCATCCGCACATCCCCGGCTTCCACACGCAGGGGGTGTACTCTGAGCTGTACGCCCCTCCTCCTACCTCGATGGTGCCAACTGCGGGTACGCATCGTCCGATCTCGTTTTTATCCCAAGGTGACATGCAACGAACTAACGATATTACTATTGCAGGTCTTTACCATCAGCACGCACATGGCGTCTCCCCGGGCCCCGACGATATAGACCAGTTTTTTGCGGACTGGCCCCGGCCATCCTCCGACGTAGCACCGGAGGTTCTCTCCGGCAGTGCCCTCCCCGGTGCACCGGACGACACACAGCCAGAGGTGCAGCTGACTCCACCAGCGCAGGGGCAGGTGCGACACCCTCCTGCTCGTTTTACTTTCTCGGAGCGTCGTCACCCGTTGCACTGGAGGACGGCCAAGCGGGGCTGTACGGGAGGACGCAGGCGCGGTGACTGGGCACCTCAGGGTGGCGAGTGAGGGGTGCTGTCGATGCTATATGTTATGCATGTAATGAAAAAATACGCGGCATGTTACTCATAACTATATTATGAAGTTTATTTAAATTCAAACAAGCCTATTATCTCTTCTTTTCGCATTCAATCATTCATATATCAAGTCATCTAACAAATATTAGCATACGGTTCTCCGCACAGGAATTCTCAGCGCATGTCACTTAACAGTGTATGTACCAATCGTTCTACGGTCATTCTTTCGTAAAAAAAGTTTCTAAAATTTTTTACGCACCTACAACATACAATGAACATAAACTTTTATTACAAATCTACCACATTTTTTACCAGTTTAAAACTATAAAATTCACAAAATTTAAAACAATCACAGGGGGTTCATGCAGTCGCTTAAGGGGGGCGATTGCATGAAAGTCGCCCAATGGGAGGGCGACTAGATTCAGTCGCTCCATAGTGCGGCGACAGGTATTGTGTCGGTCTCTGGTTGGGCGAAAGGCTCCAGTTGCCCAACTATGGGGCGACTGGAGCCTATTTTTGTAAAAAATTTCCCGTGGGTATATTTCTGTAATTTCGAATAAAAAATGGATTATCCGTACAAAAAATTCCACCACGTCTGATATAACCTATACATACACCTGTTATACTATATCTGGCATGAGACGATAAAGTATTCTACACGGATACAGTATGAATTTGAATCAACTTTAACAAATACTTTGATACTGCAAACAATGGTGTGTGGTTAATTGAAATTGTAGAATATTAAATATGTCCATAGGTTCTCTCCATAGACAGAATAGATGGTGGGTAAACATTGGTCTATGGATTCTCAATTTTCTGAAAAATATAAAGAAATATGCATTAATAATTTTGCAGCATTTTTTTTCTAAAAGTATACTCAGGTTAGGTTTCAGGGAAAAAAATCTAAGTATCTAGGATAAGCATACTTAAATACAAAGCAATTATTGTCCGGTTAGAGTATCTAGGTCACTATCTGACTAAAACGTCCACTGAAAAAGGGCTCGTTGCGAACTTTCAATCATAATTTAGCTCTCACAGAATCCTATAGGCTATAGCTCAATTCATTATTGTGAAAGCAATTCACATGTTCCATCTTCTGTTCAAATCATGCTAGCTGTTTAGCATCACCTTTCGGCATGTCTGGTAATTATTTGAGCTTATTTTTGGTGGTTTATGGCTGAAAAGCACTGTAGCTGGCTAAAAAAATACTGTAGCTGACAGAGGCTTATTTAGCATAATTAAATTTAAAAAAAATTTAAAAATATGTTAGCCTATTACATATAATACAAACAAATACGGGAAAAAAGAACCAGTAAAAAAGCTCAACAAAAAACCAAAAGTTCAGAAAAAGACGAAATTTATAAATAGTGAAAAATAAACTGGAAGCTAAAAACTGAAGCCCAACTGATCACCCCATCAAATACTAACAAAGAAGCAAACACTTGGGAAAATTTTGCAAGGGCATTCGATATTCTTCTTGATTTTGCATAGGCAGTTCTAAACTACGTGATTTTTTTTGAACGTGTTGTGAAGCTTCTCCCCACATATAAATTGCTACTATAAGAGAAAAAAATAACTAAATAGGTAAATATGGTAACTGTGGAAACTCAAAAAGTGGTCGCCATAACTACAAGCACACCACAAACTCCACAAGTAGACAACTGTTGCAGAAAATCCTGGACAATGAGTTACCAAAAAGAAATGCTGGATGTCTTCACAGCAGTGAAAACTGAAGCTAAAGCCCAAAAACAGAAACTTCACAGGAAAAAAAAACACAAAATCCACATTATTTTTCCCCTCATCAGCACTTGTCTTCTTCTACTGGAGAAAATGGAGATGCTACTACTTGTTCGCCAGAATTATACATCTCCACTTCTATATGACCAGAATACACCACTGATCTTTATCCTTTGCTTTCACTTGATCTCTCCACCCGTCTCCTCTCCATTAAGAATCCCCCCTGCACAAGTATTTCTTCCGTGATATTTGTGTAAAGTTTTGCTCGATTTCTTGTGGGGTAGGCTGCGAGACAAGGCATTTGAGGCGAGGCAAAGCACCAAAAGTTGCGATCTTTATCGGTTGGATTCCTCCTCCTCCCTCCCTCTCTCCCCCCTTCCTCTGAGCTTCTTTGAGACCCACTTCCCTCCCTCTTGCACCTTCCAACCCCTCCTGGTCCCTAGAAAAAGGAGATCTTTTAGTGGAAGATTTGATTTGTTGGTGTTTGCTGGTGTTGCCTTGCTGCGCAAAGATTTGTTCCTTTCTTGGTCTGTTTCTTGGCCGGTTTAGCTTGGTGTTGTTCTTGGAGTCACATGGTTGGTGCGGGCAGTTCTTGATCCAGACTCGGATTGAAGCGCCGATTGATTGTTCGAAGCTGAAGATTGCTGTTCCTGGAGCAATTCTTGGTCGCATTCTGGTGGCGGTGGCCATTCTTGATCCGCTCACTTGGGAGATTTGATTAATGTGGTGGGTTTTCTTGGAGCTCAGTTCCCCAATTCGCCATTTTAATGAGGAGTTCCCACTGTGAGAGTTACTGCGCTCCTCCCTTGTGCTACCTCCCGTGCCTCCCCAAATCCAAAGACGATGTAAGAAGTGATGCCGTGGCTGCGTCTCCAAGCCCAGCCGACGTCACCGAGGACAAGCCGCCTCAGGTCCAGAAGATTGAGACACCGGTGGCCGGCGATGATGAGGAGGCTAGTAAGGAAGTGGTGGTGGGAGTGGCTCCCAAGAGTAGCCTTAAGAGAGCTAATTGTGTGGACAGTAAGAATGTGGTGAAAGGCAATGTGAAGTGGATGGATTTGCTTGGGAAGGATCTCCTTGAGGTTAAAGAATTTGAGCCAAGGTACATGTTGTGTTCTTGCCTTTGTCTCTCTACTGCTGTATAGTTTAAATTGTGGGTGAATTTGGTGAATGTTTTCTGTATGTGATGTTTGTGTTCATCAATTTAGGTAGAGGTCATTTCTGCTAGTGGAGATGTGGAATGTTTCTGATCTCCAGAGGAATGTTCTGGTTTTAGGTTTTCGGTACGAGCATTTGCTTCTAAGTCATGGTCATTTGCTGTTGTGTTGACATTAGGAAAACACTATCTAATGGCAAAGTCAATGGTTGTTTGTCAGTTTGTGCCTCCTGGCCCTTGATAATGGTGGGTTTCTTTTGTTATTCCAATGTAGTGGGCAGTGGCTGTATGAGATGAGAATGGGGCAAGTCATTGAGTATTATACAATTCTACTATATTTTGACCTTGGTTGTAGTTTGTAAGAGTGGATGCGGCTGCAGTGAGCTCAGTCCATCTGGTCACCATTTGATTAAGAAATTAGACGGCTGAGATCATACTCTGAAGAAGTAAAGATAGATCGGCGATTCATCACAATTAGTAGTAATAAAACCCATTTGTCGTGTTTGGATGACGCTGGAGGCCAAGCCATCTTTTTTCCAATTGGATAGCTGCCGAAGAATCCTAACTGGGATCTGTTTTTTTTCCTTCAATGCGTCCAAACTGATGGTTTTCTTCAATGCAGCAAGGAAACGAAATCAAACAGCTAATGTAACTTCTTTGTTGCTATCTAGATTTAGGTCAGTCCACTTGAGTAGCTTGAAGTCTTGTCACCTTGCACTGCACGGTACTTGTAGGCGCTTGGTAATTCTTGCATACTTTGCTTTCAGTCAGTTTTGCTATGTGATTTTGACCATGTATTGTACTCTGTATATATAAAATGTAAACCTGAAGCTTTGTATATATAGAATGTAAACCTGAAGCTTTCTGTGAGATTTGATTTTTCAGACTGCAAAAATATCCATGCACAAGTCTGAGGTAGATTGAGGTGCTACATAGACATCATCTTTGAAATATCGGTCAAGTCCATGCATCAGTGAAATGGCCCAAGTGTATGCTAGTCGAGTAATCAATAGTTAGTGCATCCAACCAAGTTTGTTATGTTCAGAAATTCTCTTCTACAAAATTACACATCACACTGGAGTTGATGGTGGTTCACATTGATTTTTGAGCTGCAATCTTTTGTTTTTGTTGTTTGCATGTAAGAAAAGGTTCTGCTGATTTTTTTTCTTCAATTAGTTTGCAGTGCACCATGTCGCCAGTTGAATACGACCTTGTGATAATCCTCTTCAATAGCCAATAGACAGCCTAGCTTAAAGACCAAGTAAACTTCCAATCCAAATCAGCACATCTTTTCAAAAGAATAAACTCACAAGTAGGCAGTTGAGCACTTAAACCTTCATTTTCAACAAGTCATCGGATTTGTTACGGATTGCTTCCAGCTTCTTTATAGCACCGTATCATGAATGGATATGTTGAATGTTGATTACATTGATCGCACTCCCATCACTGCATGTAAACTAGTAATTGTACGCTATCATTCTTCTTCTGTGATGGGAATACATTACAGACATATTTGTCCATTCTTGTGCTACTTTTGATCCTTTTAGAAATGTGTTTGGTTTGAGCCTTTCCACAGTAGGGTAGTGTATCCTTTTTTTTCCTTTTTCTTTTTTTTTTGTGAGGCAGGGTAGTGTACCTTGATTGACATGACTGCTCAACCTCTTCTTATCAGAATCAAATCTATCATATATTTATTCTTGATCCTAACACTATCTTTTCTTCCATGAAGCGAATCTGGAGACTCAGACGACGAAGACGACGCGTGCACCTGTGTCATCCAATGAGCCTAGATATCAACATTGTAAATTCTGTGAAAAGACAACAAAAAAAGGAGTGTCTCACTCAGTCAGCCATTAGTTTCCTGTCAGTAGAGAAAGAGAGCCCCATTGCTGTGTTGGTATCTGGATGCCATGGCTTGTGTCTTATCAGCAGCTTCAAGCGTACATGTTGTTACAAGTGCATAGCTTTAGAAGATTTCTGCCAAATCTATTATCATGTTCATATCTGAATTTTGTTCTGGTTGGCGTGGATGAGCCCTTATGGTGTGGCACAAGTAGCATCCTACTAGATTGGTTGATCTGGTCTACATGTGGGCCTACTTTGTTATGTTCGGCTTAGCGGGCCGATCTGTATGGGCTTGTACGGCCCAACCTGATGACACCAACCGGCCCGGGCTTGGGCCTCCGATTCCAATGCGTTTGGGTTAAAATGCACTTTGATTAAAGTTTACAGCAACAACAGTGTAGTCACGGTGTGGGCCGTGAGCAGAGAGAGAAGCAGAAGGCAGATATTCTACTGGCAGTGGTCCCATCCTTTTAAGCTACGGTTGATAGATTTTATTTGTGTTTTTTGATACGGCGACGAACAACGGAGATACCGATATAGACGGCGCATATGATTTTAGACTTACAAAATTGTTTGAAATGACTCAGAGAAGTCGTTTGAAGAAGATATCTGTTTGTTTTGGCTTATAGAGAAACCGAAGCTAAAACAAAAATAAAACCCAACAAGCCAGGAGAGAGAAGAGGGAGTGTGTGGGGGCCATTAGCACGGAGAGACACACAAGGATGTTGTTCTATGAATTTTTTTTGTACGGATAATCCATTTTTTAATTCAAAATTACAGAAATATATCCGCGGAAAATTTTCTTTACAAAAATAGGCTCCAGTCGCCCCATGGTTAGGCGATTGGAGCCTTTCACCCAACTCAGCAGCGACAGCTGGAGAATCTACCAACGATTTAGTGATTAATTGCAGTCGCCCCACCGTTGGGCGACTGCAATCCAGTCGCCCCACCATTGGGCGATTGCAATCCAGTCGCCCAACCGTTTGACGACTGCGGGTGCAATAAAAAGCACCGCGCGCTCGGTCGCCGGCCGCATTCCACTGTTTTCATTCTCCGGCCGCGCGATTTCGAGAGGAAGGAGAGGAGAAGAAGAGAGGAAGAAGGGGAAGAAGAGGAGGGAGAGAGAAGGAGAGGGAAAGGAGGAGAAGAGGAGAGGGAGAGCGCGGTTTCCAGGTTTTTTTTGTTAGTGTTAGAAATTTAGTTTAGAAAATTTAGTTTAGAAATTTAGTTTAGAAAATTTAGTTTAGAAATTTAGTTTAGAAATTTAGATGTAGAAAATTTAGTGTCAAAATTTTGTATAGTATTTTATGTATTATTTTAGAAAATTTAGTTTAGAAATTTTGTATACCATTTTTAATGCATTATTGTAGAAATTTTAGTTTAGAAATTTAGATGTAGAAAATTTCAGTGTCGAAATTTTGTATAGTATTTTTTATGTATTATTGTAGAAAATGTAGTGTACAAATTTAGATGTAGAAAATTAGTGTACAAATTTTGTATAGTATTTTTGATGTATTATTATAGAAAATTTAGTGTAGAAATTTAGATGTACAAAATTTAGTGTCGAAATTATTGTAGAAAATTTAGTGTACATATTTACATGTAGAAAATTTAGTATACAAATTTTGCAGGTATGACTCGTGATGGACGTGACTCCGACTGGCGGTACTCGCTGTTGGATGAGCACGTGGACCGCGTGCACCGCGCTTCCCGTCGTGTGCCGCCACCGGGGAGCACGGACGAGCCGCCTGAGCTGGGAATGGTCCGGACACGCACACCTCGCGTGGCCTGGGGACTCGACCTCCGTTGGACTACCAGGTTTGCACTACGCTAGCGTTTTAGTGCTGTCGCAAGAACGTTCCGTGCTAACCTTCACTTTGTTTGCAAGCTGCGGGATGCCGGGCTACTCCCTCTTGCCCGGATGGTGCAGGCCACGGAGGAGGATGGAGCCGCCTTGGCCGCGGGCGGGGACGAGGCGGGCGTGGAGCGATCACGACGCTTCCCGTTTGACTGTTCCCTGCTGACGGCTTTGGTGGACCGTTGGCAGCCCGAGACGCACACTTTCCACCTCCCATTCGGGGAGATGACGCCGACCCTGCAGGATGTGTCCCTGCTCCTTGGCGTTCCGATCGCGGGAGGTGCTGCCTTCCTACCGGAGGCCCCGGCCGAGTGGCGCGTTGACCTGCTCGGCAGATTCGAGGGGGTCGTTCCACCGGCCGATAATCACCACATCTTCGAAGATACTCAAGACCCATGGGCCGACGCTGAGGTGGCTCACACAGTACTGGGTATGTGGTATTTAAAATCGATTGTGTCTTCGAAGCTCTTATTTGTGCTATTACATACTAATAACAATTTGTTTGCATTCAGGTGGAGCGCATGGATCCACATGCAGACGATTACCAGGTCTCGCGCCACTTGGAGGCGTACGTGCTGTGGCTGTTTGGTTGGGTGCTCTTCACCACCAGCCACAGCAACTCCGTGGATGCGCGTCTTATCGCTTATGCGAGGGCGATCGCGGACGGCGAGGCCCCCAGGTCAGCTGGGGATCGGATGTACTTGCCGCGACGTACCGCGCCCTGTGCAATGCGTGCACGAGGATCAAGGCGAACTCGGTCCTCACAGGCTGTCCCCTGCTGCTGCAGTTGTGGTCGTTCGAGCGCTGCAGCCTCGGACGACTTGTGCTAGACGACATGGGTCTGTACGGGGCCGAGATGTATCCGGGGGAGACGTCGACCGGCTGACGATGGGTTCTCTTTGGTGCCGTCGACGAGTAAGTATTATCACAGTCAACTATTTCTTTCTTATTAACGATCATCATACTAAACAACTTGTCTTTCTTGCAGGTACAGTTCGTGCACGTGCAGGTCACACGGGCATACCTGCCCTTTGTGGAGCAGTTTGACCACCTCACAGACTCCGACGTGCGTTGGGAGCCTTACGCAGATACGACAATGCAGGCCCGTGCTCCTGACGGGCTGTCCGCACTGTGCTGGCGTGACCGGCCTTTCTGGCTCACCTGCCGAAAGCTCGTGTACGATATCTACGTGGAGGACTACGCACTCCAGTGAGTCATGCGACAGTTTGGGCTACAGCAGGCGCTTCCTGTACCAGTCGGACCACTGCTTCCGCGGAACGTGCACGCGTGAGTGATCGCTTCTCATAAATATGCACGTACTTACTACTGTGTTCACAAGTACTTACATTACTGTGTTCGCAGGCACAACAGAAAGGGAGTTAAAAAAGGCACGGACTGGTCAACGAAGATGCAGCCCTAGATTGCGCAGTGGGAGGGTGCGCTCGACGACCACGTTGAGGAGGAGCGCCCATACGACAGCACGGACTACGCGGAGTACCTGATCTAGTACTAGGCGCGGACACGTACCAAGCTCGTACATGTCGTAGACCTGCCTGCCACACACGTCGCCGCTCCGACAGACACGTACCCCGCGCACCTCGTGCGCGACGCTCACATCGCGGTACGTGTAATTTCAAAGATTCCCAAATGGCAATATCGTTTCGATGATGGACCATTTTATGTCTTTTTGTCCAGTCTGACGTCGGTTCTGCGCTGTGGACCGACTCCGCTGCAATACTGCAGAGGGTCACCACAGGTGCGGAGTTGACCCACGAGGAGACCGTCAGCTTTACACGTCGGAAGGAGGCCGGGTGTAGACGTATCGTTAGCCTGCTGTCCTGCACGAGGCTACCGGCGGTCTCCACACTCACGCCCAGCACTCCCATGGGTCGTCCACCAGTGCCACCCCGACCAGCGTGGCACTACTCCGGAGGTAGTATGTGGACACGTCCTACACCACCTTACCCGGAGCAGCCAGGGGGTTCTGCCTGGGCACAGCCTCCTACACCACCTCAGCAGCTCTTCACGCCTCCTCCGCACATCCCCGGCTTCCACACGCAGGGGGTATACTCTGAGCTGTACGCCCCTCCTCCTACCTCGATAGCGCCAATTGCGGGTACGTATCGTCAGATCTTGTTTTTATCCCACGGCGACATGTAACGAACTAACGATATTACTATTGCAGGTCCTTACCATCAGCACACACATGGTGTCTCCTTGGGCCCCGACGATGTAGACCAATTTTTTGCGGACTGGCCCGGGCCGTCCTCCGACGCAGCACCGGAGGGCACACAGCCAGAGGTGCAGCTGACTCCACCAGCGCAGGGGCGAGTGCGACACCCTCCGGATCGTTTTACTTTCTCAGAGTGTCGTCACCCGTTGCACCAGAGGACGGCCAAGCGGGGCCGTACGGGAGGACGCGGGCGCGGTGACGGGGCACCTCAGGGTGGCGAGTGAGAGGTGCTGCCGATGCTATATGTTATTCATGTAATGAAAAAATACGCGGCATGTTACTCACAACTATATTATGAAGTTTACATACCAGTTCTCCACACAGGAATTTTCAGCGTATGTCACTTAACAGTGTATGTACCGATCATTCTACGGTCAATCTTTCGTAAAAAAAGTTTCTAAAATTTTTTACGCACCTACAACATACAATGAACATAAACTTTTATTACAACTCTACCACATTTTTACCAGTTTAAAACTACAAAATGCACAAAATTTAAAACAATCACGGGGGTTCATGGGGGCGACTGCATGTAAGTCGCCTAATGGGAAGGCGACTGCATGAAAGTCGCCCTCCCGTTGGGCGACTAGATGCAGTCGCTCCAGGGTGCGACGATAGGTATTGTGTCGGTCTCTGGTTGGGCGAAAGGCTCCAGTCGCCCAACCATGGGGCGACTGGAGCCTATTTTTGTAAAAAAAAATTCTGCAGGTATATTTCTGTAATTTCGAATAAAAAATGGATTATCCGTACAAAAAATTCGTTGTTCTATGCTGGGTTCTTTTGGGTTTAAATTTGGCTTATTTTTGTACTGTCTACAGTAACTAGTTTTTAAACGGTGTGTTTTTTCAATGTGAGACCAATAGCAAAAGTTACTGAGTTTAGCTTGTGCCGCCGCCGTCGTCCCCATCGTGAAGACTGACGCCGCCAGATCTGGCTGTTGCCAGAGCCGCCGCCGCCCAGAGCGCTGTCGCCGGGCCGTCATCGCCGCATCCGCTGCCGGGGCCGCCTCTGGCCGTGCCGTCGCCGGCCGGTCCGCCTCCGCCTCCGCCCGGGCCGTCTCCGCCCGCGCAGCCGCCGCCGGGTCCGCCTCCGCCCGAGCCGCTCCGCCGGCCGCTCCGCCTCTGCTTCCGCCGCCCGGATTCGGTCCATAGGCCGCCGCTTTTCGCCGTCGCCGACCAGGCCGCTGCTACGCCGGCCACCGCTGCTCGTCGCCGCCGCCAGGCCGCTCCTCCGCCCGGAGCCGCCGCCGCCGGTCCTCCAGCCGCTGTTCTCTGCTGGGCTTTTGCGTGCGTTCGGTCGGTCTAACCGACGCTTCGCGTGTGGCTTTTGTAAACAGGCTGACCGACCGGAATAAGTAAAAAAACAAATAAAAAAATAAAAAAACCAAAAAATATTTAAAAAATCAAAAAAAAAATTAAAAAATCAAAATCACAATAAATAAATTAATTAATAAAAACAAAATAACAAATCAAACAAAAATTCAAAAAAAACAATTTGTTTTGCAGGCATCGCTTAGCCTTGTATCCGCCTGGATCTGGCTGGCCGTCTCCATCCGTTGCAGGACCCCACCACCATTCGTCTTCCACATCGGCGTCAGATGTCGTCCATTGGCACCATGACCACCGCCTAGCAGCTCGAGGATGAGCTGCATGTCCGGGAGGGGTGTAATGTCATAGAGGTGGGCCTTGGGCCCAGCCGGGCCATTATTAGAAATAGAGATTAGATTCTATTTGAGTTAGAGATTAGTTTCCTTATGTTAGAGATATGATATTAGTTATTAGTTATTATATCTGTTAGAGAGATGATTGGGATTAGATTCTATTTGTTAGGGGGAGCCATCTATATAAGGGGGCTACCGCATGCTATTGTAATCAAGCAGAGAATTATCATAGTCTTCCCTGTCTAAATCTCTAGTCTCTCTCCCTCTCTTTCTACGCTGACGCCATCCGGCCCTCTTCTTGGTGGTGTTTATCCCGTATGAACCCCGGTTCATGACAGAATCACACACACATATGGAGAACTACAAAGAAATAGCAAAAATTCAATTCTCAGTGTAGTTTCACTGGAGTTTCGATTAGGAACATCTGTTCTGTGTAAAACCACAGACCTTTGCCCTTGACGTCTGGTTTAAAGTCCTCTTTGAAACATGATTCTAATTTTTCGGCACATCAAATCGTAAATAAAGTTGTGGTTCCAATTAGTATACTGTGGAAGACGACCTCAAAACTTGAATGCACGGTGTATTTCTATGATTTCCTTTTCTCGTTGAGGGCATGGTATTCTACTTATCTGCCTTTTCTGTGACATGCTGTTCAAATTCAGTTTGATGCCAGAAGTTATGCATGTGTTCACTACATGGTTTGTCTACACAAGCACTCGTACCTTAAAAGTTTTTCGTTGCCACCTTAAGCTTCTGAATCCTGACTCCTGGCAGTAGCAAGGTAAGACAGCATTCAGCATCTGTGTTGCTGTTGCACACTTGCACTCCTGCTGCACAAGAGGTCAGGAAGGGATCAAGATATGTGCCTGTACTGTACATTCAGGTTTCTGTCAAAATCACGTCTACATCCACTCTCCCCAAAAAAAAATCACATCTACATCATGGTCTTGCATTATATGCATCAGTTTATCATCTCTAGAATTTTAATCGTACGGGTCCCATGAAGGCATTAGCATGAATGCATCGTGTTAGTATCCTAGTGTTTGGTCTCCCTATTCAAGTGCTCTAATCAGCATGGTTAGATTATTTGTGGCACATGACGGATTCTGGACCTGACCTATTGCATTGGTTGCGTTTGTGCAACTTTGGACTGCATTATTTTTCTTTTCCTGATAGAAAGGCTGGAGATTGTATTCCGATCCGATTTTCGGGATCCGATCAGCCTTACTGTCTTCCGCCTCAAACTATGACCTAAGTCTCCGTTCACTTTACATCATCCAACTATTTAAACCAGCTTCAGCAGCTCAATTGGCGATCGGTTCGGCTTCAGCTTTTAGCTTCCGGCTTATTTTTCATTATTCATAAATTTCGTCTTTTTCTGAACTTTTGGCTTTTTGTTGAGCTTTTTTGCTGGCTCTTTTTTTTCCCGTATTTGTGTGTATTATATGTAATGGTCTAACATACTTTTTATATTTTTTAATTTTTTTTAAATTTAATTATGCTAAATAATCCTCTGTCAGCTACAGTGTTTTTTTTAGCCAGCTACAATGCTTTTCAGCCATAAGCCACCCAGCCCAAATGATCACCACCCAGCACCCCCTTTGCCCGAAACCAATCAGGTTTTATCCAACGTGACGGTGGTATTGGTTTACATGGCATCCTATTAGTGCTCATTTGGGCTAAAAGCTTAAGCTTTTGGCTTTTTTTATTGTAACGACTAAAAATACATAATAGCTGCTGTTAGTTTTTTCAATATAATTAAATTTAAAAAAAATTATATCATTACAGACAATCCAAAAGCATAAGGAAAAGAAAAACAAAAGACAAAAATACCCAAAAAAACTAAAAAAAGACGAAATTAAGAAGTTAGGAGCAGAAACACGTTAGATCAGGGCCTAAGCCATGTATATTAACATGGCATGCCTATCAGCCATATTTGCATTGAATCAGAAAAAAAGAAAAGAAAAGGAGGAACCCACCATGGCGGCCTCCCCTCTCTGTCTCTCTCTCTCCCCTCTCGCCAGCAAATATCAGCACCAGCCGCCATCCTCCTCAATGTCCAGTCCCTAGCGTTGGCTTCTAGGCTATATGCACCATCCACATCCGCAGCAAGCGGTCGCGGCGAACGCAGCGCAGCGCACATGCAAAGGGCAGACAAGCATATATAGCTTGTTGGTTCCTTGCTCATCTGGACCAAAGCATCGCCTAACGCTTGGAATCAGTGCTTGCTCGTTCGCATGGCCTCAAGGCGGACACGGAGCTGGCCCTGGAGTACACGTCGCTGCTGCAGGCCTGCGCCTGCTCGCCGCCGAACTCTATATATCCGAGACCGGCAGTCGTGTTCGCATTGCACCAGTGCATTTTTCACGAATCCTTTCGCGTCATGTCAGGTCCCACCTATTTCTAAACCTAACCACACAAAGTTAATTTGATTTTTGTGCTTACGGCTCATCGAATCAACTGTTTTTCTCCTCTGCCCCGGATCATCTTTCCGGGTGCCGTTCATATCCAACGATATGCCTAAGCTAGATTAAGGGCCTGTTTGGTTCATGACCAGAACTTGCCTAGCCACAAGTTAGACGTGCCACAGTTTTTAGGTAGCTGTTTGGTTCACTGACGTAACTGTGGCATGCCACACTTTCTTAGCACCCGGCCCCACACGTCATAGACTCAGTTTCTTGCCAAATTTTGCCACAAGTGTGGCTTCGATTTTGTTAGCCACACTTTCTGTGGCAGCCACATATTGCCTAAGCTTAGGCATGGCAAGGTTAGGCACCAACCAAACAGGCCCTAATTATCATAAGGACCCTTCCTCTCCAGCGCCGTCTCCCCTTCCTACCTCTCCCCTTCGCCTTGCCGCCGCTGGAGCACACCGCCGAAGGCTTGTGCGGGTGCTAGGAAGGCGGCGGCGGGGCTCTCTCGTCTGGATCTGGGCGGCGGCTTCTGGATCTGGGAGACGGGTAAGCGGCGGCCGGGTCCCCGTGGTGGTCGCCGGCGGAGGCAGCGCGGCGTAAGCGGCGGTCGGGGCCGGAGACGAGTGGGCGACCCTTTCTCTCCCCAGCGTTCCAGCGCCGTCTCCCCCTACCTCTCCCATTCGCCTCGCCGCCGCTGGAGCGTGCCGCCGGAGGCGTCCGGGCCCCTGTGGAGGTCGCCGGCGGAGGAAGCGCCCTGATGGGCGTCCGTGCTGCGGGATGAAGAGCCGGTGAGGCCCGAGGTCGCGGAGCTCGCAGTGCAGGGGCGTCACCTTCTACCGGAGGACTGGCCGCTGGGAGTCGCTCTTTGTTACTCCGCCGTCGCCGTCTCTCATGCGTACATGCGTGGGGGCGGCGTTGTCGCCCGCGTGGAGCGGCGTCAAGGAGGTGTGGCGGCGTGCTGCAGCCCGGCCTGGTGGCGGTCAGCCTCGTCCTCGCCGAGGTTGCCGGCCAACGGCATGTGGCTCCAGCGTGCTGGCGCCGGGATCTGGTAGAGCGCGGGTGCTGGTCGCCGGAGCTTTGCGTGGGTCTGGATGGAGGTCGGTTGCTGCGCCTGGCGATGGTGGTTGGCTGGTGGTCCTGTTGTGCGGCAGACGGTTTGGTTGCTGGGTGCCTAAGGCATCCCGCGGTGACCGGTGAAGGATATGATGGACTCCGGAGTGTTGGTGGAAGTCTTTTTTGCGTGTGGGTAGTACGTGGGGTGCTGTGGAGGTGCTGGCGAAAGTATTGCCGGTGTTCTTACCGGTCCTGACAACGATGACGCCTTCGGGCGCCATTTTCCTTCCTGGAGGTGTTGTCTTGGCATTCCACAGCTCTCATGTGCTCTGATCTCCAGGTGAAAACCTTGCCTCGGTGAGGCGGGCGGCGTTGGCGATTCTGGTCGTCTCGTTGGAGGCGTCGCCTAGGAGGTCCTTCTTCGCACAAATTAGACCGAAGTTTGGATGGCGCAGTCGGTGGAGGATAGGGTCTTGGTTGAAAGCAAGGACGGAGAAGAAGCTCTGAAGCGTAGTCTTTCTAGCTTTTTTTCATAGTCCTTAAGCTCTCTTTCTTGTGGTTGTATGCTCCTCAGTTATGAGGTTTTGAGCCTAAGAGCTCGTGTAACCGTTGGCTGTATATATCCCTCGTGGATATAGAGGCCGGATTTTATATCCTTTATCTAAAAAAAGATTAATTATCATAAAAGAAATGTCTAGTTATATAGCATATTTTTGACACGCTCATATTCTCCTCCCAACCTCCGTAGAACCATCGCCACCATCACTAAACTGTTGCCACCGCCGCTGCTACTGCTTGCTGCCGACCCATCTTTACCATAGCAACTCTTGAATCACCGCCACCAATAGACTCCCTTCATCACAAGCACCCTATTTTTTTTTGCTTTCCTAGTGTCTCACCACCCCCACCACCGTTAGGCTCATGCCCACCTTTCCCCTCCTCCTGTTCTTCCCAGCCGAACCAAGGGGAGAAGAAAGACTTCTCTCCATATGACGTATGGATTTCACTCACAAATTTTTTAAAGGAAAAAATCATTCAATAACATGTGACGATGTGTTCGGTGACATGGCAAACATGCGGCATCAATGTCAACAAAATTTTGACACATAGATGTCATGTTAGTCAAAATCGCCTTAGATTAGGTCAAGGGGGTAGTGTGACTTGGTTTTGTTACTTTAGGGTTGTGTTTTAGACGGTTTTATCATTGTGGGTTATTTTTCAGACGGAGATAGTTGAAGGTTGTAAAGTGAATTTTTTTCTTTCTGGATCATCACCATTCACTGGATCCTCGCCATTCAACTGCATCCATTTCAGTGATGCTCCATATGGTTGTGGAAGTCTAAGGCCCCACTCTAAGTGGCTTCGGTTTCTAGCTTCTGGCTTTCAGAAATTGGAATGAACGTATTGTCTTAATTTCAGCTTTTTTGGCCTTTGTTAGGTTTTTTGTTCTTTTCTTTTTTCCTTATTAATTTGTATTATCTATAGGGATATAATAGTGTTCTTTTTCTTTATTTTTAATTAAATAACTTAATAAAACTAATAACAGCTATAGCGCAATTTTAGTATAAAAAAACAACGAACGGGGCCTAACCTCTAAAGTCTCATCAGTTCCGATAGCCGCAACCAGTTGGAGCCGGCCTAAACTCTGAACTCTCATCATGAACTGAATTATGGATTTGAGTACAGATTGTAGTGCGAGTATTTGTTTCTGTTCCGTACAAAAGTGGGTTGTGTTGAAGGCTTAAAGCCAAAATGTTATTAGAGTAGTACTGTACTAGTACTAGTGTGAGCTGTACAATTGGACTTGGCTAAGTAGTGATCCCGTGGCACTTCAACTTGCTAGCTTGTTTGGTGCTTGCCAGTGGGAACTAAATTGTTTTCTGCCAAATTTTTACGTTCAAAACGGGTCTAAAATGTGACTGCCAATAGCATGCCAAAGAAAAATTATTGAGCATAACAATCTTTGATGAGCATATGAAGTCTAGCAATAATAAACATGCAATTTAAGTCCTAATCACATATACAATGATGTGATGTCAGTTGTCTGTAAACTTTGTCACATAGGATACGAGATGATAGAGAATTAGGTTGTCTTTCATATAGCAATTAACTGTAATACAAGAAATAAGATATATTATGTCATGAAGAAGTTGTCTATAGAATTATATAAAAAAATAACTTATTATATACCGTCTATGGATGACATAAATGGTATTATAAGTAGTATATATGATTTTTTTTTCCATACAGTAGGGGCCACCACAGGGTGACGTGTGGTCCAGTGCTGACGACAACAGGATAAAGGTTGTGGCCCCACTCAAAATGGCTTAGGCTTCTGGCTTCTGGTTTATTTCTCACAATTCAAGAATTTTATCTTTTTCTGATTTTTTGGCTATACTATTCGTGATGGGCTAACCTGTTTTTTCTATTTTTAAATTTCTTAAAATTTAATTACGACAAATAAGTCATCATCAGCTACAGTATAATTTCAGTCAGTTACAGTGCTTTTCAATTAAAAAAAGGCATTTTGAGCATCCCCTGTAACGTGTGTGTTCTCTCATCCTATCCTTTCTACCCTCTAGGCATCAACGGCCTCTTTTTTTAAACCACCTTTTGTTTGTTTTTTAGTATTTCTTTTTTACGGCCTGTAATTTTCAATTTCGAGCTACGCATGTCCTACTACTGATCATCGGATGGGAAAACTCCAAACTCGACCAATTATGTTGAGACTCGAGAATCAAACTTGTTAAAATGGTAGTATATATATCTGTTTTGTAGTTGCACGGGATTCAAGTGAGAATAACTTACAATTACCATTTAAAAGATAGAGTTAGTAAGGGCAGTCCCAATGGAAGAAACTGACACGATTTCCATAGCACAAGAAATCATCTATAGAAACTATCTTCCACAGTGGAGGTGTCTTCGAGTAATAATTATTTTCTCTTTCTCTCTCCCAACTCTATCTTCTTCCTCCAATGAGAGTGTGCCACGAGCCCCCTAGAAACTGGTGGTTTCTTCCCAATGGCGATTTCATAGTTTCTTGGTGCATTGGGTGGAGTGAAGACCTGATTTCTTCATGAGGAAACCGTTTCTAGGATTTGTGCTCTCTTTCATCACTAATTACGTTGCCATGTCAGCATTTTGCCTACGTGGCAAATCATTTAATGAGGATAGAAACCATCATCAATACACCATTGGGACTGCCCTAAGTGATACATTGTTCCCCCTCCCCTTTGCGTCGAAGCACACACGACTACCCAGGCCGCTTGTCCTCCTCCACACCTCCTCCTCCTCCGTTGCTATTGTCTTCCGAGCTCGCCATCCGCATCCTTTCTTCCCAAGTCCTCGCCTCTGCCGCTGAAGCACAAAATGAGACAACAGCTCCAAGCTCCATTTTGAATTCCATTGGGGTGCCTTAAGCAAGGTGTTTCAAGGGGTGAAAATGGTTCTGCTTCGCTGCCTTTTGCTGGTCTCTTTGGTTAAACAGGAACAAAATGGCTATCAAAAACAGATTATTATCACATCTAATTAAAGCTTTGTATAAGATAATTTCCTTTAAGCAGTAACAAAAATTCTTTTGAAGGACGACGAGCCACTGGGAGAGGATCAAGTGGTGACCATGCTCAAGTAGCAAATTGATCTGGTGAAACAAATAGAACTACAAGTAAACATTTGAAAACATTATTTTATTTTTTTGGGTCAGATTATGAGTTTCTTAGTTGTTTAGTTATGTCAACATTACGTAAAGGGAGGTGTTGTTTCTGTGTTAGTGGCTCAGTATATTTTGTTTGTAAGGTGATATCTCTGCAGTACTCCTCTATCTACCTCTCTTGTATTCTGAACATGAGCTTTTCTTAAATCTAGGAATAAAATCCTTTTATTTGTTCTTTTCCTTGGTTCAATATTGGAAGGAAGGACAAAGGGGTAAGAGTAATAAAGTGGGTACTTGATAGGTGTGCAGAAACATAAATTGGCGGATGACGATGTCCTAAACACAACTAAAGATGACAATGTCCTAAATGCAACTAAGTTAAGTCTGTCGATGTAATTAGCCATTTTTAATTGTCAAATTCATATTTACTTTTTAAACAGAGAATTAAGTCTATGAATTTGTCATTCCTGGTAACATTCTCAATGTTCTTTTGGTTATGTACCTTAAAATTGGGTGCTCCTCCTCACATACTGCTGTGGACTGCAATGCATGGACACTCAATTGATCTATCTGATATGTAACTTCACTGCAACCACCTTGCAAAAAGAAAAACTTTGCCATAATTAAATACGCTTTTCCGTTACAACGTACGGACACTCGGCTAGTAACTTACAATTTGTAAGGTCTTGTTTGGGACGCGCAATTCTTATGGAAACTATTGTTTCACGTTCCTGTGAAATTCCAGTGTTTGAAATATGGTCTAAAATTCCTTGGTGTTATCTTGGCATGGCAAAGTGTAAAGAGAAACAATTAGGTCGGAATAACTTTTCCTGTCCAACAAAAACAAGGTTAATCTATAAAGTTCAAACTAAATCAGCAAACCAGCCTCTTGTTAGAACTCTCTTAATCTGGACCTCCTCTAAACGGTTTTAGCTTCTGACTTATTTTGGGTTTTGGTTTATTTAAGCCAGAAACTACTTGGAATACGTTGACTTCTAATTTTAATTTATTTTAGATTTTTTTGTTTTTTCTTTATTTTATTATATTATACGTGACCATATAACGGGCCTTTTCTTTTTTATTTTTTTAAAATCTAATCATCGTTAATCATATAGCGGGCTCTAATCTTGGCATCACTCCCACTTTCCTCCCCTTAAAAGGGCGAAATGGAAAGGCAACACCGTTTTCCTCGTCGCCACGACCTCTCGGTCCTCTTCCTCCCCCGCTCCCCACGCACAACACAAGCACAGAGCTCCACATCGAGAGCGCGAAATTTAAAGCACCGGTGGCCTCCCGGTCCCAGTGTCCGATCTCCTCGCTCGCTCGCTCGCTCGCGCGCGCGCGTCTAGGGTTAGGGTTTCGAGGCTCCCTCCTCTCTTCCTCCTCCCGACGCAGCTGCATCAGCCGCGCCCACGCGCCATGAGGGTCGACCCGGCCCCGCGGAAGCGCACCATCGCCGTGCAGCGCTGCGCCGCCGTCGCCGCAGCGGCAGGCGGCGCAGGGAAGAAGCTGCGGCGCCTCCCGCACATCTTCGCCAAGGTACTCGAGCTCCCCTTCGCCGCCGACGCCGACGTCGCCGTCGAGGAGGACGCTGCGGCGCTCCGCTTCGTCGCCGCCACCGCCGGCGGCTTCTCCCCCGCCGGCGCCCGCGCTCACGCCGTCGAGATCCACCCCGGCGTCACCAAGGTCGTCGTCCGCGACCTGTCCGCCGGCGTTGGTGGCGACGCCGCCTCCGCCGCGTTCGAGCTCGACCGGTGGCGATTCCGCCTTCCGCCCTGCACCCGCCCCGCCATGGCCACCGCCACCTACGCCGAGGGCAAGCTCGTCGTCACCGTCCCCAAGGGTGCCGTCCCCGATGACGGCGATGTAGCTGCCGTCCTTGGAGGTGCCGGCGCCGAGAGCGTCCCCTTACTTGTATAGTAAATATAAGCCGTAACAACACTATTTTGCTCGCTCGCCTGTTTCTGATGTGAAATCATATTTATGGTAATAACAGGGCAGTAAGAGTAAGAAATAATGGATATGAATCACTGTTTGCTGTGAATTCTCTGTTGCTACGTCTGATCTTCTCCTGAAATTCTTGGTAGTATTGTCCGAGTCCACTGAGAGACAAATTGTTGTCAGTTTTGATGCTCCATATGTAGTATATAGTTGAGATGATTGGATGGGTAGATTAAGCAATAAGTAGCATGCCATCATATAGTGTAGTCGGACAGCTGGGTTAGATTTAAATGAGATGATCATATCTGAGTCCGTTGATCTGGTTTGATGAAAAAACGACAATCTGCTTGGTGAGATGGTTTGATGACAGATTGAGAATCAGCTCGTCAATTATTCATGTTTTGTGCTAAATCAATGGGTGCGGATACCGGGAGCACTAGAGTTGACTTTGTAGTTTGCATGGATCATTTGTTGGTGTGTACTGTGTTCTAGTATCATTTAGCTGGAGCTTTTGAGCAATTCTTTGATCTTGTGGTACTTGAGATTTGTAGATGCTTTGATTACAGTTATCTCTGTTATGTATGTGCGTCTGCTGTGTTTGAATCAATGAAAATGACTCTGTTGCATTTGGAGGTTAAGAGGTCACGGTTTGATGCAATCTAGTTTTCGTTTTCTTGTCATTTTTTCTATATCTTAAGCCGGGTCACAATCTATGTATGTGTTGTCTTGAACATGTTGGATTGGTATGCCTATCAATCAATCACCAATCCCTTCAAAAGCCATATCCAATTTGTCTGATTATATCACAGCAGGAACTTGGTTGTGTTTCATACAAAGTGCAATAATTGTATCCTTTAGATCTATAGAGCGTATCCTATCACATGCTAAGCATATGTAGCCTTAGATTTTTCATTGTCAGCTTTATTCTAGCTTTGTTCCAATGTATTCACTCCCTTTTCATCTCATCTTTTGCTTTCAGAAGATGCTCGATTTGCTTGTCAAACTTGCCAACTGCTAGTGGGGTGTTACCTAAAAGACTACAGGCAGAATGTGATACCTTGATTCTTTTCCTCTAAAATTTGAGGATGTGGGAGACTACTTGAAACCTAAAAATGGTATCTGATGAGTTGCAATTTCGTCATTACCATGATAGCTGCAAGTTAACTAATTTTACTTCCATTTTAGTGATTGGAGGATGCGTATTATTCAATATTCATTTTAGTGTTTGGAGGATGCATATTATTTAAATTTTATGTGAAAGTCCTAGCCCCCTAGGATCCATGTTATTCCAAGAAAATTTAGTTGCTTGGAGCAATCACTTTCTCCGGTTTCTTTTTGTGCATTTGTTCAAGGAGGTTGAAACATGGTTGTTACGGCGTCGCCTAGGCATCGCGGTGGAGTTGGGTGGACGCCATGGACATTCGCCGCGACTTGGGGGAGGAGGCGGCGGGGAGCGGAGGCGAGGTGGCAGGGGGAGGAGGCACCAGGAGAGGAGAGAAGGCGAGGCGGCAGAGAAGGCGAGGCGGCGGGGAGTGAGTGAGTGCGGGAGATGGAGATGCGAGAGAGAGGGGGGGGGGGGGTTGGAGAGGAGGGGAGAGGAGTTGGTTTCCAGATATATTTGATGTAGAGTATGAGTCGGTCGGCCGGTCGGCAGATATATGCATACACGTATGTAACGTGCACGTACAGCGCGGCGCTCGCCTAGGCGCCCCTCACTCGCCGTGTTCGCTGACTCCGTCGTGACAACCATGGGTTGAACTACATACCTGTTAGTCTATTACTTGCCCATGGTTTTTAGTGGGGTGGATGCGTGGTGGGGGTAATTAGCACAGGCTTTTCCGTGAGCTGTTCGGCCTTTTTTTCATGTTCTTTCTGTTTTGTCTGTGAACTGTCTGCCCTGTATAAGTGATTTCATCTGAGCTTGTTCATCCTGTTTTCCCCTTTTCTTTTCCTCTTTTCCTTGCATCTTTGTCCCTGTCCATTCTTTAGTGCAACTGCAGATGTATTTGTAAAGATGCTGAGATAGTGACATTATCTTATCTTTTCTAGGGTGAAACAAAAGTCTGAGAAAATTCTCTCCTTTCCTGAAATCTTCTCTGGGGAGTGGAAGCAAGAAAAAAAAACGTGAGAATACCTTTATCCTTTTTTTCTTCTAACAATTTTTTGGCATGCAGATATTTTCTCAGTTTGCGTTGCAAAACTGAAAGGTAGAGAATATTGTGTCCTTTTCTGGGAGGAAAGTGATGCCTTTTTGTTTTCCTAGTCACTGCAGATGCTAAATGGTAGAATCTTGATTTACCTTGACCAGAATGTTCAGTATATTTTTCTGTACAGGAACGTGCAGGCGTCTCCCCTGCGTTAAGATGATATTTTTCACCGAGGACGTGGTGTAAACACTGGGAAATGATCAGGAGACTTCATGTTGGCTTTCTTTCTGAGTCTTGATTGATATTTTGATCGTTTGAATGTGTGTCCATGACTAAATTTGCGCCACAACTCACCAGAGCAGGCCACGGGACACGTACTTAACAGTTGCAATTCACATGCATGTTCCATAGCACTCCAGGAAAGGAACAAAATTTTTTTGTTAAAAATGTTGCAAAGCCACTATGCCATGAACAAAATCTTTTTTGTTCAAATGTTGTAAAACCATACCAAGGGTATTTAACCCTTTGCTAAAAGGAATGCTCAAAAAGACCAAGAACGGCAAAGCAATATCATCAAATATTACAGCAAAAAGAGAGAGAAATGAAGCAAAAAAAGCTACGCGATAGGACATTACAGCTCGCTCCAAACGGTTTCAGCTTTCAGAAACCACTTAAAATGCGTCGGCTTCTTAACTTCGGTTTTTTTTGGATTTTTGGAGTTTCTTGCTTTTCTTTTTTTCTTTTACATTGTCTCAAAAGATATAGTGGTATTTTTCAATTTTAATTATTTTTCTCAGCTTTTGACTAAAACATCTGCTATAGCACAATTACAACTAAAAACCTATTATATAGAAACCAAAAGCCATGGCTTTTAAACCGTTTGACGCACTACTACATCTACCTCAGGCCGCACGAACACCCGGTCACAAGACGGTGAAACTGAATGCACGCATGCATGCATGCATGCTTCTGCCTGCTATCAGGCACGACACGAGCCATGTGACCATACCCCACACCATTATGATTCAACATTTGGACTTTTGGAGCATCATCACTCACTAGCCTATAGCCTTCCTCGCCCAAACCAACTCCAGCTGCACAACAGCATACACAAACAATAAATACACACCACCAAACACCATCAATCTCAAGTACAAGAACAATCAAGAGCACACATCAATACGATACACTACGGCATGGCCAAGCTAAAAATACCTTTAATTAAGTCCATGGTCCATCCAGCACTGAAGGATTACATGCTGATTTTTTTAGGGATTTTATCTGGTTCCTGAACAGAATTATACAAGGCATTACACAGGGCGGTAAAAGTCTGGCAGATAGCATACATAATTTACATCCAGGTTTCTTAGTGGTACTAAGTAGTGATCTAACATGAGAGAACTAATCTAACATGAGAGAACTAACACAAAGCACCATCCGTTATTGTCATGTCATTCATCAGCGGCTTTTCTGATTGATCCTACCGGTAGTAAGCCTGGTGGAAGGCAGGCGCCATTCCATTGTTGTAAGCTCCCATTCCATTGCTGTAACCGCCATAGACGCCGGGGTAGCTCATGGGTGGGGAAGAGTATGGCATGGCAAGGCCAACATTGGCCACCTCCTCAGCTGGGTAGACATATGGCTCCCTTATCGCCGGTGGGCTCCGGTTACAGTAGAGGCCGTGTCCAGCCGGCCTATCATAAGGATAAGGGGAGGCAGTGGCATATGATGTGTGTGAGGGGGAGGCAGTGGCATATGATGTGTGTGAGGGGGAGCGGGCAAATGTGGCGGCAGCTGGGAAAGAAGACACGCATGCGTTGTTAGTGAGACGACCTGCCTTCGCAGGAGGCATTGGGCCTCCATTGCTTGCCCGGATGCGCTTGTTGGCAGGGCCACTGCTACCGCCGCTGGACGCGCTTGAGGCTGCCTTTTTCTTCTCGGTCTTGGCCTTCTCCAGTTCTTCAAGCTGCTTCTGAAGATCCTCCAGTGGAAACTCAGCTTCCAGTTTGCGGTCCTCAATGCACTTTATAACAGCTCGCAGCGCAAATTGCTCTTTCTTGTTTGCATTGCTCTGCAAGGTAAACATATTAGATTCCATTCAAGTTCCATACAACAAACAAACACAATATAACAGAATCTACTCAATAGGAAAGGTAATCAACTGAAATTTATAAGCTGCAGAGAGAAGATAAATAGCACTAACAGCATTAATTAACACATATTACCAATTTACCATTGTTAACAAGAACGACTTGTAATGATTTTACTTACTAAATTCACTCACACTTTTGAGTTCAAATAGGTGCTTTTGAATTGCTATTAGACGTACCCCAGATTGGCCACTGCTAGTGCTTGAATTATCTGAAGCAGTCAATGATGACTTCTTCGAGTCCTCCAGGTAGGACTTCAAAAGAGGAACTGGGGGGAACTTCTCCTGAAGACCAGCCTCATATGCGAAATTAACAGCATCAAGCTGCTGCCCCTTAGCAATTAGTTCCTCAATGATATCTGCACAAGAAAAAAATAGTCACTGGTCTACTTAAGTCTGAACAAGATCATGATTGATTACTTGTCATCGAGAAAACTCTCAAAGCGACCAAGGAAAAAGAACAACCGACACAGAAGCATCAGGTATGCAACTGTGAAGGTACCCAGGAAGGCAAACGCAAACTATGAACACCATGTATTTGGTACCAAGGTCAATGGTAATAACAAACAAGTAATTAGATACAGCAGGGCAGAGGCACTAAAGTATCAGTGATGGAGGAACATGACAAACCATAAGAATGTAATATGTGCTGGAACAGATAAGAAGGCTGTTAGGCACTTTCTGGCGCTGCAGTAAGATGTGTGCCACTGGAACAGTCCAGCAACTTGATGTTAACGATATTGAAGAACGGAATTTGTCTTTCACTCTAAGGAAACAAAACTGTAGACACAAGATTCTGACGACATCTAAAGGCTAAAGCAATGGCCCCAAGACTAGCGCCACTAAGAATGATGACGATCAGGAAACAAGACACAGTTAGCCACTTCACTAGACAACCTTTTCTAGCACATGGCTATGACAGTGACCACCCATCCCAGCAAAAGACATGGCTTACTCCAAAAACATACTCCGTCCTAACCATAGTACTACCATACACACTAATTAGCAGTTTATCACTAATTAGCACAAAAAGAACAGATTTTCTTCTTCTTCCAATTCCTATTGCTATGCTGGTGCTACTCTGATCTACAATTCCTCAAAAGGCCAGCCAGTGACTCCTAGTGAAGTTCAAGGCTAGATCTAGGCCAATTTACACAATTGTACACTTGGCCATCTCCCAACTATTCATCTGAATCCCCAAAGGTCCACCATTTCAGCACTTGATATACACAGCACTTAAAGAACTAGCAACAACAATTTAGTAAAAACGCAACAATAATACAGCAGCAAGCAAGAGGCAAGCATATACCAGCCATCTCTTCCTCAAGGCCGAGGCCGAGAGCGAGGCGAGGCATCTGTCGGCGCCAGGAGAAGCTGACCACAATCCTCCGGTATAGCGGCCGGTCCTCCCTCTCCGCCACGGCGAACGTCGCCACGTGCTGGAGGAAGGCGTGCGCGTCGGGCGGCTTGGCCCCCTCCACCCCACCCTTCCGGTCCGCCGCCTCCTTCCACTCCCTCGCCATGCCCCGCGCGCGCTCCCGCGCGGCCCGCGGCACCAGGGGCCGCGCCGCCCCGATCTCCGGGTCCGGGTCGGCCAGCGCCGGTACCGCCGCCTCCAGGATGAGCACGCACGCCCAGGCCAGGTCGGCGGGGTTCTTCACCTCCCGCCGGTCCACGGGGAACACGTCGGCGACCGCGTCCATGACGAACTTGGCCGGATCCACGCAGCACTTGAGTGCGGGCGGCATCTCCGTCCGCAGCGCGTCCGCCTCCTTGCGCCGCGCGACCACGAACCCGAAGAACGCCGCGGAATCCATCCTGGCGCAGAGCGCCCTCAGGCTCTTGGCGACGCCAGCGGCGTCGTCGGAGGGGGACGACCCGCGGGAGCCGCCACCGCCCAAGGCAGCGACGGAGTCGAGGTGGTCGAGCGCGCGGGAGACGGAGCCGTCGATGGAGAGCTCGCGGCGGCGTAGGGAGTCTAGCGCGCGGTGGGTGCGCGCCTCCACGGCGCGGCGCTTGTGGCGGAGCGAGTCGGAGCGCGCGGCCAGCCCACGCTCCAGCGAGGAGAAGTGCTCCGCGAGCTGCTGGTACAGCCGCGTGCAGCTCGCCAGCAGCTGCTGCTGCCGCTCCAGCTCCGCGAACCCCGCGCTCAACATCGCGCTCGTCACCGCCGCCCCCTCCCCATCCCCCGCCGCCGGCGAGGCCATGGGGCTTCCTCGAAACCCTAGGCGCTCGATCCGCGAAACCCTAACGCCAATTTCCTTCGAGTGTTTCTCTTCGATGCGCGCGAGTGTGTGTGGAATCGAGGGGAAAGGGAAAGAGAAAGGGAGAGGTGGGAATAAAGAGTGGGTGGGTAAGGGGAGGGGAAGCGACCAATGGGGAGGCGACGCGTGGCAGTTTGCGGCGCTGTAAAGCGGTCGCGGGAAACAGGAGGCTGGGGTGGTCTTGTGTTACGCGGGTGGGAGAAGGTGTGTGCGGGTTACAGGTGGGGTAGGAATTATAGTGGGGCCATGATGTCGGTGATAGGAGTACGTTGTACTTTGGTGAGGATAGAATTGGGAGGGAAAAGCTGGAGGCGTGGCGTGGCGGGCAGTGGGATAGCGGGAACGGAGTGGGAGGAGCAGAGTGCACCCGAGAATGTACCCCGGTAAGTGGCGGCGTGACCAGCTTGGTAGGCGGAATTCTTGCCAAATTTGGGTTTATTTTTGGTTTCTAAAAACTATTTTTTGATTTTTCTATTATAACCAGTTTTTAAACAAAGTAAGTTGATTGTAATATATACTATAGCGAGTTCATTTATATTGATCAAAACTACACGTAAATTTCTGTTACTCTATGCTTTCTTTTACAAATGATCTAAAAGTCATAAACTATATCAGTGCTCTCCTCTTACATTCTATATCCTTATACTGCTAGCAAATGGCGAGCACGGTGATGAACGCAACTTACAATTAAGTTCGCAGCATTATGTTGCTACTTGACATAATATGAGCATGTTCTTTTCGGCTGCGGCTTTTGGCTGAAATTTTTGAATTTTGGTTGTTTACTGTACAGATTACGGAGAAATATATACTCACTTGCGATTTTGGCTAGTACAGATGTTGGGCTTTTAACGTGTAGATCGTTTAACTTGTAGACCCCGTCTTGAAAAAATACCTCATTTGAAAATTAGGTACTGTAGTAAAAGCTAAAAGCCGTCAGCTTTTGACTTAAAGAACAGGCCCTATATGATGTGGGACAGATGACATGACTAAACTAATACTCTAATTAACAGTTGCGGCTTGTCATAGCCCTCGTGAAGTTTTGATACAAATACAATTGGAATCCGAGCAAATGTTAAGGAAAGACAATGAGATCTCATAGGCTTGATACACTAGAGAAAATGAACGAATTTTTTTTATGAATATTCTATTTTTTTATTTAAAATAACACAAATATACCTGTGCGAATATTTTTTTATGAAATAGGCTCCAGTCGCCTGATGGTCACGCGACACAAAAGATGTCTTTAAGCCGTTGGGCGACAGGCTCCAGTCGCCTGACGCTTGGGTGACTGGAGCCTGTCGTCCAGTGGCTGGGCAGCTGCAATTGCGGTCACTCAGCCGTGCAGCAACTGCAAACAAGAGGCGGTGTGGATTAATCCATTTATGATTTTCGTAGATTATGAATGATAGATAATATGTTGGATTCGTAATAAGAGTTTATAATCGTTGTATGTTGTTGTAATGCAAAAAAACTCGTGAAACTTTTTTTAAGAATGATTGAAATAAGAACGATCGGTAAGTATGAGTGTAAGTGATATTGTGATATTATCAGGAATTCGTACACGGAGAACTGGTTTGTTAATGTTGTTGGATGACTTGCTATGGCAATAATTAAATGCGAAAAGATGAGGACATAAGCTTGTTTGAATTAAAATAAACTTCATAGTACAGTTGGGAGTAACATGCCGCGTATGGTTTGATTACATGCATAACATAGAGTATCATGTGCGACCAACTAACCCAACTGCTCGTACGACATACTGCATGAACCAGGGCCATTTTTCTTTCCTTGCGAACTCGGCGTTGAACTCTTCGGTTGTCTTGGTCGCAATTTCCCTCTTTTTCTCGCACTCCCTCTCGCGAGCCTCACGCTCACTACACGTGCACGCCTCGAGATGAACTTTCATCTCCCAATGTACACGCTCGGTTTGCTCGTCCTTGCGGCACTCCTCCTCCCAGATCTCGCAGGACCTTGTGACGTTCCACTTCTCGAAGTCAAGGGCCCATTGGTCCTCTAGGTGGATCTTAAAATCGATCCATTTGTGGTAGCCACATAGGGGTTTCAGGGACTGTGGATACACGGGAGAGGTTGTTAGTGCGTATTTTAAAGGAGAAAAGTAGGGGGGAACATAATGCACCTAGCCCTTACCAGCTGCCGATAAGTGGTGATATCTAGACGGCGGTAAGGATAGTCACTGGAGTAGTTTGCGCAACCCTAGTAACACATACCTAAGCTAAGGTGGTGCTTAGACTTGAAGAAGTTGCACGGGTCCCGGCACCAATAAAGGGGGGCGCCTCCCCCTCTGGTGGGTGTTGTGGCGAACGCTCGGTAGGAACATTCGGGATGGGGTTGTTACTACAGGTGGTGTCATTGCGGAGAGCTGACCTCATAGCATGCTGGACATGTTCTACCTGGGCCGCAGCAGTCCTTACTTTTTCATTGTGAGCGGCATCTGACCTTGATAGGTCGTGGATCTCCTCTGATTGCTTCATCATCTTATCTCACTGCTTCTTCTGCCTCTTGTCCATTCCAGTGTGGTGAAGCAAGCGTCGGTGTAGTATTGGGTTTGCTTATGCAGTGTTCTCTCAAAAATCTCTTCGACCTCTTTTTATGGGGCCCCTTGTGGCCTTCTTGCTGCATGAAGATGCCCCCTGTGGCCTTATCACTATGCAAAGCTACCTAATGTGGTATTTTCTATGGATACTAACACTAAATAAACTATCTACTTCATATACAAAATTTAAAAATACAACAAATAAAAAAAATTACCTCACATGAATCGCAAAATCTCTCCTTCTTCCTCTACCTCTCCTTTTCTCTCCTCTCTTCTCTTTCCTCTCCTTCCTCTCCCTCTCCTCTCCTCCTCTCTCTCATTTTTTCTCCTCTCCTCTCCTTTTATTTTCTGCCACGTCTGTTCACCGTGTGCTGCTCGGCCTTACGATCCTTTTATCTGCGCTTCTAGTCGCCCAACCCTTCGGTGACTAGAAGCACAGTTGCCTAATCGATGGGCGACTGGAAGCAGTCGCCAGTCGCCCATCAGTTCGGTGACTGCAATCAATTCGCCCAACGGCCAGCAGATTGCTTGCGTGTCGCGCGACCGTTGGGTGATAGGCTCCAGTAGCCCGACGGCTCGGCGACTAGAGCCTATTTTGTAAAAAAAATTCGTCCAGATATATTTCTGCTATTTCAAATAGAAAATAAATTATTCATAAAAAAATTCAAAAATGAACTCCAACTGCATCAAACTAGCCCTTTGCATGCTAATAATAGTTGTAGAAGACCATGCATCATGCGTAGTTTCGGATTTATTTGTTGATGTTTAGCAAGAAGGTTGGCATCAAGATATCAAGCGGCTGGTATGTAGAGTTTGATAGAAGCGGATATATACTAACTGGAAGATCCAGGAGGAAGAACAAATAGGGAGATCATCGAGATGAGTCACGATGTGGAGGATCCATCGTGTCCATTAGGCAAACCACTACCCAAACTACACTTATCTGATTATATACCGAGAACCGCGATTAGAGGGAGACAAATATGAGCCAATCCGATTAAAAGTTTTTCAAATTATTTTCCTGAAAAAATTTAAGATTCTTCACTTTAAAAGTATTTTAAAGCTATGCAAATATATGAATATCAGAGTCTAGGCACCTAGGAAAAAAATCTCCAAAAAGCCAAGCAAAATAAGATTTTACTTTTCAATGTGGTACCACCAACATGTAAGGTGTAGTAGTACCTTTGGGGTGTGATACTACTGCTCCTTGGTTGACGATACTACCTTTCCCTTAAACCAGCAATGAAAAATCAGTCCAAGTAAAACAAAAAACCACACAATTTTCTGAGTGGGATCATGGTGTTTAAATGTTTTCAAAAGCTTTGTTTATTATACCTGTCAAGAAATACATCAAGCCCAAGTCTTAAAAAATCAAATAATAAGTAGTAGAGCTGTCTTTATCATATTCATTCATATGCTCTGTAGGTTTGGTCATGACTGGTTTTAATAAAGTTGCTACATTTAAATTAAAGCATGACATAGCGGAATACCTTAACTAGATTAATTATAGATAATACTTTGCAATATTCATCTAAAAAGATTAGCTAGATTGTGAGTCTTATTTTAAATTATGTCTACGATGCTAGTCTGTTTCATATTGCAATCTTTTTATGATTACTCAATTGGTATGTCATTAAAAAATACATAAATGAAAAGAAGTATGCTTTAAGCATGCCATGATTAAAAAAAAGGCACAAAAAAGTGTATAAATCAAAAGAAGTATGCTTCAAGCATACCACTATTTAATAAAAAATTGCTACAAAGATGGTATTATGAAAAGCAGTATGCTACAAGCATGCCACATGCTAAAAGATTTGAGTATAGAACAATAAGTGGCTATATGAGACTGCTAGCTCGTCTAGATTTAAGGTTTGTTTTACTATTAGGTTTTGATTTTTCGTTATGATATCTCATTGTACTCTCTGTAATCGGTTTGGTCAATGTTGAGATGCCTGTCATTAATCTAACTGGCTTAATCATCCTAAAGACTTATTTTGACTTGCTATATGGTATATGACTTTATATGATCTAGAGAGCTCTACCCAAAAAGATGACTTGGGTACTTTTTAAATCAATGAAAAGTGACTTGGATAATCCTCAAAGCTTCTAGATGTTTATTCTCCTTGCTCCTTTTAGAATTATGCTCTCTTTGAAGTTCTTGGTGATTTCATTGCCAAAGGAAAGAAATAAAAAAGGGGAGAAATTGAAAAAAATTGGAGAAAAATGGGAGAAATAGAAAAATGGATAAAAATTAGAGGAATTTGTTAAAATTACTCTATGTGTGTCAAAAGGGAGTTTTCGGGAGTCTTATAAGCTTTCTGCACTTTCTGTAGTGTCTACAGTGTTGAATTTTTTCCTTTCACAAATTCTCTCATTCAAAGAGTTTTTGATGTGTTGTCAATGTATTCATCAAGGGGGGATTATTAGACTATGTGGTGGTCGAGTATTTAGTGATGATGAAAATTGACATTGGGTTTCATTGGAATTTGCGTTTGTAAAAGTTCTGGTCGATGCGCTCATATTGCTAGAGTTTTCAGTTCAGTATTACGACCACGACAGTCACCCAATGCATGCTGACCATGGCTTTCCAACCACAACTGGCTTTGACCACATTTGGTAGTCAGTGGTTCAAATGGCCTTGTAACAACTCTATGCTGGGTGGTTTGAATGGATTTATCTGATCAGCAGACTTCCGCCACGTCAAGCTTTGACCAGGTATTCAACTATGTTATTTTAACCATGTCCAACTATGACCACGTCCGACTTCGACCACATCAGCCTTTGACTACGGTCTTTTTGACCACGACAGAATGACCACACCAAGTAATCGATAAGTTTCGATCTCGACCAGTGAACTAGTCGTAGCTATAATACTTTTCGATGGTGATAGCTACAATACTTTTTTATGGTCGTAGCTATAGTTCCTTATCTGTGGTCGTTGCTATAATAACCGGTCGATATTTGAAGACTTTTCTGGTCGATACTTAATAGTCATAGCCTTTTGTGGTCGATACTCAATACTCGTAGACTTTGCGGTCAGAAGTCAAAGACTTTGTGATTGGTTGCTGTAGCTTCACGGTTTGTACTCATAGACTTCATGGTCGGTACGAGTGCTTTAACTCCTGTTATCTTTGAGTATTTTGAGTACTCGTGTTAGGCCAGCGGTATGACTGGCTGGTGCATGATTTGGTTCTTATCTATGGATAGATGAGGGTGTGCTTCGAGTGTGTTAGTGCTGATGTCGGTCAAGTTGGGAAGAATTTGCGCTAGACAAACTTTCTTTGATCTTTGCAGTGCAGGTGGGCATAGAGACAATCATGGTATGTGATGAGGAGAACCAGGACTAGGATGGGGAAGTCTGAGGTCTAAGCGGTTGAGGATGTCATGCAAGGTGGTCAGGTTCACGCTGGAGCACGTGGAGATCAAAGGTGGTGATGTGTTGAGAAGATACTGGAGGTGCATCCCGGAGGCTTCAACACGCGAGAATGATGCGTTGAGAAGATACAGGAAGTGCGTTCCCGGAGGCTTCAACAAGTGACATGGATGAGGCGTGATAAAGATACATGAGGTGCTATCCTGAAGGATTCGTCATGTAATGAGATTGGAAATGTTATGGAAGAAGTCCATAACAAGAAGGATTAGAGATTGATTAAAACCCATATTTGGAAGGGTTTCAGGTCCCTTGATTTGAGGAAGAGATAGTATTTCGTGTTCGTGTTTGAGTCGAACACAGTTTAAGTTTCTAGCATATAAAAGCAGGTAGAGGTCAAGGGTTTTAGCCGTGAACATGACTCAGATATAATAGATTAGATGTATTCTAAGGAAAAAAATCGCTGCTGACGTTGTCTCGTTGTCTCAATCCAAGTACGGTTAGTTGTACTGAGCACCGCTTTTCTATGTCCACATCGTTGTGCTATCGCATCATGTGATCTACGAGCACAGCGTTGTCCTCGATTTGTTCTCATTCGAGCAGCTGAAGCTTTCTAGCGGAGGGAGATTCCGACTACGTGCAAAGGTGGTCGAAGCGAGTGATCGAAGCGAGCGATTGAAGTGTTCTAGCGGTCGGAGCGCTAGAGCTATCGAAACAGTCGAGTGGTCGAGGAGCGATCGAACGCTGAGCGGTTAGAACCTCCATCGAGCCTTGCATACGGTCGAGCGTCTTGCGGTCGAATTCTATGTCTGTAAGTTAGATTAATTTTTCTGTTGGTTTAAAATTTGTTTTTAGGTACCAAAAAACAACGATAATCATTCACCCTCTCTGATTACTGTCTTATCCTACAAGATGGACTATTAAAATCTGTCGATCAACCTACACTTCTTATCGTGAACTCTTTTAAGGGTCTTCTCACTATCAAACACAAAATCACTAGTACCGTAAACGAAGCGAAAAGTGAAAAGGAAAAATTTGTTCAGTAGCACTGAAAGGTCACCTCTTTCGGAAAATACCACTAAAAAATGGGGTTCCGAAAATTACCACAGAAAGATTCAGTTTTCTTTGGGATTTAGCATTTTGGACAAAAATACCCCCTCCCTCACCTTCTCTCCTCCTGCGCCGCTCCGTCCGCCTCCCTCTTCGCCGCCGGCCTCCCCGCTCCTCCCCCTCTTCTCCCCGCTCCCCTTCCTCTCCCTCCGCCTCTCCCCCCGCCGCTCCTCCCTCCGCTGCCCCCTCCCTCGCTGCCTCCCCCTCCGCTCCCTCCCCGGCTGCCCTCCCCCGCCGCTCCCCTCCCCCGCCTCTCCCCCCTCCGCTCCCTCCCCGGCTCCCCCTCCCCCGCCGCTCCCCTCCCCTGCCTCTCCCCCCTCCGCTCCCTCCCCGGCTCCCCCTCCCCCGCCGCCTCCCCCTCCCGGTTCCTTCGGCGCCCAACGCCCGACGCCCGGCTCCTTCGACGTCCGACGCCCCGGGCCGGCTTCATCGCCTGGCGGAGAGGGAGCGGCGGGGGAGGGGGAGCCGGGGAGGGAGCGGAGGGGGAGGCGGCGAGGGAGGGGGCGGCGGGGAGGGAGCGGAGGGAGGAGCGGCGGGGGAGGGGGCGGCGGGGGAGGGGGAGGCGGATGGGGAGGAGGAGGGAGAGGAAGGGGAGCGGGGAGAAGAGGGAGAGGAGCGGGGAGGCCGGCGGCGAAGAGGGAGGCGGACGGGGCGGCGCAGGAGGAGAGAAGGTGAGGGAGGGGGGTATTTTTGTCCAAAATGCTAAATTCCGAAGAAAAATGAATCTTTCGGTGGTAATTTTTGGAACCCTATTTTTTTAGTGGTATTTTCCAAAAGAGGTGACCTTTCAGTCCTACTGAACAAATTTTCCCAAGTGAAAACCCCCAACGCAGAACTGATACACAAACCACCTACTCTACAGGGGCCTATATGCAAATGACAACAATACAGTTGAAGTTATTATCAAAGAGCCCCCCCTCCGTAGAGCCGGAGCCCTTCCCGACGACGAGAGCGAGAACCAGCTGAGCCAGCCAATCCCGCGACGCGCCGCCTCGTTGTCCTCTCCCACCCCCAAATCCCACGCGATCCCCGAAACCCTAGCCCTCGCCGCCGCAATCCGATCCCGCGTCCGCCTCCGCCCGATCCAGGTGAGCACCGACTCAGCCTCATTACGTGGAATTCAGATCCCGGACGGCTCCGTCCCTTCCGGTCGGAGACCGCGCCGTCGCGGAAGGTTTTGGTGTTTTTTTGGGGAGTTGTTTCGATCGAGGGTTGGTCGGAGGTAGCTGGGGGCGCTGAGAAATCGAGTTATTTCTCGTGGTATCCGGGGGCGCTCGGCGATGGTTTCGGAGCGAGAAGTTTGAGCTGTTTTGGATTGGTTTGAGGAGGTTTTAGATGGGCTCGGATGTGGAGGGTGGCGGCTCGGAGGCCGTGGTGGCGAGGAAGGGGCGGAAGCGGCAGATGGTGCTTGTGTCCAGCGACTCCGAGGCGGACGAGTTCTACATCTCGACGCGGCAGAAGGCTGACGCCGCCGCCGTGGGCAATGCCGGCGCTGGCGGCCGAGGTGGTGGTGATACGTCAGGGGAGAGGGTGGTGGTTGTTGGTACTGAGAAGCATTCCGGGCCTAAGTCTACTGAAGGAGATGGTTCAGACAAGAATAAGGGAGACGAGCTGAACAGGAGTAGCTCACAACCTGATCCCAAGAGGATCAGAATTGAGGCTGTCCATGGTGGTGGTGGTGGAAACGTTGGAAGTGTATCCAAGGTTGGACCTGGTGGGAAAATGCTGCGCCCGGGGTTCCCAAAATGGCGGTTTGAGAAGCCAGAGGTAAGGGCAGGGAGGGTTCTTGATGAGAAAGGTGGGGCGGAGATGAAGGCAAGCAGTGGCTCAAAGGTGAAGGAACCCCTGAAACATGAAAGTCGGATGATGTTGAAGACTGACCAGGGCAACTCGGTTGACTCTGGCCGACAGGAGGTTATAACGGTGCAAGGAAAAAGTGGCGTTTTAAAGATCCTGCCGAAGAACAATAAGGTGGTCAGGGAAACCGGTGATGGCATTCTGCCGAGGAAGACTAAGGTAGATGGGGAAACTGGTGATGGCAAGATTCTACTGAAGAACACTAAGGTGGAGGGGACCGGTGATGGCAAGATTCTGACAAAGGGTGGCATTTTAAAGCTCCTGCCGAAGAACAGTGAGGTGGTCAGGGAAACCAGTGGTGGCAAGCTTCTTACCAAGAATGTGAAGGTGGATGGGGAAACTAAGAATGGCAGGATTCTGACGAAGAATAGTATGGTGGATGGGGAGACCAGTGATGACAAAATTCCGACAGAGAATACTAAGGCGGGCAGGGAAACTGGTGATGACAAGGTGCTGACAAAGAACTGCACAGTGGATTTAGAAACTGGTGCTGGCAAGATTCCGGTGAGGAACAATAAGGCGGATGGGGAAACCAGTGATGGCTACAGACAACATAAGGAGAAAAGTGTCTTGGATGTGTCTCCAAAGCAGAGTGCAAATGGTGAGAAGAGAATTACAGAAAAGCTAGTCTCTTCCATCATATTGAGGAAAAGTGATCCAAGTGTAGTGGGAGTTTCTTTGGGCCAGAGAATGAAACAGCAAAATTCAAAGGCGCAACTGAAGGTCTCCTCACTAGGCCATCATAGGCCCTCACCGAGTCTGAAAGGTGGGAAAACTAAATTAGGTGAACACAAGAATGAGAAAAAGAGATTACTTGAGCATAAAGATTCACCAGAGAATTTATCCAAGAAAGCAAAATCAAGGGTAACTGATCCGCAAGGTACATCTGGTTCTGCTCTCAAGAAGCATGTCATGAAGAAGCCAAGGGAAGGACCTCGTAACTTAATTAAGCAGAAACTCAGGGATCAGATAAAGCGCGTGCTTTTAGATAATGGATGGAAAATTGATCTAAGGCGTAGGAAAAGCAAAGATTATGAAGATTCCGTGTATGTTTCTCCACAAGGAACTGGCTATTGGTCAATCACTAAGGCTTATGCTGTGTTCCAAGATCAGTTTAAAAATCAACATGATGAGAAGCATACAGGTTGTTCATCTGAACTTAATAATCTTGAACCAGGTGTAGCAGATGCTTCCTGCCATGCCATATCGAAGGATGATCTAGCAATGCTACGAAGGAATGTGCTGAAAAGAAGGACCAGGAAAGAACTTAATGCTGCTGAAAAGAAGTATGGGGACAACAGAAGCAGAAACTTAAAAGATACCTTTGCTGGTAAAAGTTCTAGAAACAAGTATCAAAACAACGTGGATAGGGTGAAGATCAAGCATCGGAGATGTGCGTTTCTTGTCTGTGGTAGTACTCATAATATGGTAGGCGACATGGATGACTATATTCCTTATCAATGGAAGCGGACTGTTTTATCATGGATGATAGATCTAGGGGTTGTTTCTGAAGACATGAAGGTCAAATACATAAATAAGAAGGGAACACAGGCAAGGTTGGAGGGTAGAATTACTAGGGAAGGTATTTACTGCGGATGCTGTTCTGAGATTCTCACAATTGCAAAGTTTGAACTTCATGCTGGTTCGAAAGAGCAGCAGCCCTATGCAAACATTTTTCTAGAAGATGGTGGGGTTTCGTTGTTGCAATGCTTACATGATGCCTGGGAGAAGCAAGCACGACATGAAAAGAAGGGATTTTACAAGATAGATCCTGGTGATGATCCGGATGATGATACTTGTGGCATTTGTGGTGATGGTGGTAACTTGCTCTGCTGCGATTGCTGTACTTCAACTTTTCACTTGGCTTGCTTAGGGATCAAGGTGAGCATACACATATATCATGTGCAGGAGCACTCATATTATTATTTTCTAATAAATATAGAGGAGAAAGCACATCTCTCTCGTTAGTTATTACAGAATACAGATCCTATGAAAATACACCGTTTTCCAACACATTTAGGCACAGTTTGCGGTTATTGTGCTGTGTGGTGCTTAGTTTTAAAGGTGCTGTGAAAAGGAAGTTGAAAGAAAGTCTATTACTCTGTTTGGTGAATCGAATTAAAGTCAGATAATCTCTGTTATCCAATGGTTGTCTTCTCACATTTCATCTTTTCAACTTGATTATGAAAAAAGGCAGCTAGCCAAACATCCAAATATCTAATGTGGCTCAACCAAATGAGATTATCATAATCCAGTGATGCCAAACGGAGCCTTAGATTAACAATTATCTGAACATTGGGGTAAGCATTATATGGGAAATGCTAGCTATAACTAGCCATGTTATTTCATCTTTTCAAATATCTGTTTGCTAGGATGATATGCTAATCTATTTATTTTGCTTATATCTTTCTCAGAATGTCAATTCGTATGTTGTCACATGCTTTTACGTTGATATTAATTTTGTGCCAACTGCCTCTGCAGATGCCTTCTGGAGATTGGTATTGTCGTAGCTGTATATGTAGGTTTTGCAGTTCTGCCCAAGAAAGGACGTCATCCTTCTCTGAGTTACTTTCTTGCCTGCAATGTTCAAGGAAATGTGAGGCTCATGATACTCAAACCTCTCTCTCTCTTTCTTGGTCTCTCCCCTTCCCTTTCTCTCTTTCCCCCCTCTCTCACACACACGCACGAGCTTGTGCACTTGGGCCATGTCTTAAACGATATTGTTGCAGATCACCAAGTTTGTGCACCTGGAACTGGTGGAGACTCTGTTTGTACCAAACCTGGTACCTTGATTGATTGCTTTTGCAGCCCAGGATGTAGAAAGGTATGAAATGCTACTTGATTCTTTTTTATTTTTATTTTTTTGCGATGATCTTATTTGGTATTTGCCCGCATCTTCGAGTGGTGCTGGAATATATACATGTGGACCTGGACACCTGGTTATGTGCCCATTAATCTAGTGAAATGATGTTTTTGGTTGCTTCTGTATGTTGGGAATATATCACATATGAATCTCCCAGAGGTGCTGGAATGTATACATATGAACCTGGATGTGTGCCCATTAATCCAGTGAAAATGATATTATCCTGTTTGCAATCTACAGCTATGACAAATCTCTTGTGTATTGCATTCCCATATCTTGAAGTATCTCCAGAATATGTAATTACGGTTCCGCATGCTGCCACTTTATCTATACTTCCTATTGCTGAATGTCTTAAGTGATGCATTTTGAGTTTTATAGTTTGTTCTTGACATTTTAGATTTTCTTGGCTAGCATATAGAAATTTTTGTCATCATTGTTATCATCATCTTGTCAATGTTGCTTCGTTCTAACATCGATGGCCAGATTCATACTCTTCAGGGGTTCTATTGATGCACAATATCAATAATCTCCAGCATGTTTGCAACTGAAGCATAATATGTACTAAATCTCCGTTGTGCTAATAAAATATCCTATAGCATTTAGTTGTCCAACATCATAACTACCTATGAAACTTGCGCTTACTGATGACATGAAATATCTCAATTAGTGATAGTTAATGTCTTGATGAAAATATCGCATTTCTTATTCTTTAGTTGATCATGTTCATTTTGATTGTTGAAATGCATGGACAGTAAGGCTATTCTGTTCTTTGAAACAAAACAGATTTATAAACAACTGAAAAAGCTTCTTGGGGTAAAGAATGATATGAAAGCTGGATTTTCCTGGAGTCTGGTTCGCTGTTTTGCTGATAGTGAGGCTGCACCCCCGAAAAAGAAAGCGCAATTGATGCATTGCAACTCCAAGACAGCTGTTGCTTTCTCAGTTATGGACGAGTGCTTTCTGCCACGCGTTGATGAGAGAAGTGGGATTAATATAATTCACAATGTCGTATATAACTGTGGGTAAGTATGCTGTTGCCTTCTTGGTTTATCACAAGAATCAAGATGAATGAAATGCATCCCACCTGGCTATATGTATGATTTTCCAGAACTAGCTGCACTTAGAATGGAAGTCCAATTCACTTGGAAGCTACAATGTTAATATGTTATTTCCTTAACCTTCACTGTTAGTCCAAGTCATAAATTTTGGAAAAAGATGTTAGTTTGAGTCTGTAAGAGCATCTCAACATAAAAAGTTTTAGGAGATTGTATTCATGTGCTGTAGGAAGTTTTATTTTGGAGAGCATACCATGACATTCCTAAAGCTGTCATTTATTCTGTAATATGCTATCGCAGGTCAGATTTCAATCGTTTAAATTTTAGTGGCTTCTATACATTTATTCTGGAGCGGGGCGATGAAGTAATATCCGCGGCAACTGTAAGGTAAACTTTTGTGTCCATATGCTGTTAAACTTTTGTTAGATTAATAAGCTTTTGTGTTAGCTAGCATGTGGGCCTTAGCCATCCCCGTCTCATGTTCTGTCATGATTATTCAACCTAAATTTTGCCTGCAACATATATATATCCTGAAATTTGTGTTTGGGATGAGCAGTTAATCATCTATTGTTTTTGAAGTTTGGCTTGCAATTGGACTTTCGATTTCCCAAGAATTTGATATATTTGTTCTTCATTCATGCTAAGACCAACTGCTACCCATGATGGCATGATGCATTAGTATTTCACTACCTACACACTTGCCCCTCTCTTCTTGTTGTTCTTCATTTATCAATATTAACATAATTTCAGTCCGAAAATTCTTAATTTGTTTTTCTGCATGAATCAGGATTCATGGAACTGACTTAGCAGAAATGCCATTCATAGGCACAAGGGGCATGTATAGGCGCCAAGGGATGTGCCATCGACTACTCAATGCAATTGAATCGGTAATGGCATTTGTTTTCTCATTTCTGTTGCACAACCATGTGAATACTGGCTTGTGGTTGTTTGCTGTCCAATGTTTTTTTCCTTGTGTGATATCAGTTCAGATTTCTTGCTTCATGGTCTCGAAAGATATCTACCCTGTTCTATTCCAGTTTACCTTCATGTAGGCTAATGATGTTTTCAAAGATTCCTCCGTGTAATTGTATAAATAACCCTAGTATATTTGCTGAATTGATTTTGTTCATCTAATTATGGGACCAACATGTATTTGAGTCTTTCCTCAAATAATTTGAATTTTGTTAGATCTGCAATCTATACTATAGTATGGTCATTGAGTGCTGAATTGACTGGCATGCATGGTTGTCACGGCGAAGTCGGCGACCACGGCGAGTGAGAGGCGCCTGGACGCCTAGGCGACGTCCAGGCGACGCCGGGCGAGCGCCGTATCCAGCCAGAAACCAGGATGCGAAGCCAACGAGTCAGCCGTCTGCCCGTCTCATACATATTTTCATACCCCCTCGGCCGTTTCGCTCATACATTCTCGCCCTCTCCCGTCTCTCCCGTCTCGCTCTCTGTCTCGCTCTCTCCCGTCTCTCCCGTCTCGCTCTCTCTCCCGACCTCTCCGCCTCCTCTCCCCGCCGCCGCTTCCCCCGTCCGCCGCCCTCCCCGTCCGCCGCATCGTCTCCCCGGCGCCTTCTCCCCTCGCCTCCTCCCCCCACCGCCTCCCCTAACCCTAGCCGCCGTTGCCTCCCGCTCTCTCCCCGACGCCGCCGGCGGCGAGAGGGAGGAAGGCGGCGCGGCGGGAGGGAGGGAGGCGGCGCGGGCGGAGCGCGGCCGGAGTAGAGGGGCGGACGGCGTACCTGGGCTGGCGTTGAAGCTAGGGTTCGGGCAAGGCGAGGCGATCCTCCCCGGCGTCTCCTCCCCGGCGCCAGGACGACTTGGCGTCGCCTAGGCGACGCCGTGACAACCATGCTGGCATGTCGATTAACACGTAATTATTCTGCAATTATGTGTTACAGGTAGGGATCCAAATCCTGGCGGTAACATGCTGTTACCTCCAGGAACCAGAAATCCCGGTGGGTACCGTGAGTTCTTTTTTTCGGTGGGTAACAGCTGTTATTAGTTGTTTTGAACTCTACTTGCTAATATATATTGTTGCAAGTTGGAAATTTGAAAGAAAAATGAGAATGAAATGAGATGTCACCAGGATTGGACTGGTAACTGCTCGGTTACCAGCTACCAGTCAGGTCCCGGGAAACTTCTCCCGAAAGGGTTATGAAACCCTGGGTATAGGTGAACATTCTTATATTTTTTTTAGAATTGTTGTGTATTGCTCAATGTGCAAAATGTTCTAGGTATTCTAAAATTGCATTAATGTACCTTATGTTTTGTGAGGGAAAGACGTGTTGTAGTAAAGAATGAGGTGTAGTTTCAGTTTTAGTTGTTGATGTTCAGCAGAAGGTATCAATAAACGGACTTTCATACTTAATTGCTTACCATGTCAAGCTTTAGTCTTGTGTTTGACTTAAACAAACTAGATTCTATGTTATCAAACCAAAAGTTTTTTCTGGGTAACTGGATATACCTCTATACTGTTTTGTTTTCAGTCTTTTCACATGAATTTCTAACTGTTTTGGGGTTAATTTTATTGTTTTGTAGGTCCTTTGCTCTCTCAATGTTCGAAGACTGGTAATACCTGCCATACCTGAATTGCAGAACACTTGGACTACAGTTTTTGGTTTTAAGCCAGTTGAACCTTTCAAGAAACAAAAATTCAAGTCTGTGAATCTCTTGATTATCCATGGTACCGGTCTTCTAGAGAAGTGTTTGCTGCCAACAGGCACAGTGCATCGACAGATCTCTGCTGGGACAGGTGAAAATAACAAACTATTCTGAGAATAATTTCTCTAATTATCTTGTTAAGACTTAAGAGTATTGTAATGCTGTAGTTTTATATCTCAGTAATGCTCTGCTGTTCATGCAGTTAATGCTGTTGGATGTGATAAGATGGATGCTCAAACATTTGGTGAAGCAAATGGATCCCTGATACCTGTTCATGCTTCTTGTGAATTTGCTGTGGATGGTGATCTTGAAATTAAGGATCACAAGAATTCGTGTGCTTTAGTTGTGAGCTCCGCAGGATTGACATCCAACCTGCCTCCTTCCCCAGAAGAAAAAACACCAGAAAGGACTTTTCCATCATCCATAGATCATGTTAATTCGCATACAGTTCCAGGAGTTGGTGAAGATAACATGCAGTGCAAGGCTGAAACTGACAATACTCAAATGAAGTATGCAGAAACAGATGGAATATTGATTGCTGAAAACATTGTTGCAGAACAGAAGCCTGGAGATAAATCTAATTCCAGTTATGCATCTGCTATTCCAGTGACAGTGGATCCTTGTTCATGTTCATCTAATGAGCTTAGGAAATTTGAAAATTGTGCATCTAGTGAACCTCCTGTTGAAGCTGTTCCTGTAAGAGATGAAAGTGAACCTAATCTGAACTCCAATTCCATCTCTGGCTGCTTTGCTAATCATGAATATAAAACATCTTCTGCGGATCCTATTAATACTAAAGTTTATTTGGTCAATATGCATCGGAAGCCTGATAATCATGAGTTGAAAACTGTCGTTGCTGATGGTGCTATTCAAAGCTCAATGGAAGTTAAAGGTCTGGAAGATAGAACTGATACAGTAAATGGAAGATCAGTAGAAGTCTATACAACTAAAGACACTAAGAATTCTGTTGCTACTACTGAAGATCAAAGTGTTTCTGCAGTTGACCTTGAAGTATCAATGGAGAGATCTGTTCAACAAAAGGATGAGGTTGTCAAGGACGAAGCTGGCTCACTTTTTCCAGATTCGAAATGTTCTGTTAGTAGAATCATGCTGGTGAAGTACAATGAAACAAAGTCTGTTGAAAGTGATAAGATTGAAATGAAGGACACAACTTTTGAAGTGGGAATCACAGTTGAGAGCTCCAATGAAGCAGGAATAACAGTTTCCGCACTTGACATGTCAAATGACATATGTGGTGAAGTTATCGCTAAGCCTACTCTAACTTGTGGGAAGGGTCAACTTCATGGAGAGGATAAAATATACAGTAATAGCATGGAAGACGACATAGCTTCCAGAGAACATGTTAATGCATGAGCTTTGTATTTTCTGCTACAAAATGCTGAAGGTATTCTTCTAGAGAAGGCAATCAATTTACTTTAGAGCTTATCCTATGATAATTTACATTCTTTACAAAATCCACTTCTGGCTGCAAATATGAGAGTTTCACACTCACATCTATGACAAACACTTGAGCCATTCAAAAAGGTTTTTTAGAACTTGAAATACAACAACAAAAAGTTGATCTATGAAATATATTCTGATGTTTTTTTGATGTAGGTTAATCACTATAAGTGCATTATGGTTACCATGATTTATATGCTTCTGTTGTAGCAGCAATCTTGAGAAAGTAGACTGCATGTGCCATTGCGTTTACTTTAACAGAATCAGGAAAACTCTTGCCCATGTAGATGATGTTGTAGTAAACTAATAATCAAGTGTAAAGGCAGGTATTAGCCATGAAAGATGTCAGTTCAATCAGTTGTTACAGACAGGATCCAACATAGTAGTGGAAATCAGACAATTGATAGATACTGAGATGAAGATACAGTTTCTACGACTCAGTTCTATTTTTAGACATTTTAGACCACCTTTTACTTTATGTTCCGCACCAATTTACTACTGGTTATTCTAATCTATACAACTTTCTTTATCAGTGACCTTAATATCGCTAGGAGAAAAGGACTAACAATAAAATGCTGTTTGAAATCCCTTTTCCAGTTTTCTTCGTCATTGACATGGGCAAGAACATATGAAGAGCACGAGAGGATTTGTAATGTGATTAATTTTAAGCAAACCTGCGAATTGTTAGTTATTTAGTTATTGGGTATGACTTTAATTAGTAGGAAAATAAAATTAGCTAGACATCATCTGGTGTAATGGGATGGGAGTTAATATTCCCCTAGAAACACATGAAGTTAATATTCCCCTAGAAACACATGAAGCCCTTAGATGATCCGGTGTGATTCTAGTTCCCCGGTAGTTTTCTCATTTTTATTTAGATTCTGCACTAATCTTTCCTGCACCCTTTTTTTCTTATTAAAAGGGATTTTATTGAACTTGCGATTTTTTTGTACTCAATTGTTTGTTCTTCACCAGTTCTGAACCTGAAAGACTTGTCTTATGCTGACAGTGTGCGGAGCACTAGGGGACGGTGTAGCTTTCTGCAAGAAGCATGTCTCAGCTTGTTCTCAACGACGGCTATAGCGAAGCAACTTGCACTTTGCAGCTGTGGCTCGTCGATGTTTCAGGACTTAGGTTGCTTCGTTGAGGCTGTTGTATGTCATGAAGCTTTTTTTTTAGTAGGCAAAATTAGTTTGCACCAGAGAAGCTCTATACGACCCAAACTGGGTCAATTTTTTGTGTACATGCATAGATGGGAGGAATATTGTGTAAACCCTTTTTGATGCACCTGAAATCTCCCTCTGAAGATGGCCAATAAGCAGGCTTAAGAATGCAGACATATATAAACCTTCGCTATCTACCCTGTACAGATATAAAATCCATCCTCCTCCTATGCGTGATTCCCTTGTTGATTCTTCAATTTGGAATTTTAAACGATGATGTGAGCATATTAGCTAAAATGCCGTTAGCGTACGTGCTCATTAGATGAGTACATGGTTGAAAGTTTGGATACTGTAATCTCAAGTTGGCTGGGTGCTTACTTCTAACGCTTGTGTTAAAAAATGAATGAAAAATATAAACATATGATGAAGCTTAAAAACAAAAGAGAGAAGAGAATCGGCTAGAAACTAGCGCTAATCTAGTCGATTGGTAGCTTAAGTTAGGAGTACATATTGTTTGATTAACATATAAATAGCAAGAACCAGCAGGCATTCTGGATCTCTGTCCTGAAAATGCCATTATTTGAAGTTCTTGAACATTAGGGGTTAGCCAATCTAAGATATCATGCTTTTGAACTGAACTCATCGAACATCCAACCTTGGAAAACAAAGAACAAATGGAGCTCTGGTATGGAAAAGAAAAGAAAAAAAAAGGGGAAAAATGGAGTTCAATGGACTGAGCTGTGCCTCCTCGTCTGGCCAATTTAGCCCCAAGATGACAGGCAAGCCAGGCAGTGAAGCCCAGTGAATCCACAGCCCTAGATCCCACTTCGCACCCTTCCTAGCCGTCCGATCCACAGCACCTAGGGTTCCACCCTCACGCCCACAACTATATAAACGCTCCCCTCAACGCCTCCTCCCAACAACCCTGCCCCCCCGCCGCCGCAGCTCACCACCGGCGCACGCCGCCGCCTCCTGCTTTTCCTTCCCGCGAGAGCGCCGCCACCATGGTAAGCTCCGCTCCTGTTCCCCCTCTCCTTCGACTGCTTCCTCCTGGTAATCGATCTGACGCGCGGTTGCGGTTCCAGTCGCTGATCGCGGGGGAGGATTTCCAGCACATCCTGCGTCTGCTGAACACGAACGTGGACGGCAAGCAGAAGATCATGTTCGCGCTGACCTCCATCAAGGGTATCGGACGCCGCTACTCCAACATCGTCTGCAAGAAAGCCGACATCGACATGAACAAGCGGTAAAAATCGTATCTCACGGCGGCTCATGTCATGCTCTGCTGTTCATGCGCTGGAATGATGCGTGCCGTTGGATCTTTAGAGGTGTAGAGTGAATGATCACTAGTGTGATCTGTGGTTGGTTCGTGGCAAATAGGCGGAAACTAGCACATTTGGGTATATAGATTCTTGGGTAGGGGAGCAGCTTTAGATTGGTAGCTTTGGAGAGGTCTAGATTTTTGTTGCGAGTTTTGGTGACTGGTTCTTCGGTTCTTTTTCCTAATGCCAAGTTTTTTAAGGTAATGTTGGCTAGATCTTTACTAAAGAGTGATCTTAGTGTGTGAAAAATGTCGGAGGGAGAATGGTTATTCGGTGGATGGAGTGACATGGTAATGGTAGATGAGATAAGAACACAGTGTTTGCCGCAAAGATGATTCCCATGGGCTTTTGTTCCTTGTATGCTGTTTGGCAAACCAAGAGTTGATTTCCTTGCAAAGAACAGGGAGGTTTGCTTGGTATGCTCTGATAGTCATGTGAAAAAGTTAAGAGGGATGTACATACAATAGGTTGGGTGATGAATGAAAATTCTCTGTATCTCTTGTTAAGTTAATACTACTTTTCTCCAACTAAGAGAGTTTGCTTGGAAAAAGTAGGTTTGTGGGACTTCCATTGTAAGATGGCAAGAAACCTTTTTCACCAACTTGGCCAGGGATTCAAACAGTCCTAAATTTATTAGAATCAGTGATGCTGTGATTGTAGATGCTGAATTTTGTGCTTTGCACTACAGCTGCAGATCTGACTATAAGCTAGAATTATGACTTCGGTCTGTTAAATTTCAGAAGTTGTGTTCATTTTTTGTGCTATAATGTTGCACATGCCATATAGTGTGTCACAGCTTGTTTCTGTGCAGTAAAGAATCATGGGCAAGAAGTGGTTTAATGTATTGTTTGGATCTGAATTTAGGGCATGTTTGGTTCCCTTGTCAAATTGGGCAAAAAGTTTTTTAACTGTACTTAGCAAGTGGCAATTAAGATAAATAGTGGTGTCAGTAATAGGTTTTTTTCTTGGAGGTAATTAGCTTAGTTGGGCTAAGAAATGGTAGCCAGATGATGGGGCCAAATTGATTTTCTCTCGCGTACAAGGTTTGGCAAGTGGGAAAATATTGTAGATACCTTCTATACATCATTCATTATTGTTACCTGATTCTATGCTAGCGGTTCATCACCTATGTCCAATGCTATTTGAAAAGATTTAGTGAATCACTCAACCATTACTCAAAACACAGAAGTGAATAGCTTGTGTGACCAATTACAAAGTACTACTCCCATGTTTACTAGTTATCTGAGATGGGATAAAGAACCCAACCACCGATATATGTATTTACTATTGGTAGGCAACAGAAGTTTATGCAATTAAATAATTTTGTGTCATACTGCAGAACTCTGACAATTATGTTTTGTGTAGGGCTGGTGAGCTGTCTCCTGATGAGATTGAGCGCCTCATGACCGTGGTGGCAAACCCCCGCCAGTTCAAGGTCCCTGATTGGTTCCTCAACAGGAAGAAGGATTACAAGGATGGCAGGTTCTCCCAGGTTGTTTCCAACGCCCTTGACATGAAGCTCAGGGATGACCTTGAGAGGCTGAAGAAGATCAGGTCAGCCCACTGCTTAAATTGACATTTATTTCATTATGATGACTTAAGAGTCCTTATGTACCACATGGTAAGGCTGCCTTGTTTCTACAATTTGTAACTTGCATGCATAGAGTGCTGTACATATATACTTTAATGTTCGTATTGCATTGTCAAAAAATTCTAGCTTATTTCATCTGTTTTAGTATGATGTTAATGGCATTCTTAGCAGTCGGGGGAATGAACAATCTCTGGTTGAAGCATATTCATTTGTGCTTGAGACTTTCAACTTCTGTTCACACAAATTGTCTTTCTGCATGCATAGATGCACATCCATCTTTCTATGATTTGCATCTAATAACACCTCTCTTTTATTACAGGAACCACCGTGGTCTGCGTCACTACTGGGGCCTCCGTGTCCGTGGCCAGCACACCAAGACCACCGGCAGGAGGGGAAAGACTGTTGGTGTCTCCAAGAAGAGATAAACTCCATATCTTGCATCTTCAGCGTGTCTTAATGATGTGAACCTTGCCCTTCTTTATAGACAGTTTTGTTGGAGGATATTATGGTCTAGGATAGATCATCCGTTGCAGATGTGGAACCTTATATATTTTAACTCGCTGTATCAGTTTGCACTGCAAAGCATAACTTGCTTTCGTTTGATGTGTTCCTATTGAATTCATTTCTCTGTTTTCTTCAACGATTTCTGAATGGGGATGTTTTGCTGTGTTTTGACTCGCCGACGTTGTGATATTGATGGAGTGTTGCCCGTGCTTAATTCTTTTGTGCCAGATGGCTGCACAAACATGGATCAGTCTTGGGTTGTAAGCGGGTACACGCCTTCCAATTCGAATTTTTGACATATATATCACGGTTTACAATCATAATTACAAAAAATATCTGTATAGTGCTGTATTATCAAAAATAGTATTTTTGCCATCTGGTGGCCAGGTGGCGATGCTGTAGGGCTGAAGTGTGTGACCTGGAGCCCGGTTAATGGGCGGTAGGCAACCAGCTATTGGGTGGCCAAGGTTTGTCGCCCCATCACCGGGCACGAGGTGCCCTATGACCCCTATCACCCTGCCATCGGGCACCAAGTGTTTAAGTTAGTTAATTAGCTGGTTTAATTACCTGCATTAATTATTTTTTATATATTGTTTGTTTGAATTTTAAATATAGCAAATGTGCTTGAAAAATTATTAAATTTTATGTGCAGTCTTTTGACAACGTTATTGATTGTGTAATATTTTTCACAATTTTATCTGTTGTACATATTGCTTAAAAATTTGTACGATTATGATATTTGTATGAGTTGTTACATATATCAAATGAGTTTTAAAAATTACGAAATTTTATGTGCAGTCTCGTCATGCAGTTGTAGTAATTGCCTATTTTTTTTTGAGAATTTTATGCATTATGAATATTTCTAAGAGTACATATAATAATACAAAAACGCATCGCACGGGATACAATATGTCTTATGCATAACACGGGATGCGATATGGCTTACTTATCTAAGCCATCGCTATCTCCTCGCCGCGTCTGCCTCCGCGTGCGTTGCCTTGTCTTGCGTTGATCATGTCTCGTGGGGTATGTCAGCCGGTTCGGAGTTTGCATGTCAGTTTGGAGGAGGTATGGAGACTGTTCCATTTATTCAGAGGCCGATGGTGGTACAAGAGGATGAGGTACAGCAGGCTGGGTCGGGTAGGCGTCCATGTCCTCTACATGCCAAACTGTGGACCGCCAGCAATCAAGTCCTGAATGAAGGACTGTAGAAATCCCTTTCATGGTGCAATGGAGCTCTTGTCTTGATCGTACGACATGCCAGCAAAATCAGAGGAACTCTGCCTACCAAGGTCTCCATAACCTACGTATGGTGTATACTATTATATGTACTCCTACAAATATTCGTAATACATAAAATTTCGTAATTTTTAGAGCTCGTTTGCTACATATAATAACTCCTACAAATATCACAATCATATGAATTTTTAGCAACATTCACAGCAGATAAATTTGTTAGAAAATTACACAATCATGTACGTTGTGTCGGGAGGCTGCATATGAAATTGTGTATCTTTTCGAATTCATTTGCTATATTTAAAAATTCAAACAAGTAGTACACAAAAATAATTAATGTAGGTAACTATGCTGGCTAATTAGCCGACTTAATTACCTGGTGCCCGGTGGCAGGGTAATAGATTGCCTGCCGCCCGGGGACCGGGCTCCAAGTCACACGCGTCAGCCCTACGGTGTCACCACCCGGCCACCGGGCGGCAAAAACGCCATTTTTGCTAATACAGCACGCATACAAATATTTTTGTAATCACGGTTGTAAACAGTGCTATATATGCTAAAAGTTCTTCCAATTCTAAAAGCAACTATACACCTGGCATTATACTACTCCTACTTGGGTCTAGGTAGCGTTGTGTTAAATACGTTTACACAATCTTCTTTACGAAATTTCATACAACTGCTTTTTAACAGGAGTACAGTTTCACATGATGGCTCCGTATGTCTGGATTTAGGTAGGTATACTATTTCCTTGTTGCATGTGCTTGATTTTGGAAGTATATTTCAATTGTGTCATACCTTCCTTGCAGGTCATCATACACATTTTGAGGACTAGTGGAGGATATGTTCGCCCACATGACACAGGTGCGATAGGCCACATTCTGTAGTCGAACGGCGACGACGTCCTAGTGGATGTCTAGTTGGTTGAGTCCTCAGAGAACAAAGTGGACCATGTCCTAGGGGTTTGCAGCTCTATGATGTGTCAGGACCAAGCCAGTTGACCTAGCAGGATATTGTGACTCTCGCACCTTCCGCTTAGACTAGCTGGGGTCACGACACGCATTAGACCATTGGACCTATTTGTCAGATCATGCATAGCGTCGACCCAATGCTGTGCCTACCGTGGGGTAGCACCTAGGAGGAACCTATGGTGCCTCAGGACCAATCCAACCGACCCAGCAAGGCGTTGTGACTCCCACATCTCCTGCTTAGCCCAGCCAGGTAACGATACGCACCAGACCATTGGATCTACTCGTCAGATCATGCATAGCGTCAGCCTAAGGCTGTGACTACTCAAGGGGTAGCGCCTAGAAGCAACCGTGTGTAGGTTCTTTATAGTCCTTATATGCTCCTCTTTATTTCGATTTCTTTGTAAAGTTGTTCTATTACATGATTTTTGTGTAAAATTGTTCTATTACTTGATTTTTGCTATGACTATGAAATAGCCCCCTCTTGTCATCAATACGACGAAGGGGTAATGGTAACACTACACATCGTGACAAGGCGAGTCCATAGCCTTTCAATTAGAAATGACAATATCATGCTGCCTCCTTTTTCAACCCAAAGTGAACACTTCAACCAGCCCCTTTTCAGACTGAGGTGATAGCACATTACCACCTGCTTTACGGACTGAAATGATGTTCTTTGCCCCTCACACACACTACGTGTCTCGAGTCCATCGCCTACATCTGAGATGGCCTATAAATTATCCCACGCAAAGAACCTATGTATTTTCAACACACTCCTCCAACCACAACATGACGAACAAGATGGGTAGCTCAAGGCGTGGGAGAGGACAACGGGCATGGATTGGGTTTCAAGGCAGTGACCCTTACCTGGAAGCCATACACATCTATGGTCCACTAGACTCTGACCCCCAAGCCCCGATCTACCGCTCAAAATCAGGGAGTCCTACACTCCTAGAAATCCTTTCCACGATTACCCATACATCCCCAAGCCTTGGCCGCATTATAAGCTCAAACTTGACACGGTGGTCTAGGTTTTCAACGATGTGGGGAACCCAAAATGTTGATTCTTTCATTGACCTCTATTCATAGTAAGTAGTTTATTTTTTATCTATACTTCCACGTATGCATCGCTTGTAATCACCCCATCTTCCTTGTAGACCACGGATTGCAAGTTCACCGAGTGGGTGGATCAACCGTATCTAATACTTGTCTAGCTTTACATTCACACTCTCTAAATCCACTTAGAAGTATTGCTAGAGGAGCTCTAGACCTAGAAGATCAACAATGACGGGCTCCGCAGGCAGAGGATCAGGGAGAGAACAATGAGGAGGTGGTCCACCTCGGCAGCGACTACCACTCATACTACTGCTGCACCAACCAAAGATGCAATTGCACCTGCCACTACCATGACAATCAGTCATGTCCATGCGGCCCTGACGATTGCCACTCCATGTTAGTGCCCTACGGTATTCCATTTTCGTCTTAGAGGTGTTCACCCACAAGCCCTATTAGATCTACAACCACCATATCGTTTATATTCCCAAGTTGCACACGTATCTTTGTTGTAGTGAGGTTGGTTGGGTCGTGTCTTACCATTTGTACTATAGGCATAGTTATATATTGATGCTTCATAACCTAATTGTGTGACAAACATGCCATTTACTGCAGCATACCATCGATATTTCACCTTTTTACCGAATGTACTATAGCATGCCAGCTTTTCTCAGTGATTTGATAACTCGCACAAGCTTGTATTAGTGATTTGACAACCTCACCAGCTTTCTCAGTGAATTGACACCTCACATCATCACTGTGTTGACAGGCAATCACGCCCACGCCCTGAGCCGTAGTCTCGTCCGAAACGGTGTAGCAACACCGCCGCCACACCATTGCGTCGACCGCCCAACTGCCCTCCTGTCGCCGTCACTTTTCTGTGGCTATAAAACCCCGCTCTCGCTTCCGGTAGCTTTGCCACACTTCGCTCCCTCTCATACTCAGAGCAATCGGCCTCCCGTGCACCACAGCTCACCGGTGACACTTTCTTCCCCAAAGCCAGCCGGCGAGCAATCCGCCGATTGGCACCGCCGTGGTCCGATTCATCCCCACCGAAGCACCCTCGAAGCACCACAACGCCGTTCCCCTCCTCGGC